>JAOANR010000015.1:24864064-24953695 GCA_030278955.1 Hygrophila difformis | reverse complement strand
AATTGCTGTCGCTCTTGGATAGAGTGGTTCTTACAAAACTCCTTTCCTCTTGATCAAGGAATGGGTTTGGGAACTTTTCACCATAAAGGAGCCAGTGGAGAACACTCATTTTTTAAGAATAGAAGTTCAAAGGATCTTGAATTACAGATTTGATCAATTGAATTCCTTCTTCATCAGCTGCGGATCTTGTTTGGAAAGCAGTAGAAGGGATCTTATGAAAATGGTTGGTTTGTGTTTATCATCTAAACCAGGCTTAAGAATTTCATAAGCTTTTTCCTCATTTTTTTCCTCGACAAAGGCTATCAAATGCAGGCACAATATTAAACATATAGTTGCCTGCATCCTGGCATCTCTTAATAAATCTGACTTGGTTACTTGGGATAAGCATCTCCTCTCCAAACAGCACAAGTTTCCAAATTAGCTCTCTTTAGAGCTAACGATGACCTGCTTGCTGAGAGAAATTGCTTAGAAGTTCGGACGCTCTAAAAAGTGCCTTTATGCTTTCCATTCCTAGTCTTGACAGAATGTCTCCCAGTAACTCTATTGGTAAATCAAGTAATTGAGTTTCCAAGAGTTGAGGGTTTTCGACATTTCTGAAAAGAAAAGGAGAAAGAACACAGAATTCAAAGTTAAACTCAACATTTATGTAGCAATGAGAGTAGATTTTATTATCAAAATCAGGCTACATTACATTGCGCAAAATATCTGATCTAGTGACAGTTTCAAAGTTAAAAATTAGAAGGCATGTCACATACATCAATCTCTTTCTCCTTTTTCCAAAAGCTTATTCATTAATGCTATGATTATCAAAGTTCTCCCCTGCTGCCATCCTAAAGTCAGCTATAGCTCTTCTTGTGTCACAGCAGAGATAGCAGACCTGATCGGCTGTATAGTATGATGACTTATGGAAGGTTTCCTGATCACGAACTTCTACAACACAGAATTCTCTATTTTCTCTGCCCTAAGAATGATTTGGGACATATTCCCATTCTGAAACTAGGGTGAGAAAATTGTATCTAAATTCATAACTGTTTAATCTATCCATTAAGATTGGACTAATTAAGCGAAATCCAGCTTCTATCTCTTCCTTAGAACTTTTACTTAGGCAACATAGAGCTTTAAAATATTGGGACATCTTAAAGTTATCCGCTATTCCTTCATCCAGGATCTGAAATGCCTTAGATTCTTTCCCTTGTACAAACAATTCCAAGGCCTTGGGAAAATTCAGAATATGATTCTCAGCCTCTCTACAGGCATCTAGAAAGTTGATTTTACCAGAGGATTCATTTGAAATTCTTTTAAAGGCTAGATCATGTACATTAAATCTCCGAAGGACAATAGGATGTTCTGAGGCTATTGTGAATGTTGAACAGATTTGTTTGCACTTGAGCAGATCTTCAAAGCTGCTCTGCCCTACTCGTGACAGAATCTCCCCAAGGACATCCAATGGAAGATCAGTCAGGTGTAAAGCAGAGGACTCAGAAAGATGCTCCTCACTGTTATTTAATCGAATTTTAAAGAAGAAGAATCAGTTGAAGTTATACTACAAGTTTTAGAATTAGGGAAGAACGACAGTGGATGAAAAACTTAAACCCTAGTATGAGTAAAGATATTATAATGCAGAATGTAACAACTTAAAAACACCAGGAAGAAATGCGATGAAAAATGAACGGAGAGCTTACGGGTTGTTGCTCGCCATTAGGATTGTTCCTGAAGCTGAGTGTTACTGTAGGAGAGTTTCGCAAATAAGGGAAGAAGAAAGACTTAAAAGATGGCGGTTTCTTCTCAAGAGAGAATATGAAAAGATATGAAAATGATTTGAAAAGATAAGAAGGTTATAGGTCTTATATAGAGCAATGGGCTGGCCTAGTTAAAGAATAAAAAATAGGGTACTCAAGTACTCAGAGTGTATTCACTCATTCTAGACCTGCCACATCAGTGAGTCTGGTTATTGATTCAAAATTTGAGTTAATGAACTCAAACAACATAGTAAATTGGATAAAACTGGATTGGTTGAGAACAAAGCGAGGGGTAATCATTGAAAAGGATTAAGACTTCTAAATTTAATATTAAGCCTGATTAAATCTTCTTCACCAGATTCATCTTAATGTCCAACAAAAATCCACCCTTAGCTCATTCATCTACAGATTACCAATTCTTCCATCCCTATTTCCTGATTTCCAATTTCATCTCTTAATTCATTTTTGAGTTGAGTAAAGAAACTGATCATATAGAATAGAAAAGTAGGAGAATTGCAATACACAAAATCCAAATGATCCAAAGTACATCAAAATATTCAGAAATTACAATCATATATAATAATATAGAATTTCTAATTCTAACTACCAATTGTCAATTTCCTCATCATCGGAGTCGGTCCACATGAACTCATCAGGAAACACTTCACCGCAATACAGTCTAAACTGCCTCACCATGTCAAAGAATTGACATGGGATACAGTCTATCCTGATGTGTGGTGGTAGTAAGACTCGAACCTGCAAGGTGTGATCCTTGCAGTAGCTCATCTCTGGTTGCCCTAGGAAAGGATTCGGAAGTTGAGGAATATGGGTGAACCAATGAAAAAGATAGATCTTAATGAAGACCACTTCTAAAACATCAGAAGCTACTGTTTGGACCAACTCTAATCCTTCTTCAATCCATTTATCCTCTTGTTTTGTTAACAGGAGCATCGTTCTGAGCAGAATGGTAGGTTCATGCCCATCATCCAGTCCTGGCTTGAGGATCTCATATGCCTTCTTCTCATCTTTTTCCTCCACAAATGCCCTTAATGCAGGTTCAATGTTGAACATGAAGTTCCCTGCATTTTGACACTCCCGAATGAATCTTTTCTGGTTGTCCGGATAGACATCCTCTCTCCACATCATACACGATTCCAAGTCCGCTCTCTTGTATACAAGATGGGTTTTGCTTGCCTGGTAAAATATTGGAGAGACTTCCGCTATCCTGAAGAGTTCTCTAACATTATCCTTTCCGATTCTTGAAAGAATATCCCCCAACAACTCAGTGGGCAAATGGGATATTTGAGTCCCAATGCGCTGTGTATTCCTAGCATTTCTGTTTCCAGAAAATAATATAATGAGGAACACAGGGGAATAGTTTTATGATGGAACCAGAATACTCGAAATGGGAGTTTCATTCCTAATATGAAGTTTCAAAGTCTCATAAGGATAATGCATCAGTTACAGACTAAAAATTTCAGAAAAGATTCTCTGGATTAATGAGTGTAAAGAAACGGCTCTTAGTTATGAGGAATCTTAAATGATTAATGTTTCGTTTCCTACAACCATTCTCTAAAAAAATAGAAACATGAACCCTAGGTCTAAAAATGCAATCTGACTACAAAATTTTTTTCAAAATAAAACTAAGAATAAAAGAACGAAAAGATGAACGAGATTGCTTACGGATTGTTCTCGGCCATGATCTTGCTTATGAGAATAGTTGAGAGTGATAAAAAATGGTGAATGGCGATTTCTTCTTGAGTAAGAGAAGAAAATCTGATGAAAATTTTTGAAATGACAAGTGAGAGGAATGACTGCAAGGACAGAGACGCCTATTTTTATCTAAAGACTGCAGGGGTCAAGATAATAAATCTTGTCTCTGCAGGGAGTAATGATTAAGCCTAAAATAACCCTATTTTAAAAAATTTTATTTAAAAGAACAGATAAAAATCTAATGTAAAGGATAAGATCAATCAAGTTGTTTCCTTTTAATAAAAATGAAGCGAGGAGTAAACATATAGCAACACCAAAAAGGGTTAGTATTTAGATACAAATTTAAGAGATTACATAATCAATCAGTTAGAATCTGAATCAGTTTCTAAGTCTGACTCAGATTCAATTACATGCTCATTAAAATTTTCTCTTAATCTCCTAACTAAACTAGTAACCTCACAACACAAACAATCAATGTTTGTGGCACCATAGTTAAAGTGTGGAGGTTCCCTAACTAAATCCCTACTATGTGGCGCTAAATAATCGCAGTACTCGCGATGTCCCTGTCCTTTGAAGGGATTAGGCTCCTCTTCGCTTTCATTGAATAGCTTGCTGATCTTCGCCTCCATCTTGCGGATGTGATCTCCATCTTTAAAGATTGATCCTAGAAGATACAATCCCTCATCAATTTCCTCAAGGCTCTCCATACTCAAAAGAATGAAGGCCTTGATGAACATTGAGGGATGATGATTGTCATCGACTCCAGGTTTAAGAACTTCAAAGGCGGCTTCCTTGAGCCCTGTATAGCAGAATCTCAAGAGCGCAGGTTCTAGCTTTAGCATGAAATTTCCCGCCTCTCTGCACCTTCGAAGTATTCGGATGTAATGAGAGTCAAGTGTCCTCTCTGCAGTCATCCTTCTTTCCACATTTGCCCTCCTCCATACTATAGGCGCCATAGCTGCTTTGGCGAACTTTTTGCAGGTTGGGGCTAACCTGGCTACATCCTTCATCTCTTCCCTTCCCAACCTTGAGAGAATATCTCCCAAGATTTCTTCAGGAATGTCTAGAATGGATGTTCTAGCATTTGGAGCTGGTGCGGCCATTCTATCTTTTGAATATGGTTTTAGGATAATTTCTCAGGATGGAAATGTTTGAGATGAAAGAATAGGAGGATTCGACTAGATTTTATAGCAGAAAACTAAATTCTGCCATAATTACTGGCGATTGAAACGACGTGATGGTTAGTGTACGAGAAGAAGAAGAGTCTGAAAAGGGTATTTTGGTCTTTGAGAAGTTTGAAAATCTATCCGTTCAAAATCCCCAGACTCTCGCTCTGTCGATTGTCATTGCGTAGGTATAAAAATGCTTTTCTCGCTTTGTTAATTACAAAGCGAGAAAACATTCTTGTACAATTCCCAGAGTAAAATAGTCTCGCTTTGTTTTTCAACAAAGCGTAGACACCAAACTCTTATTCCTTAACAAATTTTAAATTTTGACAGAATAAAAGTTTGAACTGATCACCTCGCATCATAACTTTTACAAAGCGTGAGTAAGAGTAACTCATTTTGACTCACGCTTTGATAAAATTACAGAAGCGTGGCCTCAGAATCCATTCATACTTCATTTTCCAAACACTTAATACTCAAAAACCTGTTTGAAGATTCATGTCTCTTCCTTCTTCATTCCATCACAGCTTCATTTCTCGAATTCCTGAAAATAAAGAATAAAAGAATTAGAGATGAAAAATAAATCTAAAGAAAAAGGGAATACTACTCAGTTAACCTGGGTAGTATCCACCCCCCTATTTTTTTTTTTTTTTTTTTTTTTTTTGCAGAAAACAGAAAACTAAGGATTATCCAAATATTCAGTTTGGATATTTAGATCTTGTTGACCAATATATTCCTTCAGCCTGTGTCCATTCACAGTCTTTTCTCCTTCATTGAGCATAATTGTCACTGATCCATTGTTATGAACAGCTACAACAGGAAATGGTCCTGTCCACCTTGATCTGAGCTTACCTGGAAATAATTTCAAACGAGAATTATAAAGCAAAACCAATTGACCAACAGAAAATTCTTTATGTTTAATTTTTGAATCATGAATTTTCTTAGTTCGATCTTTATAAATCTTGCTGCTCTCATATGCTTCCAGTCTCATCTCTTCTAGTTTAGACAGATCAAACTTCCTCTTATCTTGTCCTGACTGAAAATCCATGTTGAGCATTTTAATGGCCCAATATGCTCTATGTTCTAACTCAACTGGAAGATGACATGCTTTTCCAAAAACTAATCTGTAGGGAGACATTCCTATAGGAGTTTTAAAAGCAGTTCTGTAAGCCCATAAAGCATCATCTAACTTCTTTGACCAGTCTTTTCTTGTGATGTTCACAGAAGCTTGTAGAATGTGCTTGATTTCCTTATTAGATACCTCCACCTGTCCACTTGTCTGAGGATGATATGGTGATCCAACCTTATGATGAACGCCATACTGCTTTAGTAATTTCTCAAAGAGCTTATTCACAAAGTGAGATCCTTCATCAGATATAATGGCACGAGGGGCTCCAAACCTGGTAAAAATATTCTTCTGTAGAAATTTAGTAACTTGTTTAGCTTCATTGTTGGGCAAGGCTACTGCTTCTACCCACTTTGAAACATAATCAACAGCTACTAGAATATAATGATTACCAAAAGACGGGGGAAATGGTCCCATAAAATCAATTCCCCAGACATCAAATATCTCTACTTCTAAAATCCCTTTTTGAGGCATTTCTTCTCTTATTGAAATGTTTCCCAATCTTTGACATCTATCACACATCTTTATAAGTTTCTGGGAATCCAAAAAGATAGTTGGCCAGTAAAACCCACAATCTAGAACTTTTCTAGCAGTCCTAGCAGGACCATGATGTCCTCCCAAAGGGTTCTCATGACACTTCCTGACAATTTGGAAACCTTCTTTTTCATGAACACAGCGCCTAATAACCTGGTCTGAACAAAACTTGAATAAAAAGGGGTCATCCCAATAGTATTTCTGAATTTCTCTGAAAAACCTTGACTTCTGATGAGAGTCTTTAAATTTCGGGACAATCTTGCAAGCTAGATAATTAGCAAAATCTGAAAACCAAGGACAATCAAATTGATGCAACTGCAAAGCATACAATTGTTCATCTGGGAATTTATCATTTACAACTTCCTCTTTCTCTGTTTTCTCCTCCAATCTAGAAAGGTGGTCTGCTACTCCATTATCTTTTCCTTTTCTATCCTTGATAATAATGTCAAATTCTTGTAGAAGTAAAACCCATCTTATCAGCCTCGGTTTGGCTTCTTGCTTTGAGAAAAGATATCGTAATGCAGAATGATCTGTGTAAACTATAGTTTGGGCTCCAATAAGATACTGTCTAAACTTATCAAAGGCAAAAACTACAGCATACATTTCCTTTTCTGTAGTAGTGTAGTTTATCTGGGCATCATTAAGAGTATGGCTAGCATAATAGATAACATGATGTTTGCCTTCTTTGTGTTGCCCCAAAACTGCTCCTACTGCATTCTCACTTCCATCACACATAAGTTCAAAAGGTAGACTCCAATCAGGAGACTGAACTATAGGTGCAGTGATTAGTTTCTCCTTCAAGGTCTTAAAAGCAGTCAAGCAATCTTCATCAAAGCTAAATGTCACATCCTTATGAAGAAGATTACACAAAGGTCTTGCTATCTTAGAAAAGTCCTTAATAAACCTTCTATAAAAACCAGCATGACCAAGAAAACTCCTTACTGCCTTAATTGTTTTAGGTGGTGGTAGATTTGCTATTACAGAAACCTTAGCCTTATCTACTTCTATTCCTGCTCTAGATACTTTGTGTCCCAGGACAATTCCTTCTTGAACCATAAAATGACACTTTTCCCAGTTAAGAACTAAGTTAGTGTCCTCACATCTCTGCAAAATTTTTGACAAATTTTTTAAAGAATCTTCAAAGTCAGTTCCATGAACAGTAAAATCATCCATAAACACTTCAATGCATTTTTCAATAAAATCAGAGAAAATACTCATCATGCATCTTTGAAATGTAGCAGGAGCATTACATAATCCAAAAGGCATTCTTCTATAAGCAAATGTTCCATATGGGCATGTAAAAGTTGTTTTCTCATGATCTTCACTAGCAATAACTATTTGATTATAACCTGAATAACCATCAAGAAAACTGTAAAATGGTTTACCTGACAATCTTTCTAACATTTGATCAATGAACGGTAAAGGAAAATGATCTTTTCTTGTGGCAGTGTTTAATTTTCTATAGTCAATGCAAACTCTCCAACCAGTTACTGGTCTTGTTGCTACTTCATCACCATGTTCATTTGTCACAATACAAATCCCGCCCTTTTTGGGTACAACTTGCGTTGGACTGACCCATTTACTATCAGAGATAGGATAGATTATACCTGCATCAAGTAGCTTGATTACCTCCTTCTTGACAACTTCCTGCATTGGTGGGTTTAACCTCCTTTGTGGTTGTCTGGAAGGTTTGTATTCATCCTCCATAAGAATCCTATGCATACAAATGTGTGGACTGATGCCTTTGATATCTGCTATAGTCCAAGCAATTGCCTGAATATGATTTTTAAGGGTACCTACTAGAGCTTGCTCTTGTTCTTCACTCAATTTAGATGAAATTATTACCGGAAGCTTCTTTTTGTCTGCCAAGAAGGCATACTTAAGATGTTCTGGTAATACTTTAAGCTCAAGCTCAGGTGGGTTTTCTATCGATGGAGTTAATCTGCTTCGAGTTTGCACTTCCATCTTTAAATCAGATCCTTCCTCAAAAGGGTCTGTTTTATCAATGACATCCTCAGATTGCTCTGAAGATGGCATATCCTCACTTTCTGATCCATCCTTGATTTCACCAGTCTCAGGATCAGCGAATCTAACCGCACATAAGTAAGCAAAAGTAGCATCTTTAGCATTTGTGAGTGGGGTGAGATTGTTCTCAGTTACATCAGTAGTAAAGAGATTATAGTAATCAAAAAGATTTCCCCCCTCCATATTACTATCTTCTAATTCATTCCCCGCTACATTGGTTTCAAAAGCGTTAAAAGGATATGTTGACATCTTCATCATGTCAAAAGTGACCTCCTGATTATCAACATGAAGCTTCACTATGCCATTCTTTGCATCAATCATGGCTCCCGCAGTCACCAGAAAAGGCCTTCCCAATATGATAGGAATTCTGACATTTTCGTCGATGTCAAGAATGACAAAGTCAGCTGGAAAACACAGGCCTCCTGTTTTTACTAAAACATCTTCAATGATCCCTTCTGGTCTGGTGCTCGATTGATCAGCAAAGAAGAGGGTCATATTGACCGGCCTCATCTTCCCCAAATCCAAGCGTCTCGCCATAGCCAGTGGCATCACGTTGATGCTGCTTCCCAAATCACAGAGTCCTCGCCCGGCTTCTTTACTGTTGATAATCAGAGGTAAGGTGAAACTCCCTGGGTCTTCAAGCTTTGGAGGAATCCTCTGCTGAAGAACCAAGCTACAGTTTTGATTTAGGACCACCATGTGCTGCTCTCCTGCACTTCTTTTCCCTGAAATTAATTCTTTCAGAAACTTAGCGTAAGTGGGCATTTCAGCAATTAATTCAACCAAAGGGATTGATATTTCGATGGCCTTAATCTTTTCAAGAAATTTCTTAAATTTAATTTCTTGAAGATCATTTTTAAGTCTCCCAGGATATGGTATCCTGGGCATGTGCTCATCCAGTGAATCCTTTTTGTTACCTGTAGAGTTAGGATTATCATTACCTCCCTCTTTTTCCTTAGGAAAGGAATATCCTGAGACATTCTTTTCCAAACCCTTTTCCTCAAGTATCTGTCTCTATTCAGGGTGGTCATCTTCTTCCATTGTTTGAACATCCTTGAACTTTTTCTGCTGCAGCAACCTATCTCTTTTCTTTTCAAATTCAGGATCAACAACCTCTTTTCCTCCCCTCAATGTAACTGCCTTACATTGTGGGTTTGTTTCAGAAGAACTTGGTAATTTTCCTTTTTCTCTCTGCTGTAATAATTTGGCCATCTCTGTCACTGAATTCTCAACATTCTTGATTGAGGCCTGCAGTTGATTATTCGTCTCTGTCTGCTTAACAATGAACTCCTTCAGAGCATTTTCCACCTTTAAAGAGTAAGTATTATCTTGAGCAACAGGATAAGGTTGTTGTGAAAAGTTCACCGGGACTGGTGCAAACTGTCCAAATGGCCTATTCTATTGGTTCACCTGCTGGAAAGGTCTCTGTGGGTACATCTGTTGTTGTGGATAAAATGGTTGTGAAGGACGAAACTGCTGCTGATTTGGTTGTTGTGGGTTCAGAAGATGTGCATTTTGTGCGTTCTGAGTATTACCATAGCTCAGATTCGGGTGTTTGTTTTGGAATCCGGTGTAGTTGCAGCTCTCATCTTGCTTTGGGGCTTCCTGAATTTGTGGACACTGATCATTGTGATGTGGCCCTGAGCAAATTCCGCATTGATACACAGATTCCATTGGAGCGGGTTGAAGGACCATTACTGGTTGCTGTTGTTGTTGATGCTGAGCCTGTTGATTTGCTTTCTGAGCCAACTGTAAATCAGCAATCTGCTTGGAGAGTGCTGCAAATTTCTCTTCATTTTTATCTGTATGGATGACAAGACTTTTTCTGGTAGGAGATGGTGGATCATCGTCCTGGAGGACTGCCCTGCTGGCTGTCATAGTATCTATTGTTGACCACGCTCTATCAAGTGGCATTTGAAGCAATTGTTCCCCTCCAGTGGCATTGATCATCATCTGCCAAGTGTGAGTTAGTCCAGTGAAGAAAATCTTCAATAACCTTCTTTCAGTTATACCATGTTGTGGGCATCTCTTGAGCATGTCGAAGAATCTATCCCGAGCATCCTTAAGAGATTCCCCCTTTCTCATCTTGAAACTAGAGATCTTGTCTACCCATTCGTCAACCTTGCTTTCAGGAAAATACTTGAGTAGGAAATTCCTGACTAATTCTGGCCATGTAGCCTTCTGTTGAGCATTTAATGAATCATACCACTCTTTAGCTGAGCCATCCAAAGAGAATGGAAACATAGCCAACTGAATGGTTTCCCTTGAAGCTCTTCCTTTCTTAACTGTCTTACTTAGTTCAACAAACTTCTTGAGATGTAAATGTGGATCTTCAGCACTCATTCCATAGAAAGCTCTAGAAGATGCTAGGTTCAATATACCAGGTGGTATATCAACCTCCTCATCCGTCCCAGCCAAATATTGATCGACATTAGGTTGCCATGGTTGATATTGCTCTTCTTGAGGGTTCGGAACAGGATTAGCAAAATTTGGTGGAAAATAGTGTTGATGAATAAATTGTAGTGCAGCAGCTCTTTGTGGTGCTTGAAAAGGTCCTCGAAGTGGAATGTTTTGCTGATTATCTGGTTGTCCATTTGGCAAGTTCCCAGGTCCGTCATTCTGTCCATTGTTAGCCATCCTTGTTATGGTTGAAAGATTTACTTCTGCAAGATCTCTCTGTCTCCTTCTTGCACTTGCTCTGATCAGCCTTGCTGTTCTCTCAAGTTCACAATTAAAAGGAAGCAAAGGTGGTCTTGAAGATCGAGTTTTTCTCTCGCTCATAAACTGTTGAGGCTTCTCTGTGAACAAAATGAAAGAATTTGTGAATTCATTATAATAAAAAGTAAATAATTACAATTAAACCAAGAATATCTACAGTTCTAAAATTCATAACGCTACACCCTCCCCGGCAACGGCGCCATGAAGCTTTTGAGGCGAGTCCTCGGTCAGTGCCCCCCGACAGCCTTTACACTATAATCTATATAGGGCTGTTAAAAAGCTTGCCTAGTTTCTCCTACCGAAAGCGCACGGTATCAAGCTGCAATATTTATTTTAATTGTCGGGATCGTTCAAAAGAGAGTTACACGATAGAAGTGTTTTAATAGAATTATTAGCTTCAGAATCTGTCTCTACTCTTGGTTTAAGAATGTTGTAATGATTATTACTAGAGAATACTACTGAAATGTAACTGCTTAAAACTACAAATGCAGTAAAGAAAGCAATTAAAATGATGTAGAACATTATGATCTTATTCCTGTGTTTAAGGTGTTACAGACCAAATCAAATGAAATAGGCATATGGTGAGATTATCATACTTCATTGGATAAAACATAATGAAGGTTCATTGAGATAGAAAAATCCTTTACATAATTCAATCAATCCTTCATGTCTTTAATCACTTCCCAAGACAGGTACTTATGATTCAGTGTCATGACATTCTAAGCTCTGAAATCATGGAATACTGTCATCACAGAATGATCTGTCAGACTCCTTCTGTGATAATAGCTTTCAGAACTGTCACTTAATCTTTTTCTTTCAGACTTAGATTAAGCCTTTGACAACTTGAGGTCACTTCTAAATCTTACTATATTCGTCTGAACTTGAAGTTGTTCTTTTTATTACTCTGATCAAACTGATCTTATGATCCTGTATTGGATGTCCTCTACAACAAATGAAAAAGCTAATATTTAAATCTACCATCCAATGTTTTCATAAGATTTATCTCTTCAGAGTAATTCCTGCAAGTATTCATAAGGAATAATAGTCTTGTAAGTATATCAAGATGAAATTGCTATTCAACTTCCTTGACTTATCCAGACTACTCAGATTTGTATAACTGATTTAGCTCAAGAAATCTCTGTAAACAGCTCCAATTATCCATGATTTGACTCAGGATTAGTAGACTGTAGTAGAAATATTTAATCTCCTACTCATAGCTATAGTATTAACTAATACTATGAACCCCGGAAATTAATCTTCCTGATACTCTACTAATTTTTAGGACAAAAGATGATTCTTGAAACATCTTTCCCTTTTAAACGACAGGTACTAAATGCCCAACTGAAGAACAAGTTTGTTCTTTATCAGTCCTGAGTAAATAATGATTGAGTAAATCTATATCATCATCTCTCTCAGCGTACCAGTGTAAACTAGTAATACGTGTTGCACATATGAATTGTAATTTTTAGTAATCATGAAGTAAGATTACTCATCATATACTGGGAAATATCCCAAAATATTATATGTATATGTAGTATTATATGTATAAAGAGACGTTGAGGGTTCTGAATCCTCTTAATCAAAATGCAAAGGGTGCTTCCAAAATATACGTTGGAAACTAGACAGAATTAGGAAATAATTTTCCCAAGAAAGAGAATTTGAGAAATAACTCTGCAAAATAAGTGTCCAAAATAGCTCGCAGTAACTATTTTGGGTTTCAAACTATGAACATTCCAATTTTCCGCGCGCTATGTCTGTACAGCGTGGAGGGAGCTAATATTCAAAGAATGCTCTCCAGATTTTGTTTATACAAAGAATTAAATGTCTCGCGATAGTTTCTGTAAGAATTCGGCGAGGTACTCAATTCCTACTTATAGGTACTGGTTATATCCATATAGGAAGTAAAAGTAAATGATTAATATCCTATAAAATGGATATCAAGTCTATTGCTGTTATAGATTGATCCTCTCGCTTTGTCAGATTGACATCGCGTGAGTATTCGAATAGCCTTTGTCATAATAGATCTATCTGGATATTTCCTCGCGTCATCTTTTAAGATGAAGCGAGGGAATATCCTTATTCGAAGTAAATGATCAGAATTAAAAACTGTCATAACTACCTTCTGGAATTTCTGTTTAGAAAATTATGAACATAGAATCTTTTGCATCCAAGTTCATGAACTCAAAGTTATTGATTCTCAAAGATTATCAAGCGATGATTAACACTGCATTGGGTCTCCAGGAACCTTTTAGAGTTCTGAACATTAAACCTTATGATTCTCCTCTATAAACATAACATTGACAGGAAATCGAGTAAATTCATAATTCTGCCAGATCATACCTAACTCAGTTACAACATCCAAATTTCTTACGTAATTGGAACGAACAAATTGCGCATTAAAGATGTGGAAGAGTTATGATCTTCGAAAGTCGAATTCAAGATATGATGCAAAATTCAGATTAAATGATGCAATTGAGGTTTATACTCTGCTGAAACAGAATTACGAAATGGAAATAGAAACCAGAAAGATAAGAAATTCACAATCTGATAACCGATCATTCTTCTTGTATCTCAAATAACAAAGAATTAAAAACGAATACACCTGGAAATCTGATTGCTATCAGAATAATGCAAAGATGAGCGAGCGAGTCGGAGTTTAGATGATGATCGTCATGATGGATGAACAAGCGATCCGAAAGCAACTCTCCTCCCAGGGTATCCTCTAGCTAATCTAACAACTAATCTTAAAGAAATCTACTGCGAAATTGAATTACAGATCTACAAAAACAAATTACAAATCTGAAGAACATGAAAGTAAATTGCAGAGAAAATTAAATCCTAACCTACCTACTAAATTCTAAAAGTGGACTGGAGAGTAAAGTCGAGCTATTCTCTTCAATCTCCCGCCTGCTGAGCTGCTTCCCCAAGGGTCTTATTTATAGATGGGTGTTGTAACTACTTCTGCCTTGGATGATAACCGCTCGCATCAGAATAGCTCTCCTCTCGCTTTGTCCAGTTCCTTCAAAGCGAGAGTAGAAATATAATCATCTTTCTTGATGAGGCGAGGTCTCACAGTTTCTCCAAAGAACTCTGCTTCTCGCCATAACGGATAAAGCTTCTGTCTTGCACAGACTTCCTTTCCTCGCGATGTCAATCATCATCGCGTGGACTTCAGCATCCGCACATTTTCCTTAAATCTCTTTCTGACTTAGGAAACAAGTCCTCGCATCATTCCTTTTCTTTCCTCCCTATGTCCTTTCCACTTCCTGCTGCTTTCCAGCTTGACTTCCTTCTACATGACAAAGCGTGGATCAGTTCAATAGAAACACTACGTGCGAGACTTACAACGAAAACTCAGAATTTCAAGCCATTTTTCATGTATTTTCCAACTTCTTTGCAATCTTAATTCTTCTTTCATCTTTCCTAATCCTTTATGATCATTCATCAAAAATCAATGGATTTAAGAGCAAAAGATCATCATTAAGACACTAAATTGGACGCAAATGACAGTCACAAAAGGCTGTCATCAGCGATGTCAGATCTCCATATCGGCGTTTTTCCCCTTTCTTTTTCAAAGATCACTCACCGTGGGAGAAAAATAATATTTCCCAACATAGTTCTTTTCGATGCATGATGGATCCGAAGCGCATATTAACGTTAAAGCAGGGAAAATAAAAAAATCCGAAGTTGGAGATGCTAGATCTGAATTTGGTCATTTTTCCACCACTTTGTTAATTTTAAAAACAGATTCACACGCCGGGCACCGATTTAGTCAATCAGCTGCTGTAATTTGTAAATGCAGGCCAGATCTAACCTTCTATTACTTAATAACATGGATTCAAAGGTCAGTAGACAATCTCAATAGAATTACGAACATTTACGGATTGTGCTTTGTTCCTCTAGTTTTAAAATATTGCATATAAATGTTAAAATCATATTTGGTGTAAATCGGAGAATAACACCCTTCATTTTTGTTGGTTTTCTTAGGAATTTCTTGGTTCCTGGATCTACCATGGCCATACAATGGTGCAGATCCACACTCGCTTCTCTCGTCATTGCAATCGCCTTTTTGGGTTTGTGGTGAATAGAAGGGAAAGCCCTGTGCTTCCAATTATCTTTTTGGCTGAGGTTATGGAGCTCAGGCCATAGTGTAAAATGGAAAGTAAGTTGCATTTTGAGTCCTATAAACTTCTCACCTTTCTACTGTAATGGCTTCTAACTCAAAAACATAAACACTGCAGATTAAACACTTAAATAATGTTATGAAAATTGCTAAGAAAGGCGAGACGCTGAACAACCCAATCCTTAGCAATTTGTTTTTTGCTTTAGACAGTCGGATTAATTTAGAGTATATTGAGTTTATTATACATGCATAAACGACTTGCTAAACTCTTTTACCATTTTACAGTCTCTTTGTCATTTGGTTATGAAACCCTCCATCAATATGTTGGGCCAACATCATTAATCTTGAAGATATTCAGACTTATTTAACAAAAAATGGAGTTTGGTTTCACAATCTTTCAGGTATTTATTTGTTCTTGACAAATTTCAGTTTTTTATGCATCCTATCATTAAGCAAAAGTTTACCTGAAGTGAAAAACAGTTTTTATTCATTAAAAATTTGCTCACTATGCAAAACTTCATGTGGAGTTTGAGGGTTATTATAAACAATTGTAGTCCTAAACACGTGATTATAAGAGAATGGTAAGTTGTGTACAGACTTATTGTCCTATAATTAACATATTAAAAATAAGTATACTGCAACACATAAGAAAATTACTTCATACCATTATGGGCATTCATTCTCATATTCTTCCTACCATTGAAGCTTTTGCCTTTTGCCTTTGACATCTTCCCTGGTAACTCCAACACTACAAATAATTGATATGGCCAATCAAAATACTAATAAAACTGAATATGCCATACCACATGTATCCTTGCATATTTACAACTTCTTCACACTTGTTCCTGTGTTTGTTTCTATGCGAGGTACAAACAGAAGGATCCAAAGGCATGGGTGTATGTAAGGTAGAAAAAGAAGGATCCAAAGACAATGCTAAAGTTGTGGGCAATTCCAGGAACCTTATCAATTTCATAAAGGTATGAAACCATACCATTTGATCAATCCAAATTAGCTAAATTGAATACACTCCATCGTAGTTTAATAAAAGTATGAAGAATTATAACTTTGACATATTGGTTTTTTAACTTGTTATTTTTTTTTTCTTAGTATCAGGAATCAAACAGGCCAATCCAATGAGGAAGGAAAAGAACAATTAAATTCAACACTAAATATAAAAATCTCGAAAGGTGTAGACTTTGTTCTCTTTAAATAGCTTCTACATCAAAAAAAATTTGTAGCAAAAAGAATTACCTTAGCACATGAATTCAATCTCTTTTAGAGAAACATCTTCATCCGAACTTTTTTTTGTAGAGAACTTTTTCCACTGCAATGGAAATGGTTTACATTGCCGAGAGAGCTTGGTCTTGCACTATAAAAGCAATTATTATAGTCAGGTATGATAACAATCTGTGTATAGGTAATATCTGTTGGTCTCACTTTACTTTTCTTCTGTTTACTACAATTCTTTAAAAATATACAGTATATTTTATAAGGATAATTTCGAAAAAAAACTACAAATTTGTATCTCTATTAGGTCATCGGATATGACCTTTTTGTTTAACTTCTCTTTCTCCAAATATCTTATTAATTTTATGTATTGTCAAATCATTGCACGTAATCCAAGTTACTGATTTTATAAAAACTTTTATGTGTATCCTAATGTCTTATGATAACTTTTTGTAGGGGATGTTCGAGGCTTAATGCAAGGCTTTATCTGGTGAACTTATAAAGGTAGCACAGTTCCCCATGGATATTACACCAACCTTTTTTCTCCTTTCAATAACCTATTTTCATTTCTTAAGGTTATTCACAAAATAATTAAATTCAACCTTTTTGTAGGGGATGTTTGAGACTTAATGCAAGGCTTTATCTGGTGAACTTATAAAGGAAGCACAGTTCCCCATGGATAGTACACCAACCTTTTTTCTCCTTTCAATAACCTATTTTCATTTCTTAATGTTATTCACTAAATAATTAAATTAAGTAAACTATTTATAGCAAAAAATACTAAACATATACAGTTTTTCTTATAGAGCATTTAAGTAATTTCACAATAAGTGTTATACTTGTTTTTGAGGTATTTACTTTTTTAATTAACAGAGCATTCCAAAACCATAAAAACACTGTTTTATGTTCATTAAGTAATTAGTTTTTTTTTTCCCTTCTATTATCTTCACTTCAACCTATCTCTCAAATACAGATCTCTATGTATGATATCGTTTATCTGCCCCACCATTTGAAATAATAAAATTGCTGCAAAGAGATTTTCAATTTTGTTAAAGTGGATGTGACCTCTATGGATTTTGACTTTTCTCCACACACTTCCCAGTGTTTCACAGTACAGTAGAATCACAACACAATCTCATTTCCTACTTTTTATACACAATCTGGTTTGTTTGTACCAAAATCTTTTAACTTGAATTTAGATTCGGGGGTCTAAATCAGTTGACACATATGTTTTCGGGTTGAAAATTGTTTTGCATTTTTTTCCTCTTAATTTTTGTGGATATTCGAAGTGTCCTCATTTTAATTGTTAAACTCTGTCCCATCTCTTTGCAGTTCTATAAACACAGTTAAAGATAAGTTTTTTTTTTTTTTTTTGCACTGGGCTTAAAGATAAGTTTTTTGTTTTTTTGGCACAGGGGTTAAAGATAAGTTCAGCCACATTATACCGTGTTAGCCTTAGGAGATGTGAGGTAACAATTTTCTGCAGATTTACTTCTATTACAATGCAGTTTAACTTTGAGTCCAGCCACATTACTACTTGTAGTTTTGTGATGATTCCACGATAGGGTGGTGATTAGTTGTGTCTTTTTATAGAGACTCTATTACTGTGTTCCTTTAAAATATTAATTTCTAACTTTACATATTTTCAACAAAATGGTTGTATGAGCTATATTGCTTATACTCCCTCCGTCTCATTCCAAATGTCCTACTTACTATTTTTGGATGTCCCATTACAAATGTCTTCTTTCTATAAATAGAAATAATTTTCCCCTCCAACAACTATGTGACCCCACCATATACTCACAAACCAACTCTACCTTAATTCCCGTGCCCAACAGTAACCAGACACTTGGAGTGGGACGGAGGGAGTACATTTCTAATATATTTAAAATACCATAATAAAAACTGATGTCTACACCTTCACTAATTTCACTGAATTTCTTACACATAATAAGAACTGATTTTAACAATACAGAATGAAGCAATAAGGCTTCACAATAAGGCTTCATTTTTACCAAATCAGAAATTACATCAAAATGATTCAGTGACGTTTTACAATAATAAAAACTGATGTCTACACCTTCACTAATTTCACTGAATTTCTTACACCATAATAAGAACTGATTTTAACAATATAGAATGAAGCAATAAGGCTTCATTTCTACCAAATCAGAAACTACATCAAAATGATTCAGTGACCTTTTACAATAATTCAGAAAATACCCATTCATAGACATAAGGTAATATGATTTACTTCAATCACAGCATCATTCATAAAGCTTCTTTTTTTCTTTCTTGATTCTTGTTGATCTTTTGGATTTTGTTGCTGAGAACTGATCATCCAACTTCCTCTTCAATGAAACCAAATTTGTGTCAACATCTAGCACCTCATTATTTGTTTCATTCTGACTCACATCCGAACTTTCCACTGTCTTTGTGAAACTGCCCTCCACCTCAGTGTTCATACTCTGTAAGGAATTTTTGGGAACATGGCTCTCACATTCTTTGTTTGAATTTTCCAACAACCCTATGGAGTATTCGATCAATGTCGAGGACATCGAATTCTGACTACGCTCCTCATCTACCCCCAGAATAGATTCTATAGAGTTGTATTTCCAGGATTCATTTTCGTCTATCTTAATTTTGCACTTAAATGTCTTGTTTAAGAAGGCCTCCTCTATCTCAAATGGCAGTATACCACCCTACAAACACAATTTATATTCAATAACACTACTAATAAATCTGAATCACAAAATTGATAAGATAATTAAACTAACATACAAATTTATTATTACCTCTGAATTTAGAGTCTTTAGGTCACCAGCTTCCTTGCCAATGATTTGTTTGCAGTCTTTGTCCCACACAATAAATTGGCTGCTACCTGATTCATCAGCCACATCCATTATAATCCTGTACAGCATAGTGCCTGCTTCATAATCTATTTCACACTTTGTGCAGAAGTATTTCTTCTTAGTATCCTGTGGCAATAATTTCTTTGCGCATTGTTTGCAGCCAACATAGTACCAATCAACAGCAGATTCAATGTTTATAACAACCCCTGTAATCCAAAAAGTACCTCCCTATTGAAAAAAGAAACATTATATCTTTAATTGGTTTTTCTTTGCAATCAATAATAAGTATTTAAATTTATTAAAATAAATGTGCATAATTGTTATTACCTTTTTATTCTCACATAACTCTCTAATAGAGCATTCAACCTCATTTTTTCTAACTTGAGTATTGTGGAATTCACTTGAGTACATTGTTATATCACTAATGTCTTTGTCATTGAAGCTGAAAAAGTAAATTAACTGTTAGTATATGTATATATGAAAAAGACATTGCTGCAAACCTTAAACCTGTTAATACAAATGAAATTTTATACCTGCTTCGGAAATTAGTTACTTCATCACATTCTAGGTTTAACAACAAATTTGTCCCATGGAAGGTGTTAGTTAACTTAATTTTTCCTGAAAATATTCATAAAATACACTTTAGCTTGTGTCATTATGTGATATAATTTAATTTTGTGCTATTATTTAAATAAGGAATTGCATACCTTGATACACTGTTGCTCTACAGAATTGTATGATGAGAATTTGAACATTTTCAGCTTCACTTTTCCCAAATAACTCATACGCTTTATCACCAAAGCCACCCCATAATGAGCAACCATAGTATCCCCACTGGTATTATTATTAATTTTTTTTTTAAGAACCACTCATATCTAACCTTATTTTCTTGTACTTTATATATGTCAATAATGAAATAAACTTACGACAGATCTTGAAGCATTAAATCCACAACCCTTGCTTCCATTTGATTGTGTTTTGTGACTGATCTTGGCTCACTGCAACTTATAACTTTTCCCAAAACATCTGCAACATGATAATATTCATTAGTTATGTTAAAGAATTGTAAAAAATGCATTATGTAGTGGGAAGTAGGAAATATATAGGAATCTTACCAAATGGAACTTCTGCTGTTGGGTTGCCAAATGCTTTTATCTCTTCAAATGTTTTGAAGTAGAAAAGTTGATTTGGAAGTTGGGGTATATTTTCAGATCTTATTAGAGTCCTGTGGGTGAATTTTCCTTTAAGAAGGGATTTTGTCATTCTGTAATTTCCATAATAATTTGTCACTATAAATCCCATAATAGCATAAGTATTTCCTTCAACAATTTTCTCATCAAATTGTTTTATCAAAATTTTAGGAATAAAGAACAGGAATTTTGTGCCCTGCAATATAGAAATTTTATAGTCTGCGTTCTACTTTTTTAAATCACACAATTTATTTAGCAATGAAATTGTACCTGTTCATCATGAAAGATTGCATGAACTTCAGTCACATCCAGTGGGTTTGTTGGTGAAGTAATGTTATACTTTCGAATGCAACGGCCTTTTACACCCACCATGACATCCTTTGGTTTTAGCTCGTTGAAATTTTTCCAAGGCACCATTTCTTTTGTATTTCCTGCATACATATTGAAAGGGTATCTATGAATGTAATTTTTTATTTTAAGATAAAGCTTTCAGTAATGTAAACAGACACAATCTATAATTTTAACTGACCTTTTATCATTTCAATAGCTGATATGGGTTTTACTGCTGCAGGTTGATGGAGAGTGAAGATGAAGGGGTGTGCTTCTGAAGGGAGAGTTGGTTGTACTTATAGACTGCCTTCCAAAGAATTGGAGCCAATATAAGCATCCATTTATTTGAAAGTTGAATTTTTAAAATTTTCAGAACACATTTAGCCGCCAATTTTATGAATGAGAGCATAGATGACAGGTTGAGAGTATAGATGACACCTGTCAAGTGTTACTGTTGATAGTGGGATTTATGTGAGAGCACTGTTCATAAGGATTTTTTTAAGGCTTATACTGTTCATAAGCAAATTTTGTGAATGATTACTGTAGAAATGGGATATTACTATTGTATAATAGATAGATTATAAGTATTCCTTCAACTTTCCATATTTGGGATTGTGAAATTTGCAAATGAAGGTCGTCGTTCATTGCTGATTTTTTTTTTTTTTGGTTCTACTTTTATTTTAAACAAATTATTAGTTATGAATAGGGATGGCAATTTCACCCGTACACGCCCAAAATCCGATCCACCCCACCCGACGAAATGGATGAAAATCCGACAAAACGTGGATTCTTATAGGGTGATGGGTGGATCGGGTGACGGATTGGGTCAGAGATAGATTTAGGCTCATCCAACCCATCACTCGATCCATCATCCAACCCACCATCCAAACCATCTATCATCCGATATATTTTATTAAATATATATACTCCTATATACTCAATATGTTTTAGAAAAATAATTAACATAGTTTTTCCTCCATTTTTTTCTTCCACAGTCCTCTTCCGCCGTTCCAACCTTTCTCAATGCCTTGTAATTCTGTCACTCATTGCTAAGGGGGTCTTATCGACTAATCTTCATAATGTCAGGACTCAATATGTTTTATATTTCTCCTGTTTGACCATTTCATTCTCAATGTTCGATTCTTCCATTTTTTGTCTTATTACCTTATTTACACTTCGCTTCCATATATCCCAAATCAGGTATAGATTTCTAGATTTTTATGATGTTCAAACATGATTGACTTTGAATATAAATGATTGAAATTTTATGCATGTTTTAAATCAATTACTCACCCGATCCACCCGTTTCACCCGTGGTTGATGGGTGGATTTAGGTTGAGTTTTAGATGGGTGATGGATGAATTGGATGATGATATAACTTTCATGGATGGATGTGTATTTACCCTTCTGCGATCCACATTGGATCCATTGACATCCCTAGTTACAAAGAAGCAATGAAATGCATTAAAGGAATATATAATTTCTGAAAATTAAAAGAACCATTGGATTATCCACCCGTCCTGTCGCCTCATGAGTTGGCAGATCCAGAAAAACTTGTGAAATGGCGCACTTTTTATTTTTTATTAATTTTTTTTGTAATTGACAGTCATGAAAGTACTGCTTTGAAATTATTTTACACGAGCTCTAAATCCATGAAAACAAGTTAGTGACGTGAGGCCTTGAATTATATCCATCAAAATTTTAGGTCCGCCCCGTATTTTTTACCTTGTGGGGCGAGCCGGCCCAACGGGTTTGGCTCATATTCAGTTATATCCGCAACCTATATTTAAGGTGATTCTTTGAAAAATTAAAAATTAAAAATTGTCACGTCACTAATCTTCTGTTTTAGTGAAAATTCGGTCACAAAACAGGTTAGCGACCGAAATTTATTAACAACCACAATTTCAACGAACAAATCTGAATATTTTTTTTTAGTAGTGTGTGATTAATTACAGAGAATATAGGTAAGCACAAGTGCACAACCCGCATTAATAATAAGTTAAGAAAAACATGCATGTATGTATTAATAAAACAATTGAGTTTCTATCCTGATTCTCCAATGATCTGGATATGCAGAGTGTTCTATTATAGTATGCGATGTGCTACACGTCTCAAGGTTGAACAATCATACCATTTTTACTGCATTGATTGAAAATGGGAAGTAAATCTGTCAAAAACCCTAATTAATGGTAGAATTGTGGGTTGATTTGTAACTGCTATATTAGAGTGGATCACATTAGATTACTGCTGTGGCAAAATGAATTCGGCTAGAACACCAAGCAACAATGACGTCAATTCAAGAGAGGAGATGCTAGACTTGAATACATTCCCCAACGCAAGAGGTGATAGGGACGATCATGGAACATCAACTTCAACACGAACAAAAATGATAACCAAATATGCAGCATCTTTTGGTCTGATTCTTAGATGATGATGGATTACAAGCATTTTGGGGATGCTATTTCTATGGACACAACCTTCAACACGAACAAAAATGCGCGGCCCCTTGGTATGTTTATTTGGGAAAAAATAAAATGTTTATTATGAATGACTGATGAAGCTATTTTGTTAGAACATTATTTAATTTTTTTTATTTGGGGAAAAAAATGTGAATCGTTAATCTGAAATGTGTGATAAGGTCCAATCCAATCCTTTTGCAGCTTTAATTGTTGGCTTCAATCAACATAGACGATGTTGCGTGTTTGGGGCTGCCCTCCTGTTAGATGAAACACAAAAAATGTTCACATGGATGTTAAAGACGTTCCTTGATTGCATGGACGGTGAGATGAACATTTACTAAGAAAACCTGCTGTGAAAATAGAAGTTGGTTCTTGTGTATTGAATCACGAATCAGACACTGAGATAGCATAAATTATGCATGTATATAGCACTAGTTCTATTTGTTCGTAGCACATCCATTACTTCAGTCAATTATTAGTTTTATTAAGCCGAACAAGATAAAATACATCGTTCTCTGTTTCTAAAATTATTAACAGGTAACGATGTTTTTTATCTTGTTCGGCTTTATAAAACTAATAATTGGCTGGAGTAATGTATGTGTTACGAACATATAGAACACGTGCTACGTGCATGCATAATTTATGCTATTGTGGTGTCTGATTCGTGATTCGTAATAATTAAAACACCCTGAAAGTATTTTCGTGTTGTGATGCAATTGATTTTGGCACCGTGTTCTCAGGGGTGTAAAATGATGTGTCCGTTTCAATGACACGATGTTATAAAAATAAAAATAAAAATGATAAAAAAAAAAATAATTCAATTTTGGTGAAATAGATAAGGAGACAATAACACCCCACACAATCTGCCAAAAAAATAAAAAAAATATTCAAAATCTTGATAAATTCGGGCAACATTAATGGCCCACCATACGTGTGAGAAGAATATTCATTCCATACAAAATCCCACGATTTCAGGAGAATAAAAAAAGTAACCTCCCCATAATATCATTCAATTAATAAAACTTTAAAAAAGAAATTAACTAATAAAACCTACTGCCATAATGGACACACCAAAAAAATAGCACCACGCAACCATCCCCAAAACATGTCTGCATATGCAGACTCTGGACCAGAACCAATTCCTTAATAAAATATTAGTTATTTCTTGCTATGTGAAAGCAATGAGGTAGTTAGTTGCATTACATTGTGGTTGAGAAGACATTACGAACTTCACTAAAAAGAAATTAGGGGTGAGTTTGGTACAGAGAATGGAATTGCAGAGAATGGAATGGGAGAGAAAGAGAATTGGGTTAGAGAAATAGAATTAATTCTCCTGTTTGGTACAACAGAGAATTCGACAGAGAAATACCATAGAGAATCAATTTAATTATTTTAATTTACTTATTTTTCTATACTTATTATAATATAATCATATTTATATATATAATATAATATATCATTATTGAATTATTATAGATATAATTAAATTTTATTTTTCTATTTAATGTATCATAATTAAAATTCAAATAATTATTATTTTTGTCTAACAAATAAATATTTAATTATTTTTAAATTTATTCATGAGAGAAAATTTATTATATGCTTTTATTTAATATTTTTTATTATTCTATTTTTATTTTATTTAAACTATTATTTTCTATTACTTATTAAACATTTTATTTTATTTTTTATTTTCTATTTACTCACTGTTAGATTTTAATTTTTTTATTTATATATAATTTTTACTTCCTCCGTATTTATATAATGTTGACATTTGTATAGTAAACACTATTCATTGAGTAATTTTGATTCGATTTTTCACACAGTTACATAAGATAAAACATAGTCAAGTGAGATCTTGTTAGATTCGTCTAATCGCGTAGTTTTATAATATTAAAATTTTATAATTTTTATTTTATAAAATTTGAAATATTACTCTTTAAAAATGTGTATTGGATTGCGTAAAAACAAGGAAGGTTTTTTTTAAATAAGGATGGAGTATTTTACTAGAATGTAATATAATATTACTCCTATTTTATTTTATTTTATAGAATACATTTTAATTTTTAATTAGTCAATTTTTTATATATTTAATTTAATTTAATTTAATTTAATATAATTATAATTTATTTATTTATATTTAATATATAAGTTAGTCTAGTATTTATATTTGGAAATTTATTTTATTTTGTATTATTTTTAAAATTTAATTTAGTATATTGAATGCATAATGATCGATTCTCTCCAATTCTCTACTTATAATAGAGAATCCAAAATGGAGAATGAGAATTGATTTATTCTCAATGTTGAAATCTCTAGGCTAAACAAACAAGAGAAATGGAATCAATTTCATTTCCCTACCCGCAATTCTCTCTACCAAACACACTCTAGGTGGTTAGTGGCGTTTTCAGCAACACTTTGAGTGTCGCTAAGACAAGAATATGAGAAAATTTTTTTATTTTTTATTTTTAAAAAAAGTTGTAAAACTCAAATTTTGCTATTAGTGATGCTTAACACACTATAAGGAATTTTTCTATTATATATGTCTTACTTATGCAGATTTTTAGCTTTCGCGATCCATTTGTGTGGCATTGGATTCGAGTAATGAATATTATTCGTAGCTTTGAGTAAAAGGATCAATGTTGAGACTCGGTAGAAAGTGAGACATGTGATAAATGTGTGGAGCTGGGAGCTTTGGTCTTGGAAAAACAAGGTCTAACTATGACTGCGGTTCTTTTGGGAAAGCTTGTACGGAAATCAGTGAGGGGTGTGGATAAGCTATCGATGGGATGAATAATAATAATATTGTTCAAACATGCCACATTTTTAAATTTATGCATATGAGAATCCTCCGTTGCTTTTGGTTCCTCGGCTTCTGCAAGATGTTAGGAATTCTCGGGTTTGGGCAACTACCACTGCTAAAGAATATATGGTCCAATGTAGAAATTTGCCGAAAGGATATATGGCGAATTCAATAACCCTTTCCGCAGATCTCGCAATGTTATGCATCCCATTGTATGCTAATAATTAAGTGGACAATTGCAATAGAAGCCAATTGTTTTTTGCCACACGACTATGCTATTCAACCAGATATAGGAGTAGCAAACTAAATTTGACCGAACAAAGAAATTCACAGAGCATCAAATAAACTGATAGAATACAGATTCTAATTTCCAGATGTCGTCATCAATATCTTAGGGCTCAGGACCAATGCACTTTAGCACAAAGCATCACACAGTAGATCAGCAAAATCTTCCAATTCGAATAGAGATCCGCGGGCCTCAAACACACTTCACTGAGAGGTTAACTGAGAGAAAACACACGGGCTCAATTGTTGTTGTTCTTTTAGGCCAAGAAGAGGATGGTATATCGATCTGTGGGAGATTCGCACATGGACAGTGTAAGTCCCAATACGCGAGATCTGCACTAAATTCAGTTAAAGTGTTCGTCCTGCTTAGGTGTCCAAACTCAGACAATGAACCTCATTAGACTTATCATATTTTAAACATGCACAGTGGAAAATAAGAACGATAAGTAAAATAATGAACACGCAGAATTGTTAACCCAGTTCGGCCGCAACCTACATCTGGGGGATACCAATTCAGGAGTAATTCACTAAATGTTTAACCATGGGATCCCATCCCAAACATTTATGAATTCTTTGATCCGCTGCACTCCAATCACCGAGCAGAAGATTGTAGTAACCAAAACCCCGTTTTGATGAAGATCACTCAAGATCTTGCTCCAATCCCTCGAGAGCACCTCTCCCAAGTTTCTCCCAGTCGAGACCTGTGCACGAACCCTCCTCAACAATCTTTTCGTGTTTGCGCAGGTATCTGACGAACGCCTTGGATAGTCCCCTTGGTTGTTATCGTCAACTCCAAACAAAGGACCAGGTAAAACTCCTCCACACTTTTATCCAAGGCTCAATACCATAAAGATGGGTAAACCATCAGTTGGGTATTGTGGGGCTTGAATTCTTCACAAAGAACTTTGTCGATGCACACTAGATGAAGAATTCTGACAAGCACTCTATTAGGGTTTGAAGGAGGCGGCTGAATAATTTCTGTGAAGTTCTATCTCTGGCCAACCTTTTGATCCCTATAAGAAGTGCAGCAAATCACCAACTAAGGAAGGAGAATAATCTGCCAAGAATGGACACCTTCCTTATTTGAATATTTCCAAGTATATTTGATCTTCCTTCCATAAAAATTTTCTCCTTACTCAGAAATGGATTTTGGAGCTGTTGTTAAAATCCTTCCTGACAATCGCAGCTGGCCTTCCAAAAATAAGATCTTCTGGATAAACTTTGAGCAAGCGTCCAAGGATGGGGTTCAAACATCGGTTGTGAACACATACAACAAAACTCGGTTCCAACAATCTCCCCCTTTTGGCAGGATGTGGACCAGTTTACAACTTAATTGCAACCGATGTTGAACTCTAGAAAATAAATGCATGAAATACTCCCTTCTAAACCCAACCTCCAAAAGACATCTAAGATCCAACAAAACAAAAATCCTATACTAATGCTCCGTACAATAATAAGCCTATCAAAGAACAATTCTAAGAGAATGTACAAGAATATGGCACTGGAACAGAAATATCCAACAATCAAATATCCAATACGTGATAGTGCCAACAGATCAAAAACCAACAGAGTTCAAACAAAGATCAAGAACAGAAAAAAAATATATATATAAAGTACCATACCAAACTAGCAGCAACATAAAAACAAATCCAAAGTACCTCAACAGCAATCCAAAGTGCCTCCCCCTTCATCGTCGTAATCCAGAGAGCATTCATCAGTCAATTAAGTTCATCTCCCCTCTGGATCACATCTTGCCCAAAAGGGCCTTCTTCAATCAGATTGGGAATCTGAATCCCCAAGGGACGGGGCAGCTACTGGATCATTTCCATCATGTTCTTCTTCATCAGAGGAATCTTGCATCAGTGCATCATCATCATTATCATCATTTGAGTCTGTCCATACATCAAGGGACTCGGATTGGTGTTCAGAGGCCCTTGGAGAACTCCTTTTCTGTTCAGGTTCCACAACAACTATTGTTGGAATAACAGTTACTTGAGTAGTTGTCTTCCCCTTAACCGATTGACCCATGATTGAACCTCGAATGTCCAGAGGGTCCAAAATAGGATCTCCTTCAGCGTGGTTGGTTGGATCCTCTGTTAGCTCTAGTGGCCACCATTGTTCCTGTGATTAGGTTTCGAACACAAAGGAGAGAGATAAACAAAGAGTCTGCTCTGGGAAGACGATGTAAATGAAATAAAGGAATGTAAGAAAGGTAACAATAAATTTCTTCCCTTATTTAGTTTGATCGATGGTTCTAGTTCCCAAGGTGGTTTCCAAAAAATTAAATTTGGAAATAACCAAACTGTTCCCGCTAGAAGTCTAAACCCTGAAAATGGACCGGTGCCTCCAAAGCATTTTCAAAGTATAACTTGTCAGTCAAATACGAGCCTTTGGAAATTTTGCCAAATAAAATATTCCGCAAAATAAATATTAGTGGCAATAATCCAAATATTATGGAATAAGTATTTAATAAATCAGTAAATCAAATAATATAATTTAAACACTTATTCCAATTTGACTGAGGTTTAGACGATGTCCACTTGGTGCCAATCACATTGATGTCCTTAGGTCTTTTTACAAGAGTCCAGACCTCATTCCTTTCGAATTGAACAAGTTCCTCTTGCATAGCATTTATCCAATGTTCATCCTGGAGTGCTTCTTCAACTTTCGAGGGTTCAATCCTGGAAGTAAAATAATGTAACCCAGCTAACTCTTTATAATCAATTTTCTTTTTGGCTCGGGTCCTTCTTTCCTCATTTATATCTCCAATAACATCATCTGGATTGTGATGCCGGTGGACTCTTCTTTCAGGTTCTGCCTGCTGAACTGGTGGTTCCGGATCGGGAGTTCGAACCTCCACATTGGACTCCTGAGACTTTTCTTCCTGGTTTACCTGTTCATCAGTCACCTTTTGACGTATATCCTTATCATTTTTCTGACTGACACCTGTATCTTCCTGGTCGTCTGGAGCAATTTATTTGTTCAAAGTATCCTCAACAATTACATTTGTTGACTCGTTAACTTTCCTGGTCCTTGAGTTATACACCCGAAATGCTTTGCTAGTGGTTGAATATCCAACAAATATGCCTTCATCACTCTTTTCTTTGAATTTGCCAACATGTTCCCTGTCATTCAACACAAAACATTTGCTACCAAATATATGAAAATAAGTAATTGAAGTCTTTTTACCCTTCCATATTTCATATGGAGTTTTGCGTGTATTAGGTCGCATGTAGACATGGTTGATCACATAGCATGCTGTATTAACCGCTTCGGCCCAGAGAAATTCAGGCAAATTCTTGGAATTCAACATCACCCTTGACATTTCTTGGATGGTTCGATTATTCCTTTCCACTACTCCATTTTGTTGTGGAGTTTTGGGTGCAGAAAACTCATGTTTGATCCCTATAGCAGAGCAGTATTCTTCAAAGGACTCATTCTCGAATTCACGCCCATGGTCACTTCTGATCCTCTTGACTTTGCAATTTTTCTCATTCATCACTTGATTACAGAGCTTCATGAAAGCTTTAACGGCTTCACTTTTTCCCTGAGAAAGTCAACCCAAGTATATCTAGAATAGTCATCAACACATACAAAAATATACTTTTTACCTCCCAGGCTGTTAGCCTCAGTTGGACCAACAAGATCCATATGCAGTAATTCGAGGCAGTGGGTAGTTCCATGGTGTTCAATCCCTTTATGTGAACTCCTGTGTTGTTTATTCTTGGCACAGTCATCACAGAAATCTGTGCTCGTCTTCTTCAGATTGGGCAATCCTCGAACCGCACCTGTTCTACTTAATTTAACAAGGTCCTTGAAATTCAAGTGACCAAGTTTTTCATGCCACAACATTGTTTGGCAGGAACCTGCATCTTTATCAACATTGCATGATTGTACAAGTTTATAGCAGTCATTTCTAGATCTTAATCCTCTCATAAGACAATTATCATTGGGATCATAAACCTCACAGAACTCTTTAGTAAAGAGTACTTTTAGATCTTCGTCGCAAAGTTGACTAATACTGATGAGGTTGGCATGCAGACCCTCCACATGATAGACAGAGTTCAACTTCGAGAATCCATTACCTTTAAGTGAACCCTGGCCAATAATTTGCCCTTTATTTCTGTCACCGAAAACAACAAACCCTCCATCGATTTCTTTGAAATTCTCGAGGAAGTCCTTATTTCCTGTCATGTGCTTCAAGCACCCACTATCAAAGTACCAAGTTGCCTTTTTCTTCTTTTTGTTGGTGGATATGAGAGCAACATTGCATTTTATCATCTTTGCACCCTTTGCCACCCACATTCATCTCACTGTGATATGTTTCTTAAGCTCATTATTTGGCCAAACCACAGGTTTTCCTTCAAGCAAATCCTTAATTAACCTGTGACACTTGATCGATTTGTGTCCTGCAAGCTTACAGTAGTCACAGATTAGTGGGGCACGTGGCATTTTCTTCCCTTTGAGATATTCCCTTGCTTCATTCAGGAAGTTTCTGGGAGCTTTATCTTTGACTTGATTATCAAGCATTCCTCCTTTCACAAATTGAGTTGATCATTTGACAGTATTACTGGAGCTGGCTTTGTGATGATAACCAAGTCCTTGTTTATCTCCATGAGACTTTTCAGAATAAATTGCCTCATCAAGCCTGGCTTTTCCCTTGTTCATCTTCGAGAGAATGTCTTCAGATTTGGCAAGCATCTCTTTCACCTCAATGAGTTCAGCGACTAGCAGCTCGGTATTTGAAGAGATTTGATTCTTTTCTGCCAGAAGTGCCTGGGTTCCAAGTTCAAGATCGAACACCTTTTTGGATAGTGATTCTGATTTTTCAGTCAGATCATATTTCTCTTCCTTTAGATCATTTAGTTGTTTTCTCAGGCTTTCGATAACACGTTTGTGTTCCTCACATTCGGCCATGGAGACTTCAAGTCTCTCAAAGGTTTCCTCATAGAGCACTGTGAGTTTTTCTATACTCTCTTCCTGAATCCTGTTGACAGATGAACAACTTTCATTAATCAAACCAGTATTGACAGAGTTGGAATATTCACCTGATTCAGAACTGGTGTCCGAACTTGAGTCTGAATCCCAAGTCCCATGAGCAGTCAGTGTAGCACTATGTGCATTTTCTTCTTCACTGGAGCTTGATTCATCATCTGATTCACTAAAGGTGATACATTAAGTTTTCTTCCCTTCCTTACTTCTCAAGTTTGAACAATCTGCTTTGAAATGACCATAACCACACATTCGAAGCATTGAGGGCCTCTTGGATCTTCATATGAGGGTTTCTCTTCCTTAACTTTGTTCTTGCTTTGGATTTTGGACTTGTCATAATGTTTCTTAGTGTAACGATTTTGTCCTGAGTGACCTTCACCCTTCTGCTTAGTGAATGGTTGCTTAGCTCTTTTGTTTCTCAAAAATCTCGCAAATTTCATGGTGAGCATGGATATCTCATCATCGTCACTATCCACATCCTCCGGATCATCTTGAATGTCAGGTTGAGCTTTTGATTCGGCTTGGAAAGCAACACTCTTCCCATTGACATTTTTGCAATGATCCATTTCCCAAGATTGTAAAGTTCCCATTAACTCATCGACCTGCATAGTAGAGAAATCTCTATACAATTCAAGAGCAGCAATTTTAGGGTTAAATCGATCCGGGATGGTGCCAATAATTTTTCAAACAATCTCCTGTTGAGTGTACTCCTTTCCGAGTTGGTGTGCCTGATTTGTTAGATCACGAACCCTTCCAAAATAACTCACAATGGATTCATTTTCCTCCATAGATAATTTGTGAAATTGCGATTCAATGGTAATAAGTTTAGAAGATCTAACAGATGTCATACCTTCATGGGAGTTTACCAGTACTACCCATGCATCATACGCGGTGGTGCAAGCAGATATCAGTTTATATTGATCCTCCGTAACTCCATTGAAGATGGCATTGAGGGCTTTTGAATTCATGCTCGACAAGGTTTTCTCTGCAGCCGTCCATTCTACCTTAGGTTTGGGAGTTGTAGTTCCATCATCCTTTCGAACAACCGGACGAACATACTTAGTTTCTACAACATCCTAAGCTTCCTCATCTATAGCCATGAGAAACGCCCGCATTTTAGTTTTCCAGCACGAAAAGTTCGATCCATTAAGCAATGGGGGTCTAGTAATCGATCCTCCTTCTCTACTAATCTCTCTTCACTGGATCTCACTCGCAAGTTTGTGGCTCTGATACCAATTGTAAGTCCCAATACGCGAGATCTGTACTAAATTCTGTTAATATGTTCGTCCTGCTTAGGTGTTCAAACTCAGACAATGAACCTCATTAGACTTATCATATTTTAAACATGCACACCGGAAAATAAGAACGATAAGTAAAATAATGAACACGCATAATTGTTAACCCAGTTCGGCCGCATCCTACATCTGGGGGATACCAATCCAGGAGTAATTCACTAAATGTTTAACCATGGGATCCCATCCCAAACTGATAATGGCCAAAAATGACCATTATTTTCAATCCATTTCCGTGTCTGAAACGGGCATTTGATCGCATTCCGGTCTTATATTAAATAAGAAAGCAGTAGAATTGGACTGATTTATGCATAATTGTAAAAATATTAAGCTGGTATGAAAAATACATAAATATGTAATTTTATTACACATTTATGTTAGAAAAATCCAAAAACATGAGAAAAAGAAAAGAAAAGAAAAAGAATGCAAAAGATGGGAAAAAAATAGAAAAGCCCACAAAAAGAATAACTTCGGCCCATCTGGCCCATTCAGCTCTGTCTGGGAACATCTTGTCGAGGAACCCTGGTCGAGGACCATGGTTCCGCGACACAGGAGAGATTAGCGACCAGCATGCAACATAACGAGGAGATCAGTCTGGGAACATCCAGTCGAGGAACCCTGGTCGAGGACCATGGTTCCGCGACACGACCAAGCTCCGCGCCACCAACACCTTGGGGGCCAAGCCACACCCCAGTCGAGGAACTCCTGTCGCGGTCCATGCTTTAGCGACAAGGACAGGGATAGAGACACAAGACCCAGTCGAGAAGCCTTGCCACATGCAACCCTGTCCCGCGACAAAGTTGTGATGTGTGTGATGTCTTGAGACATAGTGGGCCTCAGATCAAGCCCATGGGCCTAGGGTTCCACTTCTATAAATATGAGGTGATCCCCATGAGCTAAGCAGTTTTGAGAATTTGAACAGAATCAAGAAAATCACTCTTGGAGACAAGTGTAGAGCTTAGTTGTAGGTAGTTTTTAGGTTAGTTTAGTTTAGCTTTAATTTTTCTGTATTATTTAATTATTGCATAGATTCAGCTTAGGTAGCCAGTTTTCACTTTGTTTTCAGTTTTCAAAACTTTGTTTTTAGAGTTTGTGATATCCAGGATGATGGGTATTAACAAATTCCTTAATAAAATGGGATAATATTCTTGAAATGTGTCCCAAAAATCATGAACTGGGTTTCACACCCCATGGATCTTCTATTATTCCTTTCTCTGTTGGTCACTTGACCTTTATTTTCTAGTTTATATCACTGTTAGTGATGTTCTTTTGGATAATGTTGCATGCTATGAGTGATCAAGCCTAGATTAGGGTTAAACCTATTTTAAATATTGTCTCATATTTCATTCTTGTATAAGGCGTGTTCTAGCTAGATTTACCCTTGTTTGGCACTTTTAGTTTATTGTAGTTTTTAAAACCTGAAATGGGTGAGATCACGCACAATGCATGCTCCTGTTCCACTTTACTTTTCTGGCATGTGTCCTGAACACACCCATGTCGCTAGCCACTTCTTGTCGCGGAACCACGTTCAGCGACAAGAGGGCAGTGCAGCGACATGCGTGTCCAAGAACATGTGTTGTATAAAACTTTTAAAATCCCTCGTCGCAAACCAAACCTGTCGCGGACCCACGGTCCGTGACACAACCACTTGATTAGCGACCAAGGACACAAATACTTGTATTTTATTCTGGGAGGGCTCTGGTCGCGGAACCCCTGTCGCGGACCCACGGTTCGCGACACACTTCATGTTCCGTGACCAGGAATTATGCCCTTTGTTGAATTCTCATACCTTGTGTCGCGGAATACCTGTCACGGACCCATGGTCCGCGACACACTCCTTGTTCCACGACACGACAACCCTAATTTCCAAAATTTCAATTTCTCTTATTTCCCACCTCTTTGTCGAGATCCTCCTGTCGCGGACCCACGGTCCGCGACACAATTTCTGTTTCTCGACAGGCCTGTTCCGCGACAGGCTTGGCACATTTTTGCCAAATTATTATTCTCCATCTCACCCAATTAATTAATTGAACCTTTATATTAATATCTTGAGGTTGAAATCCACTGATCTCAACCCATGATTAATTTGATATAAAGAACTTTGTTCAATTTTCCATTAAAAGACTCTTCTATAAAAATTAAACTCTAATGATCTAAGTATATAATCCGGACTGTAATTATTTAATTATGGAATAAGTGATTATTTAGACATAAAGAGTAATTATGGATTAATTTCCATAACCTTGGATGAGAAACCAATGTCTCTCATACAAGATGACCCAAAAATATTTTCTTTTATTTATTTTGTCTTTACCCGTGTTGTGTGAAACAGCTAGTAAGAAATATAACAGACTAATGTTGGCGGGTATTCCCACACGGATAACCAACTCGTAGTCTGTATATTAGTTACTAGATGTTATTTTGCATGGTCTGGATAGTGGCCGGTGGAAGCCTTGGCGGTTCGTCCATCCGGGATTATAATAGCTGCTCAGCTGACTCTTATCCGGATACAGTTTTATTTTCTTTATCTTAATTTCAAACCCGAATTTCGAGCTTTGATATTATCAAACGGTGTCGATCAACATTGTTTGAATATTGTTACAGTAAGAAAACATGTAGGTTTTTCTCCCATTTCACAGACAGTAGGAGTCTTGATGATAGCGATCACTGTCATTGAGATCTTCTGCTGTCCAAAATCATCCCATCTGGAATAGTCAGGACCTGGATAGCAGATGTTTGCAGTCCGGATTATCCTGATTATTTTTGTCATCTTTTTAGCCAAAATAAATTCTTCTCATCTCTGGCTATTTCATCTCTGTGTACCAACTTCTGTCTAAACCCGCCTTATATTTTGGGTTAATTTATTTTACACTTCTCTATAAATTTATGCATGATATTATTATGTAACTATTGTGGTCATTATTATTTTGGGATCCTTCCCTTGGACATAGGAGTCTTGATTTAAATCAGATGTCTCACATTAAAATTCCAACAAAAATTCATTTATAAAATCCGGATCTAAGTAAGGGATAAATTCCACATTTATGACTAATTCATATTCTATTGGGGGTTGATTTTGGGAAATTAGAAGCAGAGTCAGCGATTAGGTCTCACCTAGACTGAAAGGATCTGTGTTTTAATTGAGAGTCTAGTACCTGTTTAGGTATTGATTTTCAAACATCTATTATTTTCCAAAATTGCTGTGTGTTGGAAATCTGGTATTAAATATCACACTGAGATGGGGTCCACTTGGATTCAAATACGGTGTGATAGATAATCCTAGAGGAACAATACATAGGCCTTGGTTATTTTCTAAGATAGGGTTGAGTTCCTTTCAACTGCTGTCCTCTTCTGCCAAAGCCTATTTTTGAGTCCTGAGTGAGTGCATCCGGAACGAACTAATTCATTAGTTCGTTTCATTAGTTTGTATCTCATAACCACCCGACGGGAAGTGAACACTGCGAGCGGTTCACCGAGAATAGGGAATTCTGATCCACACCCAGTCATTCTGACTGGGGGCTTTCTTTTACTACCAGGGTCAGACTTTCAAAAACCTCCGAGTGATAGGATTTCAAATGCTTTCTTTATCGCTTTCTTTTAAATGCTTTCGTTAGAGGTCACTCGGTTGTATTGAGAGTTGTGTAACTGCTACTAGGACTGAGAGTTAAGGGATAGTTCAGGGCTTAATTAGAATCTTTGGGTGTGACATGGGGGAATGATAGCAGTACTTGGCATCTCAATAAATGATTTGTCGGGTGTTGCTTGTCCACCACAGATAAATGACACGCTCTGACGGGAGCAGTTGTGAGTCTGTGGTATCTTAGAATTTGTTGCCTTAAGAGCATGTAAACTCTTACTGTAAGTACCTGTCTGTTAAAGGGAACATGGTATAGAGAGCATGAGAGTTAGCTAATTGAAAGGATTATCCCAAACAAAAGATCTGTGTATTAAAATGGAAGTTTAATTGTGTTTCATCTGAATCTTGTCCAATTTTTATTATTTTCTTCCTGTCCCTTCTGTCTCATTTTAAATCTGCTTTCTTAGAATAATTTTATTGCTTTCTTAGAATAATTTTAATTGCTTTCTTAGATTAATTTAATTCGCTTTTTAGAATAATTTTATCTGCTTTATTTTAATTGCTTTCATAGCTTAGTTTAAATTATGTCAAGTAGATTTTAATCAAACACAAACTCAAATCGAGTAACCGAGTGGAAAATCTTAGTAAGTGACGTGGGCCCTGCTTCCATCGCACATCCTCCAGTGAATGATCCGGTACTTACTATAAATACTGCAATTTTTGACTCCGTGCGCTTTCGGGGGCACAGTTTCTTAACACGAGTAAATAAAAACGTGACAACTTATAAGTATATCCCTAATCCCAACTCCGCCTTCATAAATTGGTTTCATTAAATAAAATTGAAAACCGGGATTATTGTTTTTTCAGAAAATACTCATATAATGGGAAATGTGTTGAAAGTTTCATGGCAGGGAATCTCATGACATGAAATTATGAAAAGTATCATGGCGCAGATACCGGGGACCTTCAGTGTGACAGACTGAAGGTCAAGACTGAACTGTCTATCCTGGTTGCACCACGAAATTTGTCAAAAGTTTCATGACGGGGAGGACCACAGCGCCGTTTGAAATCAAAGCACCCCACATGAGTAATAAAAAATGGAATATATCCTTAAACCCCCTTTCCCACGAATCATAATTCCTTTCATTTAGTAAATTCAAACCTGATATATTTTATTGAAAAACACTCGCGTTAATGAAATTTGTCAAAAGTTTCACAAACATTTATGAATTCTTTGATCCGCTGCACTCCAATCACCGAGCAGAAGATTGTAGTAACCAAAACCCCATTTTGGTGAAGATCCCTCCAAGATCTTGCTCCAATCCCTCGAGAGCACCTCTCCCAAGTTTCTCCCAGTCGAGGCCTGTGCATGAACCCTCCTCAACAATGTTTTCGTGTTTGCGCAGGTATCTGACGAACGCCTTGGATAGTCCCCTTGGTTGTTATCGTCAACTCCAAACAAAGGGCCGGGTAAAACTCCTCCACACGTTTATCCAAGGCTCAATACCATAAAGATGGGTAAACCATCAGTAGGGTATTGTGGGGCTTGAATTCTTCACAAAGAACTTTGTCGATGCACACTAGATGAAGAATTCTGACAAGCACTCTATTAGGGTTTGAAGGAGGCGGCTGAATAATTTCTGTGAAGTTCTATCTCTGGCCAACCTTTTGATCCCTATAAGAAGTGCAGCAAATCATCAACTAAGGAAGGAGAATAATCTGCCAAGAATGGACACCTTCCTTATTTGAATATTTCCAAGTATCTTTGATCTTCCTTCCATAAAAGTTTTCTCCTTACTCAGAAATGGATTTTTGAGCTGTTGGGAAAATCCTTCCAGACAATCGCAGCTGGCCTTCCAAGAATAAGATCTTCTGGATAAACTTTGACCAAGCGTCCAAGGATGGGGTTCAAACATCGGTTCTGAACACATAGAACAAAACCCGGTTCCAACAGACAGTATGGGAGAAAAGAATGTATATACAATTGTGGTTTCCAAACACAAAAAAAAAAATAAATAAATGAATGAATATAACTGAATGAGCAAGCAGGATGATAGGAAGATAGAGGATTGATACGATCAATTACGACGCAATTGAATAGATCGGAGTGTTTGAGACCAATGGCAACCCATTAATAATGAGTGGATTCATAAGGATCATAGTGTGCACAAAGTGAGGTATATATGAGCCACAATGTCCACATATTCTACCTTGACACATTCCGTCATGGTTCATCATCGCCGCCGTGCATAGTTTTCGCAATGCACAAAGCAAAAGAAAGACAAAGTCACAAAATATGCATGTGGCGGTGCAATTTATGTATGTATTCAGACCATTTTTGGTTTCACCTATATATTAAATGAAACTCTATCGTATCTTTAAGAAAACCAAGATGAAGAATGATGGGGATCAAGTTTGTGCCAATCGCAAAGTATATTCTAATCATTAAATTAAATCAATTGATAAACATGACACACCTCCCTTCCCATGACAAGAATGCCTGCATGATGATGAATCCAACAAATAACACTAACCAGTTCTCAAGTGGGCTTTGCTTTAAAATCGCCAAGGCATGAAGAAGAGTTGGGCAAGTAATTAAAAACCCATGTCAACAAATTCATGAGCCCAAGATCAACAACCCATTAATGTTAACTGGGTTGGTCGAGTTAAGCCCAACAAGGAATGACTCTTCAACAGCCCGTTATGCAATGTTAACTGTCACCTCCCTTAGTTAACTGTTAATTTTCGTTTTATTATGCACTTACCTTGTAATCATCAACGGCCTATAAATAAATAGGATCTCAAACAATGTTTTCATCATCTTTGAACTTTATATAAAATCTAGTTTGCTTTCCAGCATCTTATTTGCCCTTAAAAATTAATGAGTTTGTGGGAATCAAAAATCCTTATTTCTAGATTTGAGCTAGGTGCTCCTCTTTGGAATCCCAAACAATTCCGTAGTTCAATCCACCATTATTGAATGCTTGGAGGAGACGGGTGCCTCGAAATTGCCCTCTCTGATCAATAGTTTCCCTATCCATTTTCTTTTGTTTTTGTTGAAGTGGTGCATGATTATGCTGACGTGGCAACATGATTAGTGTGCATAATCATGTGTCACGTCAGCAAAAAACGTCATTAAGGGGGTTTGAAATGGATTATGCAAAAATTAGCATAAATAATGGACTGATTGTGTTAATCAAATTAATATGGGACTGAAATCGAAATTTAGAAAATTTATGGACCAATGGGGTTTTCTTCCGTCATGTGTGCATGGAGGAGCTACGAAGTATATAAGAGAGGCAAATTATACGACATAGATGGTATTTGGCAAAACAATTATTTTGAATCAACTGATTTGTGAGATAAAGAACATTTTTAAAAGGACAAAATAACTTATAATAAACTTAAAATAATATTTAATCAACACTTTTTGAATCTGCTACAAGGAGTAGCTTTTTGGATTTCAACTTATTGTAGGTAAAAAGTTGTTTTCAAAATATTTACTTAAGATTTGACTAATTTATTATTCAGGTAATCACTTAAGAGAGATTAGGCACTTATTTTCTTTAATCCCACGTGATAGTACAACTTCAAGCTAAGCTTACACATTGGGAAACTAAAACATGGTTTAGTCAATAAGTATGGGACTAATTAGATCATTCATAAGCAAGTGTTTTCACTAGTCGTCATTTTAGATGCATACACAAACATGCAACTTGACATCTTTTAAATTGAGATACACAAACATGGAACTTGACATTTTGACATGTAATAATATTAATAAAGATATTATATACTCTTTAGAAAGATAATAAAAATGATTAATTAATGTTATGGGCTCTCAAATATTTCATAAAAATGAATTAAAATATTTATGAGATATTTGGAACAGTACTGATCCATCTCAAGCATATGTGATAATGAAGTTCTTATATATTATCACCAAACTATTAGGTAATAGAATCTCAATCATTCTTCCAGGCTGGAAAATTTTGACAAATATTGATCCATTGTCATCACTTTCCACAAGTTTGGTAACATGTCAATTTTACAATCTGAATAAGGTGTTAGAGGGCAGGGGACCCCTCCTAACTTCCTAACCCCTATTTGGAATCCTAAATTAAAGTGTCTTTCTATTCCACATGCTGGTTTCGCTGTTATACAGTTTGATTTTCTCAATTTCAAATATGTTTTTGGATCGGTTTTGATCGGTTTCATATGCTTTCAACCATAACATTACCAAAAATACATCAAATTTGCCCAACGATATGATGCAAATTCACACTTGAGGTAGTTAAAACGTCAGACAATGTTTTAAATATCATCGAAAAGTTTCAAAACATCAGATATGGCACGTGCAGAATCTGCACGCTAACCGTCTCCATTAAACGCAGCTGAATGAAATCCTGGTCGAGCTTTCATTAATCTAAACAAAACTTTCTTTTATTCCTTTCCTCTTTTCTTCGGCTGCCGAGATAGAAAAATGGAGGGAAATGATAATAAGTACTCCCTCCGACTCATTTAACTTGTCTTGTTTGATTTTTTCACACAATCCAATGCACGTTTTCAACCGTTAATATCTCAAAATATAAATAATGAAAATTATGTAGAATATATATTCTAAAACTGCATGATCATACGATTTTAACAAGACCCAACTCGATTATTTTTTCAAATATATCATTGCAATAATATTAAGTCAAAGTTAAACAATGAACAGTATAAAAAAATTAAATAGGACAAGATTGGCGGGACGGTGCGAGTAATTATTACACAGTATTGGGTAGGCCAATTATGAGTCGTTCGACCAACCCATTTTAAGCAGCCAAAATTCGAATATTATACTAATTTCTAATTGATACTCCATATAAATTAAGCCGGGGTATTAATACTTTAGACGATTAAATTTCAAAATTCATTGAAATAGTGTTATTTATTTCAATTGCAAAAATTGGTCCTCTAGGTTTGATTTTTTTTCTTTTCTTCAATTTGGTTCTTTGGAAATAATAATAAAATAATTAACATCTAATGAAAGAAGATTAAAGTCATTAATGTTGGTTCCATAACCATTACTTAAATAGGTCAACCCTCAACCGATTTATTAAAAAAAACCATTTTATTCAAACAAAATTACAATTTATAAAAAAAAGACACATTTTATTCAAATAAAATTACCATTTATCGAAAACTTAATTTATTCAAACAATATTAAGAGTTATTGGTTGACGCAACTCGGTTGGTATTTAAATCTGCTCTACATCCTAGGCTCGGAGACCTTGATTAAGGGTGGAAAAACCCTTGTTATCTCACCATAAAACCCTAATTGATATTATTCTTGTCTCTTTTCTAACATTTTTAAATAAAATAAATTAATATTCCTCCGAATCTTAGTTTGGACACATATATAATTCATTCATGATATTTACTTGTTGCATGGAATAATTATTAATTTGGTTCGATTGGACATCACAACGATAAGAGTCATAAGAGGACAAAATTAGGGTATCACGGTTGATCAAAACTTCATCACCATTCACCAATGGTACCCCAATTGCAAAATAATTAATTACACGCCGGTCCCATTTCACTTTTTAGCAATATCTATTATTTATTTTTTAAAAAAATTATTATAATCATATAATTAAAAATAAATTTTTGGGAATTATTCTAAGAGTTGTGAAGCTGCTCATTGTCTTTCAAATGTTGAATATCAACAACGAGTATAGCACAACTGGAAAGTACAAAAAGACAGTGGCGTGGCCACTAACAGACTTTTAAGAGTTTTAGAAGGGCCCAGAATCCTTATAAATACCCATTTTTCTCCTCTATTCCATGATAGACAACTGCGGCAGCCTTGAATAGAGAGAAAACAACACTTGGAGAGCACTCTACACAGTTAGGGAGGTTGAAGTAAGATGAAGACCATGAATCCCCCATTCTAATATCTGCATAAGACTAAAACAACCAGTCTACGCTGGGTATCTTTTTTGTTGTTTGATTCCTTATTTTTTGGGGGAATTCAGTTTTGTGTTTATGTTTTAATTCGATATATCATTTGGAAACACAAGAGAAGGATTAAATGGGTGTTGTTTTATTTTGAGTTTGATAGAGATTAAGTAGTTAGAAACATCAAATACCATTTCCATACCTTCCAGTAATTGAAGTTGAAGCAGTTGGTTAGACATACATGGAGCTATCAGCTATTTCATAAATCAAGGAGAATGATTAGGAAGTTCATTAATGAATAGGATATTGGAAAAATGTGTTGAACACCTTGCAACAAGTTTGGTGGGGTTCTAGTGAATCCTGGCTTGAAGTCCCAAGATGTAGATCTGTTCATTGAATTGGGTTCCTTGTTTAGTTCCACACTTTGTTTTGTATTTGTTTCTGTTGTTGAATGCTGGTTGTTAAAACAATGTCTAAACAACATATTTCTGTTTTTGCCTACTTAGTTGGGCATGTCAATAAACAAAATCAATTTCAGTCTTATTAAATTCATATTATCGTATATATTTAGAATATGTATTTTCCATACGTTTTACTTTATACATAATTAATTTATGATATTAACTCATTAAATACATTGTACTGTATGCTCAAAAAATTTGGGGACATAAATAATGGAACAAATAAATGTTAATCCCTCTTTAGGTATTTTACTAACAATGGATTTTTCAATCAATTTTTTTTTGCCGGTGAAAGGTGATGTATAAAAACGCGGGCAAAGGGGAACTATGAAAATCTAAAAAAAAGGGGATGAAGAAGGGAGGAAGATAAAAACAAGAAAGGACACGAAAGGGCAGGAACCGTTTGGAGGGGAACAACCATGTAGTTAAGAATTCTACGAGGGTGGGCAACGCGGGGTGCTTACCTGGGCAGCGCGGTGTCATGTGTTCAGCGTGCGCTAGCGCGCCGCATGCGCGGAAATGTCCTATTTTGGTCCATTTTGTGCAATTTTGATGTCTAAATATCTAATTTCTTGTTCCAATTTTTGTCTAGACTTCTTCTAACATTAATTATGATTTATGGAATGATTACTTAGCCCTTGGGTTGTTGAATATCTTGGAAGAATTATTGGATCATGTTATTGTTAATTTATATATTGATCAACGGATTGTATCGTTGATGCCTTAGTCTAGGGGCTATGTATTATTGATTATTTTATGTGTTAAAAACACGGGAACCTAGTGACTAGGTGTCGGTATATCATGATATATTGCATATGCATGTTATTGCATTGGAATTGACGGTTATTTAAATAGATGAGTTGTTATGATGGATATGATTGATCGGATAGCCTTCATGGGTGTTTTTTAAATTATGATGGCCCTGCGGGGTGTATTATTTGCTTATATGCCTGGATATTGGTTGTTATGTTTGTGATCCCCTGCGGGGATCGTGTATATTACCCTGTAACGGGTTGGAGCTGATGATATCATCACCCGTGGGTTCACACTGTAATACCTCGTAATATGGCTTAAATGGAACGAAATAAGCTATTCATACCAATAAGGTACATTTTTTTCTTGTAACCATCCTATAAGAATTCCAAAGTTAAGCGTGCTTGCCTTGGGGTAATTATAGGATGAGTGACCTCCTGGTAAGTTTCCCAGGGTGTGCGTGAGTGATGCCAAAACGCACTGGAAAGAGCTCATATTGGTTTGTAGGGTCAGCCTTCACTCTGGAGCCGGCAACATCTAGATTAGCACCCTAACTTTCCGCTGCGCCGAGGATGGGGTGTTACAGATGGTATCAGAGCCTGACCGCGACCGCGTACTGTGATATTCAGGCGCCTAACGGGGTGAAAGATCCACGGGATGTGGATGGTTGTGGCGTCTAAGGATGTGGATGGCCGAGTGCAACGAGGACGTTGCGATCTTAAGGGGGAGGAATGTAATACCCTGTAATATGGCTTAAATGGAGGACGTGTGCGTGAGTTAGGCCAAAACGTACTGGAAAGAGCTCATGATAATTTGTGGGGTCAGCCTTCACTTTGGAGCATGCGACATCTAGACTAGCACCCTGTTTTTCCGCTGCGCCGAAATGGGGGTGTTACACATACCGTGCAGGTTTTAGGTGCCGGCTACGCATTCTCATCTGCACTTGCATATAGGTACATGGGTGTATGTTAGGTCATGCATCATTTGCATAAAATGTATGTTTATGGTTGAAGCACTGGTATGGAATGGTGTGATGTTTTATCTGCTTAATTTATATTCTGCTTTATTTATACTATGCTTATTATTATTAAATGATCCCCTTATTCCACCGCACGTATATTCCTTATTGAGAACGTTGTATTCACAAATTTGCTTTGTTTATTTTGTAGATCCTGTTGGAGGCGCTGGAGCATGATTGGGTTTGTGTGTTGAGAGATCACATAAATAGGATTCTTATATTTCATTTTGTTAAATATTTATGTGATACTCTATTGTTATATTTGCTGGATATTTGGATTATCTGCTAGTTGAGGCCTATGAGCCTAGGATTTTTATTCAGTTGGCCTGTGGCCTTACATGATTTACTGTTTTTGGGCTGGTAACCCTTATTTGAGACATTGGCTTGTCTCCTGTTACTAGTTCTAAGGCTTGTAGCATGGATAACTTGTTGGGATTACATTTGAATATTGTGGAGACTTATTTTATGCCTATGTGTTATTATTTATTTTAGCTTCCGCATTTAATTTAGTTGATAAGATAATCACTGTAGGATTATTACCCAGCCTTGTACTAACTGTTTTAAATTAGCTGGCCAGTAGTATAGGATAGTTAGTACGACGATAATGCTTGCAAAATCAGGTTTGAATTTTCAAGACATTACACAAAAATGACGTATGTATTAAAAGACTACCAATCAAATCCTACTACATTAATTTAATAAAATCAGCCAATTAAGAAAACATAATCACGTTACTCTAACCCATCACATTACAGTCGTGGACCCACCAATTCACCATCAATTGAATCAGTTCTTAAACCTTACCCATTTTCATGGTAAACGTAAGTACCAACTCCTCTTTGTCCATCTCATTAAAGTGACTTATTTGTCTAACCGTTGTATATCAAAATTTGAACAAGTGAAAATTATATAAATTATATATTTTAGAACCATGTGATTAGATGATTCTCTCAATACTCTGTTCACTACTAGAAAAAATCCGGATTCGGTCGCTAAAATTGTGGTAGCTAACGAGTTTCAGTCGCTAAAATTATGGTCACTAACGAATTTCAGTCGCAAATTCGGTCGCTAACCCCTTTAGCTACCGAATTTTACCAAATTTTTTCAGTCGCTAAAACAGAAAATTCTTGTAGTGGTTAACTACTTCCTCTGTTTTTTTATTTACGGACTTACATTGCATGCACTCTAATGCACATTTTAAATTATTAATAACTCAAGTTCGGTACAAGTAAAAATTCTAGATGTTTGATATTTAGAAATTACACAACGAGAAGAATCTAACAAGATCCCACTTGACTATATTTTAACTTGTATAACTATTATAAAACTTTAAGTTAAATTGTGTGTGTGAATAGTATCAGAAACTCAAATGGGACTATTAAAACAAAATGGAGGGATATGTTTTTTAAAAAAATTATATTAATAGGAGAATTAAAATAATGAATGGTATCAAAATCAAAGAATTTGTTACTGGTGGAACAGAAAGAATATTACTTCTTACTATATTAATAGGAGAATAAACTAACAAATAATATTTGGAATTGAGTCTTGGTCCAATGGTCATGTCCCATGATTTTCAACCTTATGGTTGGGGGTTCATTTCTCACCCAGCCCCTTATCCCTCCCCTTTAACCCCTTTATAATTTGTGTGGCTTGGGCTCCCACAAACCTTTGTCGACACATGAGTATCAATGTTTAAAAAAAAAAAAGCTAACAAATAATACTCACACAACTGCCAAATAATCCTGGGTTCACAAAAAAACTCTGTTAACCCAATGAAATTAGAAAAATTAAGGTCCGTTATGTTTCAGCCCAATAACCAAATAACCGGCCCAATTCATTCAATTTATCCGAAGGGAGATGATCTCAGAGAGGCGACACTCAGAAGAATCCCTAGGATCACGGAGAATCATGATAAGGTGCCACCAGAGGAAGAAAAATCACAACGATGCACCATCAAAGGAAAGCAGAGTTATCAGGATGAGGTGATACCAAAGGAAAGAGAATCATGATGAGGTGCCACCAAAGGAAGAAAAATCACGACGAAGCGCCACTAAAGGGAAGAGAATCATGGAGAAACATCATCAGGGGAGGAGATCATGGGCCTTGGAGAAGGAAGCCTAGAGAGGAGCCATTCCCACACCCTTATAAAAGAGTGAAGGTGGCATCAAAGCAAAAGACCTTCAATCAACCCTTAAAGAGGCTGCATTTTATTTTTACTTTCTGTAGTTTATTTATCGCTTTCTGCAATTTCATTATTTAAAGCTTTCTTTCAACTCATGTAATTTTCTTTTCTCCATTCCTTGTAATCTTTCCCAAGTTTCATCGATTAAAGAGAGGTTTCACTCCGCCGAAATTTCAGTACTAACAAATTGGCACGCCCAGTGGGACTCGAGTGGAAAATCATATCCGCTTAGGGTTTATACGTCCCAGATCTGAAAGGTTAGCAACTAATCTTACTCATAAATTTGAAGAGATGTCTCTACATGAGAAGATGTCAGTTAAATCGCCTACCGATGAAGCGGTAGAAAGCAGTTCCCAATCGCAACAGGGGATTATGCAGATCCCTAATTTTTCCGAGCAAATACGGTTCTTGATGACAGAATCGATGGTCGAATTCATGCCTTTACTTCGAGGCACCTAATGGATGTTCTGCGGCCGGCCATGGCCGACTAAACTGACCGAATATGCGGTTTCTTGCGTACTCAGCAAGACGGAACTGTTCCGGCAAATGACACTGTTGTGTCGCCAAGCATCCCATATCCGAGGCCGTCAGGAGGCCAACAGAGGACTTGGGGAACCACACTTGGCCAGCCGCCACTCCAGAAGTCCGGAGGCGTGGCTAGTATGTTCCCATTCTCACATCAGGCTGCTTATGCCTTTGCTCCTACGGCACCCAGCATGCCGAACTTGGGTTACACGGTACCTCCCGTGCCGATCTATGCTCCATCGAGTCCCTTGATGGCGGCCAGCGCTACGCCGAGCTGTACAATGGCTGGACCTAGCATGGCGCCACGTCAGGCGGAAACTCATGTGCCGAACATTCCGACCACACCCTATGTGGCGGCGCCTCTAAACCCTGGTTGGATGCCACCAACCCTAGGGGGCAGGTGCCACATCCATGTGGAGTGGCAGCGGCCCCCATCACACCAGCCGCCATACCTACTCTAGCTGCCATAGGAGGGCAGGCGCCACAACCATGTGGAGTGCCCGCGGCCCCTGTCGCTCAAGCCGCCGTGTCTCCTCTAGCCACCATGCCTCCTACAACAGGCACCAGCGGTCTCACCCGAGTTTCTGGCAGATATGATGCAGCAGCACTTTGGGATTCAGCTAAGGCCGGAGCGGCCCACATACAAGAAGCCATATCCATACAGCCCTACCCAAGGGGCTTCAAGATGCCCGAGTTCACCACCTTTTCAGGGGATGATGGCAAGTCCACTGTGGAGCATGTTGTAAGGTTCACTACTTAGTGCGGGAAAGCAACGGCCAATGATTGGCTGAAATTAAGACTGTTCAGCTCATCCCTCATCTGACCTGCCTTCGCATGGTTTGATTACTAGCAGCATAACTCAATTCAAAATTGGGCCGACCTCGAACGGGCAATCCATGGTAGGTTCTACACTCCACTATCACAGGTAAGCCTTGCAGACCTTATTAATGCCAAACAGTATGCCGATGAGGCGGCAAGTACTTTTATCAATAGATTACAACGGCTTAAAGGCTGGTGCACCATAGCAATCCCGGATAGGGAAATAGCCAATATAGTAGTGGCTAATATGTTGCCAACACTAAAGGAACATTTAGTTGTGCAGGATGCGACTGATCTTGCCAACTAACAGAGAGAGCGGCCCGTTTGGAAAAGTTCCTTGAGGAACAAGATGAGAAGCATCTACCTATACACATGACTCGTTTGGAGGAATTGAAACACGATAAAGAGGAAGACGAACTAAGGGTGGTGCCAATGCAGTAACCTTGTGTGGTAAAAACCCTGGATAGTGGCCCCGGAACGCCATCGATAGTGGCCTTGGAGGCCGAGTAGTTGGTGACTGAGGATGGCGCCTGGAGGCACGGCGGAGCTCCGAGGCACGGCGGCCTGGCTCGATGATGATGGCGGTGCTGAGAAGAGGAATGGAGGTGTTGAGGAGCAGAGACGGCGCGGCCTTGCTCGACGTTGATGGCGGCTCGCGAGGGTGACGATGGCGGCCCGGGGCGAGGACGACGATGGCGGCCCGGGGCGAGATGGCGGCCCGAAGGTGAATGACAGTGCTGAAGAGAAGATGGCGGCGTGAGGATGGAGTCTTGGAGATAGCAGCCTGGCTCGTGAACTTCGGAGTAACACGGCCTGGACACTCGAAGGTGGCGGCTGGAGGAGCACCGCAGCTCCCTGGTGGCGATGGCGGCTGCTCCAACGAGATGAATGGCGGCCCGTGCAAAGATGGATGGCGGCTAGACACATTGATGGTGCTTGAGGTGGTGATGGCGGCTTGGATGTGGAGAAAGAAAAGAAAATGGGCCTAAATGGGCCAGACCTAGGCTAAAACGCGCAAATCCATCTTAAAACACTAATCAGACAAATTGCGCGATGGGGGGTATCTGTTAACGCAATGAAATTAGAAAAATTGGGGTCCGTTATGTTTCTGCCCAATAACCAAATAATCGGCCCAATTCATTAAATTTATCCGAAAGGAGATGATCTCAGAGAGGCGGCACTCAGAAGAATCCCTAGGATCGCGGAGAATCATGATAAGGCGCCACCAGATGAAGGAAAATCACAACGAAGCACCACCAAAGGAAAGCAGAGTTATCAGGATGAGGTGACACCAAAGGAAAGAGAATCATGATGAGGTGCCACCGAAGGAAGGAAAATCACGACGAAGCACCACTAAAGGGAAGAGAATCACGGAGAAGCATCATCAGGGGAGGAGATTATGGGCATTGAAGAAGGAAGCCTAAAGAGGAGCCATTCCCCCACCCCTATAAAAGAGTGAATGTGGCATCAAAGCAAAAGACCTTCAATCAACCCTCAAAGAGGCCGCATTTTATTTTTACTTTCTGCAGTTTATTTATCGCTTTATGCAATTTCATTATTTATAGCTTTCTTTCAATTCCTGTAATTTTCTTTTCTGCATTCCTTGTAATCTTTCCCAAGTTTCATCGATTAAAGAGAGATTTCGCTCCTCCGAAATTTCAGTGTTAACAAATCTCAAATATTTATTTTTATAGAGAGAGAGATAAATTCGTTTACAGATTTTTATGGTGTACGGTATATTGGTATGGTGCCGACGACGTCCCCTGCGGACGGCATCCTCTGCCGTTGATCAATTTCATCATCCAACGGTTGAGATCATCTGTAGGAGTAGTTTCATAATTTTACTTTTAAGGTATTTAATCTGTTTTATTCACAACACAGGCTATGCAATTCAGCGACATGGCATACACAATTTAGTGATGGAGCCAATACAATTCAGCGACGCGGCCTATGTATTTCAGCGATATTATCGTATTCATTTAAGTAACACAATTTTATACATTTCGGCGACATAGTTATATGCACTATAAACGCATCTAAGCGACGAAGCCTACCAAATTCAGCGACATTACCTATGTACTTCAGTGACGATGTCTATACAATTCAGCGACCTGCAATGTGTATTTCAACAACTTTCTATACTATATTTCAACGACATATTATGCATACATCAGCGATATGTTAAGCATATCTCATCTACATAATATAGTATATTCAGCGATTTTGGTAAATGAAGAAACCATTACACAAATTTTTTCAATTTTACCCTTTTTAATTTATAGCTATTAGATTGGATAAAATTATTATCTTTACCGTACTTCCAAATATTTAGAAGCACCATTCCCGATTTTTATTAATAAAAGAATTGGTAGCACCAACACATTATTCGAAAAGTGATTATAAAATTTATTGCGATTAAATTTGTACGTAGAACAATAATGAAAATGTTAGAATGATGTTTGAGCCGCCACTCCAAAAGTCCGGAGGCGTGGCTAGTATGTTCCCATTCTCACATCAGGCTGCTTATGCCTTTGCTCCTACGGCACCCAGCATGCCGAACTTGGGTTACACGGTACCTCCCGTGCCGATCTATGCTCCATCGAGTCCCTTGATGGCAGCCAGCGCTACGCCGAGCTGTACAATGGCTGGACCTAGCATGGCGCCACGTCAGGCGGAAACTCATGTGCCGAACATTCCGACCACACCCTATGTGGCGGCGCCTCTAAACCCTGGTTGGATGCCACCAACCCTAGGGGGCAGGTGCCACATCCATGTGGAGTGGCAGCGGCACCCATCACACCAGCCGCCATACCTACTCTAGCTGCCATAGGAGGGCAGGCGCCACAACCATGTGGAGTGCCCGCGGCCCCTGTCGCTCAAGCCGCCGTGTCTCCTCTAGCCACCATGCCTCCTACAACAGGCACCAGCGGTCTCACCCGAGTTTCTGGCAGATATGATGCAGCAGCACTTTGGGATTCAGCTAAGGCCGGAGCGGCCCACATACAAGAAGCCATATCCATACAGCCCTACCCAAGGGGCTTCAAGATGCCCGAGTTCACCACCTTTTCAGGGGATGATGGCAAGTCCACTGTGGAGCATGTTGTAAGGTTCACTACTTAGTGCGGGAAAGCAACGGCCAATGATTGGCTGAAATTAAGACTGTTCAGCTCATCCCTCATCTGACCTGCCTTCGCATGGTTTGATTACTAGCAGCATAACTCAATTCAAAATTGGGCCGACCTCGAACGGGCAATCCATGGTAGGTTCTACACTCCACTATCACAGGTAAGCCTTGCAGACCTTATTAATGCCAAACAGTATGCCGATTAGGCGGCAAGTACTTTTATCAATAGATTACAACGGCTTAAAGGCTGGTGCACCATAGCAATCCCGGATAGGGAAATAGCCAATATAGTAGTGGCTAATATGTTGCCAACACTAAAGGAACATTTAGTTGTGCAGGATGCGACTGATCTTGCCAACTAACAGAGAGAGCGGCCCGTTTGGAAAAGTTCCTTGAGGAACAAGATGAGAAGCATCTACCTATACACATGACTCGTTTGGAGGAATTGAAACACGATAAAGAGGAAGACGAACTAAGCGTGGTGCCAATGCAGTAATCTTGTGTGGTAAAAACCCTGGATAGTGGCCCCGGAACGCCATCGATAGTGGCCTTGGAGGCCGAGTAGTTGGTGACTGAGGATGGCGCCTGGAGGCACGGCGGAGCTCCGAGGCACGGCGGCCTGGCTCGATGATGATGGCGGTGCTGAGAAGAGGAATGGAGGTGCTGAGGAGCAGAGACGGCGCGGCCTTGCTCGACGTTGATGGCGGCTCGCGAGGGTGACGATGGCGGCCCGGGGCGAGGACGACGATGGCGGCCCGGGGCGAGATGGCGGCCCGAAGGTGAATGACAGTGCTGAAGAGAAGATGGCGGCGTGAGGATGGAGTCTTGGAGATAGCAGCCTGGCTCGTGAACTTCGGAGTAACACGGCCTGGACACTCGAAGGTGGCGGCTGGAGGAGCACCGCAGCTCCCTGGTGGCGATGGCGGCTGCTCCAACGAGATGAATGGCGGCCCGTGCAAAGATGGATGGCGGCTAGACACATTGATGGTGCTTGAGGTGGTGATGGCGGCTTGGATGTGGAGAAAGAAAAGAAAATGGGCCTAAATGGGCCAGACCTAGGCTAAAACGCGCAAATCCATCTTAAAACACTAATCAGACAAATTGCGCGATGGGGGGTATCTGTTAACGCAATGAAATTAGAAAAATTGGGGTCCGTTATGTTTCTGCCCAATAACCAAATAATCGGCCCAATTCATTAAATTTATCCGAAAGGAGATGATCTCAGAGAGGCGGCACTCAGAAGAATCCCTAGGATCGCGGAGAATCATGATAAGGCGCCACCAGATGAAGGAAAATCACAACGAAGCACCACCAAAGGAAAGCAGAGTTATCAGGATGAGGTGACACCAAAGGAAAGAGAATCATGATGAGGTGCCACCGAAGGAAGGAAAATCACGACGAAGCACCACTAAAGGGAAGAGAATCACGGAGAAGCATCATCAGGGGAGGAGATTATGGGCATTGAAGAAGGAAGCCTAAAGAGGAGCCATTCCCCCACCCCTATAAAAGAGTGAATGTGGCATCAAAGCAAAAGACCTTCAATCAACCCTCAAAGAGGCCGCATTTTATTTTTACTTTCTGCAGTTTATTTATCGCTTTATGCAATTTCATTATTTATAGCTTTCTTTCAATTCCTGTAATTTTCTTTTCTGCATTCCTTGTAATCTTTCCCAAGTTTCATCGATTAAAGAGAGATTTCGCTCCTCCGAAATTTCAGTGTTAACAAATCTCAAATATTTATTTTTATAGAGAGAGAGATAAATTCGTTTACAGATTTTTATGGTGTACGGTATATTGGTATGGTGCCGACGACGTCCCCTGCGGACGGCATCCTCTGCCGTTGATTAATTTCATCATCCAACGGTTGAGATCATCTGTAGGAGTAGTTTCATAATTTTACTTTTAAGGTATTTAATCTGTTTTATTCACAACACAGGCTATGCAATTCAGCGACATGGCATACACAATTTAGTGATGGAGCCAATACAATTCAGCGACGCGGCCTATGTATTTCAGCGATATTATCGTATTCATTTAAGTAACACAATTTTATACATTTCGGCGACATAGTTATATGCACTATAAACGCATCTAAGCGACGAAGCCTACCAAATTCAGCGACATTACCTATGTACTTCAGTGACGATGTCTATACAATTCAGCGACCTGCAATGTGTATTTCAACAACTTTCTATACTATATTTCAACGACATATTATGCATACATCAGCGATATGTTAAGCATATCTCATCTACATAATATAGTATATTCAGCGATTTTGGTAAATGAAGAAACCATTACACAAATTTTTTCAATTTTACCCTTTTTAATTTATAGCTATTAGATTGGATAAAATTATTATCTTTACCGTACTTCCAAATATTTAGAAGCACCATTCCCGATTTTTATTAATAAAAGAATTGGTAGCACCAACACATTATTCGAAAAGTGATTATAAAATTTATTGCGATTAAATTTGTACGTAGAACAATAATGAAAATGTTAGAATGATGTTTGAAATAGAAATTAATATTTTTGAATGGTGATTCAACAATTTTGAGGAGCAATTATGTCACACTGCAGGGAATAAATATCCAAATAGGTCTGTAAGTTTCACTATTATCCAATTTTGTCCATAAAGTATTTAATTATCTCAAATGATCCTATAACTTTTATACTTTAGCCGAAATAGTCCCAAATACATTTAATATTCAATTTTAGACTAAAAAACTTTTAAATTATTCAATTTTACCCCAAAAAATTTAATTTTTTGCAATATAGTCTTTATTAAATATCTATATCTTTAATAATGAGGACTAAATTGCAAAATTTAGAAATTTTTTGAGGGTTAAAGTGAATAAGTTAAAAGTCTAGGGGACCTAAAATTCAAAATTAAATGTGTTTATGACTATTTCGGCTCAAATATTAAAGTTATAGAACCATTTAGGATAATCAAATAATTTATGGACCAAATTGGATAATAGTGAAACTTACCAGACTATTTGGGTATTTATTCCGCATATAAAGCCTCTCTTAAAGTTAGCATTGATTAATTACTTCAATTCTTTTACCGGACCAATTATTTACCGAACGAGTTTGTATCCATACTCTGGATTTCCAGAGATGTTTTGTTGATGAATGTGGTGTGATATTTTTGGGTTTTGCCCAATATGGCAGTAAATATTATTATTTCATTTCCTTTTTAAAGTTTTATTAATTGATGGTTATTCGGGGGTTACAATTTAATTGTTCCTCAGATCGTGGAAATTAATGGGAGGAATATTTTTGTTAACGTGTTGTGGGCTTTGAATGTTGTATGCATTTATTTAGATTTTGCTTATTTTTTAATTTTTGTATCAGATTGTGTGGGGTTTCATTTGTCTCCTTATCCATTGGACCACATTTTGACTTATCATTGTGTTTTGTCTATGTTTTAATGATGATGTAGTTAATAGTTTGGGAAAATAGTGTGCTGCCAGCCCGTTATCATTGAATTCTGTCTATGTTTTACTGATGCTGTTGTTAATAGTTTGGGAAAATAGTTAATGGGTGTGCTGCCACCCCGATCATCTTGTGTTATGTCTTTGTTTAATTGATGCTATAGTCAATAGTTTGGGAAAATAGTTAGTAGTTAATGCTGCCAAACCATTTAGATTATGTTCAATCCCTGTTTACCTGATGATAAAGTCAATACTTTGTGAACATATTTAATACTCTGTGCTGCCAAACTGTTCATCTTGTGTTCTGTCACTGATTAACTGATGATATAGTCAATAAGCTGGGAAATTATTTAATACTATGTGATGCCAAACCGTTTAGCTTGTGTTCTGCTCATGTTGAATTGATGCTACCAGCCATAGCTCTAATCAGTCCATAAGAATCCCCGATTGATAGTCCATCATCCCCGTTTAGCTTGTATCAAAATTTCCTAATGTATTGCACAATGGGTGTTCTCCTCCACAAATGACTTTCCCCGGCCCAATATGATACTGATTAAGAGTTTCGCTATATCATAGATTTTGGATCATATAATATCCATGGATAAATTAAAACACACCTGACAAGATCGGTGCGACACGGCAGCCTTCGGCGTACGGTACACAACAATCGTCTGTGCTATCAATTGTAACCGGATCGGAGGATCTTTCAACTTCCGCCATTTCATCCGAATCGTTACCCGCAACACCACCTCCTGTTAATGGTATGGAATCATACTCACAGGCCTGAACATCATTATCAACCTCTGCTATCAAGCATCCAGCAAATGGTGCATCGTTCTCGACATCACGATCGTGCTCGTGTCTGAGTCCATCATCGCCGGTGTTGCCGTGTTTGAAGCCACATCGCCGGTGTTGCCGTCCGAGAAGGAATTTAGGTCTAGCATTTCCTGTCTCTTCTCCCCGTCGCAATTGGTAGGTGATGTAAGAGAATTGAATTTGCCACACCACACCGTCCATCATGGAAGTTACAAATCATTCAGACAATTAGGCCATTAATGAGGGATTTTGACAAATCCACTTTCCTATTGCTTTGATTGCACTTAAAGGGTATGATTGCTCAGCATTGACCCGCGCATCACAAACTGCTCTCTATTGGAACACCTATGGATATCCAGATTATGAAGAATTTGGATAGTAACTATATTGATTACTTATTTACTACTATAAAGAACGGGACTTCGATTATGAGTAATATAAGCAACAAATCCAAGAGAAGGGAAAACAAAAGCTGTTAAATCAATGATGATTACAATTTACAGATAATGACACTTAAGTCAAAATTTAGATATTTGTATGGCCCACAAAATTAAAACACCTTATAATTCCCAACCTGTCGTCCTCTAAAGTGTACTACATAATCCAAAAACCAAACACAACTAAATTACACCAAAATTACACTCCTCATTTAAAAATAATAATATTAATTTCTAAACTACAACTACCTTTTTTTTTTCCAAAAACAAAAAATAAAACTCTCTGTCTCATGGCTCTGAAGAAACAGGCTGAACTGCACTTCTTGAAGCCCCCTTCCCTTGGCCAAATGAAAAGAACGATTTTTTACCTCTGCTGGATCCTTCACTTGGACTTCTCATAATGTCGTCCACAATACTCCCATGTCCGCCGTGCCTCTGCATAATTGCTTGCACCGCCAAACAAAGCTGCGTGTCGCCGGCGGAGTCCATCGAGAACGACCGTCTTATCGGCTGCACTGCGAACTGTTCATCCTTGTTCCTATCGGTGTCGATCCATTCGTCTCCCATGCTTCCAATAGGCCCTAATTTCTTTGATTTCTTCCAGGCCGGCTTCGTCGAGGCTGAAAGATTAGTTCTTGTATCGATTTCAATGATTGGATTGGCCCGATGTTGACGATTACGATGATTTGGTTCGATTTCGATGACTAGGAAGTCGTCGTCGGTGTTGATTTGGGGGTTTTGGGGAATTTGGGATAGGAAGGGGTTGGAATTGGGGGAAATGCTGGTTCGACAGAGGGGGCAATTGGCGTTGTTCTGGAGCCAGACGTCGATGCAGTCGATGTGGAAGAAATGGGCGCAGTTGGGGATGATTCGGAGCTTTTCGCCGTCGTGGAATTCGTTCAGGCAGACGGCGCACTCGGTGGCGGTTGCGTGCCGTCTGTTTCCGGCTGCGGGTTTGCCGTGGGATTTGAAAATGAATAGAGGGATGGACCGTATGGCGGCGTCGTTGAGGCCGCGGGATTGGGGCGGTGGCGGGGAGTACCCGGGGAGGTCGGCGGAGTCGGCGCCGCGGCGGCGGCGGCGGCGGGAGAAGGAGAACCGGCGGAGGAGATCGATGCGGTGCCAATTGAGGCAGCACTTGATGACGAAGACGTAGTAGCTGACGAGGAGGAAGGCGGTGGCGAGAATGCCGATAATGGCGACGGCGATGATGGGGAAGGTGGGGTGGTGGGGGGAGTGAGGGGGTGGGGGTAGGGGCTGGGATTGATGGGTGAAGAGACTCATTCTTTGTTACACAGACAGGGATAGTGTAAAGGAATTGAAGTGATCTCTGGAGTTCAGAAATGGCAGAAAGTGGAATATTGAGGGATCATGTTGTCGTGTGGTTTTGAGGTTGTAAGAAATATAAGGGCAGGCCTGGATTTGAATGTAGGAAAAAGGGGAATTGGAAATTCCTTGGAGGAAAAAAAAAAAAAGGAGGAAGAATGGAGAACATAGGAGGGCCCCCGGTGGGAGTGAAGAAAAAAACGTAGGTTTGGATTAAATGCTTGGGACATATACTAGAGTGCCTGGATGTCAATGCAATATAATACTACTACCTTCCTCTCACCGATAACCACCGATTTTTATTTTTAATATAGTTCATTATTTTATATAGTTCTCCATTTAACATTGACTTGGGCACGTGCCCTTCAAATTTTCGAGATAACTCTTAAATGTTTACCAAATTTTATACAGAAAAAAAAAAAAAAAAATTGACCTGTGAGAAGCAATCCTTCGATATCTATCAAATTTTTTAAGGATTAGATTTGGGCCCAATAAACTTGGGATGCCCACGAATTACTCAGAAAAAATATTGACTTGTGCTAGTGCTCAAACCTCCAAATTTTCAACCTTATGGTCGAGGGTTTAATTTCTCACCCGACTTCATATCCCTCTCTTTTATCATTTTATAATTTTTATGACTTAAGCTCCCACACCTAACTCTCGAGTGTCAATATTTATCGAAAAACATTAAATTATTAATGACAAGTATATAATAAAGAAAAATAATCAACAATTTTTTTTTGTTAAAATGGTCCAATTATATACTCCTTATCTTAAATAATTTTTAATTTAACACATTTTGAAATATTAATGGGTGGACGGAATATTTTATTTTTATAGGTGCTTAAAATAAGTAGTGCAAGCTTACCAAAAAAATAAGCAGTGGTAAATCATACCACACAAATTACTAAAAAGATATAGCGGATGAATAAGTGCATGTAATTAATTTAAATTCTGATTCCACATAATTTGTAAACGAACAAATGATAATGATAAGAATTGAATGAAAAATGGAACTCCATGTATATAAAGTTGAAAGTTTGAGAATTTGGAAGAATGAGAGTCGTAAATATTTTATTTAATGATTAGAATTAATAGAAATGGAGGTCTAACTATACTAGTTGGACGGTGAATACCATTTATGTGTGTGTGTGTGTGGAAGAGTGGACCCTTTTGGAGGTGGGAACCGAGGGAGAGAGCAAGGTATAAAGAAAGGTATGATATGTAGTTGGTGAGAAATTATTGGTTGGCAAGAAATTAAAATTGCTATTTACTGAAGGGCATTTCTCTTATTAAAGCATATATTTATATATTGGGGAGTACACATTTGAATTTTAAATTAAAAATGAACCAAATGACTTTAAATTAAGAGATTCAATGGAATATTTCAGTACTAATCAATCACACACGTCAATAATAGTGTAATATAAGGATCACAACATGGAGAAGTAATTAAGCAGTATCAATACCATCCATCATCAGGTTATTCGCTGGGAGACAAATTCCAAATAAATGATAGTACTTTTTTTCGGGGATAAGGGAGGGCCGAAGCCGTTCATTCAAATATGTCACAAGGATTTACATGCCAAAGCGGCAACAAGAAGAGCCAAAGATTAGAACCTACCAGTGGAAAAGGAATCACTAAACAAACCATCAACTACCAAAATGCAAAAGCCTTATACTATATTACACTACCACAAAGATACCTAATTGTGCAACGCTGTAGGCTTGCATTCAAGGATTAAGAGGGCATGCTGGCTGCCCTCTCATGGCACGGCGGATCAGTGGCATTGAAGCCTTCCAGAGAGGGATGTTCAGGTTGAAGGCGGTGTAGATCAGGTGGACGACCGCCCCTCGATCCTACAACTCCTTTCGTACGTTTATACATGCGAGTTGACGGATCCGAAACAGCAACCACTGAATGATGGCTCTGGGGGAGAGATGACGGGAGATGCTTGGCCCATGCTCCTGAAGGTTGCTGGATCCAAGGTGGGGAATGCTCAGCGCCGGAGGGTTTTGTAGAGGAAGTGTTGCAGGGACTAAGGCTTCTCTGTTGTGACTCCCTGGCCGGGGATTTAGATTCAATCTGGGGAGGTGATGGAGATCTACGGGATGAGTTCCGATGGGGTCGAAGTGGGAGTGAAGGTTCCCGAGAAGGTGTTGAAATCAAGGCCTTGGGAGGAGATGGAGTTCTGCGACCTGAGTAAACAGGACTTCGAGGGTGACTGTTGGAGGGATTCAAGACCACATTTCCAGTAGAGGGATCTTCCTGCATTTCTTGATCCAATGATTGATCCTCCATGAGAATGTCAAAACAATTCCGATTGGAGCTTGGAGGTATTGGTCCAGTCCCCGGCTTAAACTGAGGGCGGCGTCTAGATTGAACTATCATCCAGGGGCCGAAGCCAGAACGATCCTTAGGAGCAGGTTCTTTGGGATGCTCGACTGTACTGTGATCCACTTTGGAAGGATTCTTCACAGGGTTTTCTGGGCAAGAATTTTGGACATGGCCAAATCGCCCGCATTTGAAGCAGATTTGCGTAATGTTTTCGTATTCAACACTCACAATATCTTCTTCAAGAATCAACTGTGAAGTAAGAGGTTTTTCCAATTCAATCTTGACAGCTAAACGGGCATAACGGCCCCGGGAATTATCATCAGTACTGAAATCAATACTAAGAACTTGCCCAATGGATTCACAAACACGAAGCAAATATTGCCTGTTATAGAGATAGACCGGAATCCGTGGAAGCCTGACCCAAACCACCATGGTTTTAACTTCATTCTTGAAGGGATCAAACTTCTCATCCCATGCCTGGACATGCAAATAACTCCCGGCTACCCTCCATGGTCCACCTGTTAAAGCATGGAGCGCATCTGATTGTTTCAGAAATCTCACAATATAGTAGCCATTCTCGACATCAATCAACGGAACGGATGTAGAAGCAGTCGCCGGCCATAACCGTTCAAGACGAGCCTTCAAGACTCGATAGGATACGTTGCGCCCTATAACCTTGAGGGCAACAGCAAACTTCCAAGGGCGCAGGAGGGATTCCTTGAAAGCTTGCGAACATTGAAATCGCGGAATGCCATTCACCGTTGTCTGGATTATGTCGTCAGGATTACCCAAACAATCTGTGGAAATTTCATCCGTCGGAACATGGATAAAACCAGTGCCGCGGCGAGCTGCTTCACTATACAGGGGCCTTTGCCGTTTAGGGACTCTAGTATCCATCGGATCCGGTGGCTCACCACCGTGATCCTCCATCTCGGAGTCGCTCATAGGTGATTGTCGAAAGGTGGATCTTGGAGGTTTCTTGAAAACTAATTGCGAAAGTAGAGTTCTCTTAATAAATGATAGTACTTAATTTGTGATATATGTCTTTTTGGACTAAAGAATTATTGGCATCCAATAATATATGCTACCCTGTGCTACTTTATTTGAGTATATAAATATGTGTAGCTAGTTATTCGAGGGTGTTTCTATTCTATCAGATTGACCCTCCCAAATATAAATTTCTATATTCCTCATTGTATATAAACCTTCAAAATTTTCTAGCCACAAGCCAACTTTAGGATATGTTCTGCACACAGCTTTTGGTAGCTTTAGCTTTTATTTTTTTATTTTTGGGTTAGCCAATTCAATGGCCGGAGAAAACACAAACACCACACGAAAGTACAAAAAAAGAAACAAAAAGAAAGCAACACAGAGGAAGACGAAAAGAGCAAAAGACAGACAAGGAACACATCATAAATAAGGAACTAGGCTAACAGACACCTAGCCCATCTGCCAATAATCCATCCATGACTAGGTCCGGAGGAAATGCCCATGTGGTGAAGAATTCTTCCTTCATGGCTCCGTGCTTCGCAAGCTTGTCCGCCACCTTGTTCCCCTCTAAGAACATGTAACAAAACGCACTCCTCGAATAAGTCCTTGAGATCGAAGATCCTGTGGATGATGGCAGCACAGGGATGAAAGCTGTTGAACGATTGAATGGCCTGTAGAGCATCTTCGAGTCCACGCAGCGGGTGATATTCCTCATACCAGTCCTGATCACTGAGTCAAGGCTCTTCTCCAGTGCAGCAAGATCTGCGAAGAAGATGGAATTGTTCCCAAGGAAGCCGCTGCCTCCATTGCTCCACTGCCCATCTTCCTTTCGAACAACAAAGCCATATCCCGCTCGACCGGGGTTCACTTTCAACGACCTTCTCGCAATCTTACCCATAGCACCCCCAAAGTTTCAAGATACTAAATTAAAGTTTTTAAACTCCATAAACAAAATTTTAAATTCATGGAACTCTATCATCAAACTTCCGGATTGGTGAAGCCATCGGCCCCCAGTCCTTCCTTCACTTCGGCCATGACATGATCAGAGACCTTGGATGCTCCATCTTTTGTCTCGAATTTTGTTTCACTGCTTTTCGAGGGCCTAGGTCTCTTAACAGAGCCTTCATCCTTGTTTAAAATCACAACTCCTTGTCGTGTAGAAGCCATGACAGCTTTACCTTTGCTGGTTACCTTAGGAGGGGGTCTCCTATCCATACTGTTGGTGATCTGCCTGAGAGGTTTAGAACCCACAGGAGTGATCTTGCTTTTGTTGGACTTGCTGGGAGACTTGGCAGTAGTAGCTTTGGTTTTGGGAAGAGGTCCCGTGTTTTTATTTTTGGCCTGACTAGAAGACTTCTATTTCCTTGTAACCTTAATCCATTCTCCACAAAGAGGCTGTGAAGGTACTTCATTTGTCATCTCATGACAGTCCTTGGGAGGAGGTGTAGCTGGATTGTCTTCTATACCCTCCATATTAGAAATTGTCTCATGTGTAGACTCCACCTGCTTTACCTCATCAATGGCTTTGATAGGAATAGGTAAAGGGACAACTGATGTAGAAACCTCTGTGTTCGCTTTTGCCTTATTTTTGCAACTTTCAGGCTCACTCCCCAAAAGCCCTTTGATTTCGAGCCCTGTGATAGCAAGTTTACCCTTTTCAACTCCCAAGTCTTCACTAGGCTGTTTGTCTGCCGGCTTGGCATCTTTCGGCATTTGAGAAAATTCCGGGCAGGAGGTGGTAGCATGCCCATACTTTTGGCATGAAGTGCAAAGGTGTAAGCCCTCATAAGATACTTTTTGCCATTCATCTTCGATGAGGATACTAGTGACAACAGGGAGTTGCAAATCGATTTCTACACAGTGGATATGCTTGGTCATGTCATCAACCCTCACCGGAGTTCCAAGTGTCGAAGCCATTTTTGTCACGATGTACTCATCATAGAGCTCCATAAATAGATCCGAGAAGCGAGCCCAAACAATGGTCTTTCTAGGGGCACCCTCGGTAGCTTTGAAGTTCGGCCGCCATGGCGAGATAAGTAGATAGTTATCAAAAACCATCCAGGGGCCATCATTCAACACTCTTGTTATGTCAACAGCTCTTTCAAATTTGACAAGGAAAAAGCCTCCATCCAAGTCCCTGAACAGATAAGAACCTGCCAACTTCCAGATACGACTAAGACGGTATTTGAGTGTCATGTAACCGACCTTCTTCCCTGGCACTGAGATAATGATAGAATCCTCCCAAGGTTTACACAATCTTTCCTTGAGGAGGGGGAAGAGTGTGATACGGGGTTTAAGTAGGGGTGATATCGAGTCGAGTCGAGCTCGAGTATCATAATACTTGAGCTTGAGCTTGATAAAAGATATTCGAGTTCGAGCTCGAGCTCGAGTATCATCGAGTTCGAGTTCGAGCGGAGTATCATCGAGCTCGAGTTTGAGTTCGAGTAGTTCATGAGTATTTTTTTTGCTAAGCTCGAACTTGAGTCTGTAGCTTAAGTTTGAATTTTGTTTTATTTTTTCTTAATATTTGATTTTGGAGTTTTAACCATAGCCTGAAAGACACAATTCAATTTTATACTTGAATATTGTGTTGGTTATCATACAATTATGAAAGAACTAAATTTTTTAAAAATATGTTTTTATTTTTTAGAATGACTATTTTTCTCATTTAGATATTTTAAATAAGACATATTTTCTAATAGAAAATAGAGTGGACTGTGAGGAGTATGAGACGAAGATTAATTAAAATGTATGTTACGGATGTTATCGACTCGAGTCGAGCTCAAATGATCGAGTCGAGCTCAAGTCGAGCTCGACTTGATACAAGCTCGAGCTCTCGAGCTTGAGTCGAGTAGCGATAGTCGTGTACGAGTCGAGTTTTTTCGAGCCGAGTCCCGAGTCGAGTACGAGTAGCACTACTCGTTAATCACCTCTAGGTTTAAGCCTACCCCCATCAACAAAATCAAGTAGCTACAATCAAACATGCCCCTTCATTTTCTTCCCCCTCTTCAACCAATGCATTTTCTTCCTCCTCATATTCATAGTCACTCTTAACAAGTAGCTCATTCCAATTAATATCATCCCCATCATCCTCCAATTTCTCCTCCATTGCAGCCCCCTCATCAACCATTTCATTTTCCAATCCATCTCCTTAACTCTCGACTTCAGTCCCTAAATGTCCTCATTAGATCTCAATTTTTTTTCGGTGAAAGGGGGGCCGAGGCCTTTTCATTCAAAAACTTGATGCATGTGATACAAACCCACAGAATCAAAGTCTAGAGCAACCCGAACATGATCGGGGGGACGGGTAAAGTGCTCGGTACCAAAATGAAAATTATTATCTCTAAGCAACAAAGCATTAGATCTCAATTTCAGTCCCACTCTCATTGAAAAATTCACTACATCCCGGTCTATCCATAAGCAAAACCAACATAAAAATCTTGTGCTACAGTCTGTACAATATAAAATATATCTAACATACACCACACATACAGAGAACTCGGTCTGTACAAGATAAAGCAATAAATAGAAAATAAGGGATGCATATTGAAAGATTCATTTTGCCACGGTCAACACAATGACGTTTGGGAGCACCCTTCATTTCACAAAAAATTACACATACCCACAATAACCATGCATAAACAATTGTACAGTTCCCTATACACCCACATTGAAATCAACATTCGGTGGTGCACTAACTTATTTTATCCCTAGGTTGTTGGAAACCTAAGAAATTTGAAACTTTAAAGCAGTTTAAATATCACAAACAGGACCACATCTTTGCATGCATATAACACATAAAGCATTTCGTAAGTTGCAAAAAGAATGACAGAGGTGCACTTACAGTTATTGCGGCGGCCACTCCTTCTCCCCATCCTCTCTCCAGAGCCCATTTTCGTAAGCTGACTGATGGAGATGCAAGTTGCAAGACGACCCTTGTGCGTGGAAGATGAACGCTATTTGTTTTGTAGGGATTTTTCAAGTTCAAGACGGAGCTGGAGAAGTTTTGTTCAACAGAAGTTGTTCCCGAGGTTTAGTTTTTTCGTTTTGGTTCCCTTTTCGCCAGCAGGTTTGGGATAATTTGGGGGAACCGGTTACAAATCATGGGTTTTGTGTTTGAACGGGTGAATCAGTTAGAAAATCGCGTCTGTAATGCACGCACCCCCGCCATTTCTCATGTATGTCAATTTGGCTTCAAATCACGACCCAAACGCCACTAGGTTTGTCAAGTCCGGAAATTGAATAGGCCTAAAACCGAATATTGTGTCTCATAGTGGTCAAAAAAAAAAAAAAATTTGATCAATTTAATATGTAAATGGAAAATGAATCTTCCACTGGATTGAAAAAAATGTGATATCATGAAAAAGTTTAATTACTATACTCATGAAATCCAAATTCAACTGGAAAACATGTATATGAAATGGGGCCCCAAATCAAAAGCCATTTTATCGTGGAAAAAGTTTTTTATTTTTATTTTGTTATGGAGATAATAAATATGTATATGTGTATATTAATTATATATAATTATAATAATGATATTAGTGTATATTATAAATGATGAAAGAAGTGAAATGAAGAGAACAGAGACGGAGTGAAGAGAGCAGAAGCAATTCAAGACTATGATTTCTTGTATTTGTGTGTCATTCATAATGTCAGTATACCTATATTTATAGGCAACCATCATCCACCACCATTTAATTCAACATTCAATACTTCCACCTATATTCACTATTACATACTAAATGCATTCAACCAATTCACTATTGTTCAACACTTCCCCTGAATGCATTTATACAAAGAATATGCCTCGTTAAAACCTTACTTGGAAAAAACCCTGTGGAAAAAAATCCAAGTTAAGAAAAAGAGTACATGATTCTTGTATATTTAATTCTCCCTCTGATCAAAACATCAGTTGAGATTCCTCAGTTGGCGTATCCCAATGCTTTTCACCAACTTTTCGAATGTTGCTGTTGGTAGTGCCTTGGTAAATAAATCTGCAAGATTATCAGCTGAACGAATTTGCTGCACATCTATTTCACCATTTTTCTGTAAATCATGAGTGAAGAAAAATTTTGGTGAAATGTGTTTCGTTCTATCTCTTTTAATATACCCTCCCTTCAATTGTGCTATACAAGCTGCATTATCTTCATATAGTATTGTTGGGGGTATTTTTTCTTCAGTAGCTATGCCACAGTTTTTCAATATATGGTGCATCAAAGATCGCAACTATACACATTCTCGACTGGCTTCATGGATTGCTAAAATTTCAGCATGATTTGAGGAAGTAGCAGTCAATGTCTGCTTCATTGATCTCCCTGAAATTGCAGTACCGCCACAAGTAAAAACATAGCCAGTTTGAGATTTGGCTTTATGCGGATTTGACAAATATCCAGCATCAGCAAAGCCGATTATTTCATGTCGAGAATCATTTGGGTAAAATAACCCAAGATCAATAGTTCCTTGGAGATAGCGAAATATATGTTTAATTCCATTCCAATGTCGTCTTGTAGGAGATGAACTGAATCTCGCTAATAAATTTACTGCAAATGATATATCTGGTCTAGTGTAGTTTGCAAGATACATTAAAGCACCTATGGCACTTAAATATGGGGCCTCTGGTCCAAGAATTTGTTCACCTTCCTCTTGTGGTCTAAACGGATCCTTTTTTATATCAAGTGACCTTACGACCATTGGAGTACTCAATGGGTGTGCTTTATCCATATAAAATCGCTTCAATACTCTCTGAGTATAAGCTGTTTGATGGATAAAAGTTCCATTATTTAAGTATACAATTTGCAGACCAAGACATGATTTGATTTTACCAAATCTTTGATTTCAAACTCCTTTTTCAAGTATTCAACAGCTTTTTGGAGCTCCTCTGGAGTTCCAATCAAATTTAGATCATCAACATAAACTGCAATGATTACAAACTCTTGTCCATTTTTCTTAATGAAAATACATGGATAGATTGGGTCATTTGTATAACCCTCTTGTACCAAAGACTCACTGAGTCGGTTATACCATATTCGCCCGGATTGTTTCAATCCATATAAGGATTTTTGTAATTTGATGGAATACATGTGTTTAGGATTTGATTCATATGTCTCTGACATTTTTAATCCCTCTGGGACCTTCACATAGATATCTGTATCTAAATTTCCATATAGATATGCAGTAATAACATCCATCAATCTCATTTCGAGATTTTGATGGACTGTTAAACTGATAAGATATCTAAATGTTATTCTATCAATTACCGGAGAATATGTTTCATCATAGTCAAATCCCGGTCTCTGTGAGAACCCCTTGGCGACTAATCTCGCTTTGTATCTGACAATTTCATTTTTGTCATTTCTTTTTCGTACAAAGACCCATCTATATCCAACTGGCTTTATATTTTCTGGTATTTTGACAATCGGTCCAAACACATTTCGTCTAGCCAGTGAATCCAATTCAGATTGGATTGCATCTTTCCATTTTGGTCAATATTTTCTTTTCCGGCATTCATCAACCGATTTTGGTTCATGATCCTCGTCATCACTTATGATGTCAAGTGCTATGTGGTACGAGAATACATTATCTATGATAATTTCATCTCGATTCCAAACATTTCTGCTTGTGACAAAATTGATTGATATTTCATTATTTTCAATTTCCTGCTCATCTGGAGCTGCAAGTTCCTGCTCATCTGGAACAGTTTTCTCTTCAAGAGCTTCTTTTTCCTCTAGGCTATTTTCTGTAATTTTGTCACTTTCAATGATTTGTAATCCCCTTTTCTTTCGAGGATTTTTATCTTTGGAACCTGGTGGTCTACCACGCTTCAAGCGTGCAGTAGATTCATCTTTAGCACTTGTAATTGGTCTCTCTGGGATATTAATTTTCATTGGAACATTTGCTGCCGGTATAAGAGATTTTGTTACTCCTTTAGAGTCGCATAATGCGTCCGGCAATTGATTTGCAATATTCTGCAAATGTACAATTCTTTGTACTTCTAGTTCACAATCATTTGTACGAGGATCAAAGAAATCTAACGGTGTTTTCCAGTTGATTTCTTTTTCTTTCTTTGGTTGATTTTTATCTCCCCTTAATGTCGGGAAATGAGATTCATCAAAATGACAATCTTTGAATTTCGCAGTAAATAAATCACCAGTTAATGGTTCGAGATACCGAATAATCGATGGTGATTCATACCCGACATATATTCCCAATCTACGTTGGGGACTCATCTTTGTGCGCTGAGGTGGTGCAATCGGGACATATACTGCGCAACCAAATATTCTGAGATGGGATATATTAGGTTAATGCCCAAATGTTAATTGTATAGGGGAGTATTCATGATAATGTATCGGTCTTATCCGCACCAATTTTGCTGCATGTAATATTGCATGCCCCCAAGCTGTCAATGGCAATCCAGATCTCATTAATAATGGTCTGGCAATTAATTGTAAACGCTTTATAAGCGATTCAGCAAGTCTATTTTGTGTATGGACATGAGCAACGGGATGCTCAACAGTTATGCCAATTGACATGCAGTATTCATCAAACATCTGGGATGAATATTCACCAGCATTATCCAATCGGATATTTTTTTTATTGTATAATCAGGGAACTGTGCCGTAATTTTATAATTTGAGCAAGTAACTTTGCAAACGCATGGTTGCGAGAAGATAATAATGATACATTGGACCATCGTGTTGATGCATCAATTAGCACCATAAAATATTTTAATGGTCCACATGGTGGATCTATAGGTCCACATATATCGCCCTGAATTCTTTCAAGAAAACTAGGGCTTTCAGTTCCCACTTTTGTTGGTAAATGTTTGGAAATCAATTTTCCTTGGTAGCAAGCAACACATATATAATCATTATGTTGCAGCAATTTTTGTCCTTTTAATGAATGACCATGACTATTTGTAATAATTCGCCTCATCATCGTAGAGCCAGGATGGCCTAGGCGATCATGCCATATCATATTATTCATCATTAAGCCTATGGCTTCCAATAGACCTTTGGCCTATTTTGGGATGATATTCATTAGTGGGCCTCTGGCCATAAATAAACCTCTGGTTTATTTGGGGAATATTAGACCTGTGGTCAAATGATAATTTTCAATTGTATTTATCTTTGAAAAATACAATCCAGAAGACAGAGCTGGTAATTTTTCCAATACATATTTCTTACCATGAGTGGTATTTGTAATTAATAAATATTCGACATTCTCTGAAGTCGATGTCTCGAGATGATACCCATTTTCTCGGATATCTTTAAAACTTAATAAATTTCTTCGAGACTTGGGAGATAGGAGTGCATTTTTCACAATTAATTTTGTTCCCTCTGGAAAAATAAGGTTGGTTGTGCCAATTCCTTCTATAATATTTGCACTACCACAAATTGTGTTTATGTTTGTATCTCCCATTTCTAAATTGGAAAAATACCTTATGTCTTTTAGTACCGTGTGCGTTGAAACACTATCAATAAGACATATATTATCACTTTTAAAATTCCCCATTTTGCTGGAATTAAAACAAGATATCATTAATATTAAAACAAGATTTAACATGAATGAAATATTACAATATAGAGACAATAATATAGCACACATACAAAAGTAAAGACAGATACAGAAGTTCAAAGCATAATGAAAATAATAATACAACATAACAATTAAACCAAATCATTATATAAATCATCAACTTGAAATTCTGGGATATTGGGCATATTCTCCTCAGAATTCATTCCGTCTATATGGTTTGTTTCAACCACCCTTTTTCCTTTCTCCCTCTGGGAGTCTTGGTAGAGTTTGACCCAATGATCTCTGGTGCGACAATTTTTGTACCAATGCCCTTTTAGGCCACATCTATCGCATTTGGTTTCTTCATAACTCTGTTTTTGGACATCACCTCTAGTGTTGCTCTGATTCTGATTCGTGTGTCCGTCGTGGGTTTAATATAAACATTGTTGCGGAAATGACTTTTCCCACGACCTCGGTTATATCAACAACCATGAGGTCTCTGACCTCGGCCACAACCACGACCACGACCACGGCTAGAAGATTCAGTCACATGTGCCTCTGGCAATGGACTACTGTCAATTGGTCTCATTTCATGATTTTCCAATAATAAATCATTATTCTTTTCAGCCAATAACAAAAACGTAATCAGATCAGAATATTCAGTGAAACCATTTGCTCGGTATTGTTGTGATAATACCGAATTGGAAGGGTGGAATGTAGAGAATGTCTTCTCTAGCATTTGTTTATCAGTAACTGTTTTACCACACAGTCTTAATTGTGATACGATATTAAACAGAGAAGAATTGTAATCATTTACTGATTTAAAATCCTGGAATCGTAAGTGTAACCAGTATGATGGGCTCGAGGGAGATTAATTGATCTTAAATGATCATATCTTTTTTCCAAATTCTCCCAGAGCTCGATTGGGTCTTTGACCGTTAAATACTGTGTTTTCCATCCCTCATCAAGATGATGGCGGATGAAAATCATAGCTTTCGCGTGGTCTTGGTTTGAAGTCTGATTATCTTTTTCAATTATTTTTTCAAGACCCATTGATTCCAAATGGATTTCAACATCCATTTTCCAAGATAGATAATTCTCTCCAGATACCATCAGTGGTCTGAAATCCTGCTTTGTCAAGTTAGCCATAATAAAATTATTGAAATACAAAGATTAAATATTGCCTCAAAGAAAATTCCGGCAGAGCTCCGTCTGTGGCTCGTGCTGATAACGTGTTATGGAGATAATAAATATGTATATGTGTATATTAATTATATATAATTATAATAATGATATTAGTGTATATTATAAATGATGAAAGAAGTGAAATGAAGAGAACAAAGACCGAGTGAAGAGAGCAGAAGCAATTCAAGACTATGATTTCTTGTATTTGTGTGTCATTCATAATGTCAGTATACCTATATTTATAGGCAACCATCATCCAACACCATTTAATTCAACATTCAATACTTCCACCTATATTCACTATTACATACTAATACTAAATGCATTCAACCAATTCACTATTGTCAACATATTTTTATTATTAGTATTTTTTTTGTTTTTTTTTTTAAGTGTGGGTCATAACACATAGCAAAAGTCAGATGACAAAGAATCCCAAAAAGTAAACAATGCATACATACAAAAATATTTATCATTGAAACTATCCATCCTTAATAGGATTACTATACATTTTGCTACATATCCACTTTACAATTACAATCAAACTATAGAAAAAGAATTAAACATAGGAAACGGGAGAAAATGATGTGATGTAATGTGATATGATCTGAATTTTCAAAACATGGTTGGCCAAACCCTAATTGTAGTAAAACTAAAGGACCGACAGCTTTCCTCCATCTCCATAAGACTTACTGTAATAAACAAACATGGTGTCCATTTATATATGTACCTCCGGAGATGCCACATTGCCAATTATTTTATGTCTTCTTCCCTCTCTTTTTATCATTTTATTTTGTCATATACATATATAATTGAAGTGTTGTCAGTTTGGTCAATGTTTGAGAAGTCTCTTTTTATTTATTTATTTTTTTTCCTTTTCACATTTTGGTTTCGGATTATCATATGCTAGGCCATGAATGGATGATACAATACGATAATTATATGAATTAAATAATAACCGAAAATAATCTGCGATGCAGCAGTGATTTTATTTTAATTCAATTAATTGAATAGAAAAATTGAGTTTCATTAAATTACATCCGGCCTATAGCTGAGGGAGAAAAGAAATATCTAGAGTTTAGCTTTGCTTTTTAAGGTTTTGAACCGTATGTTATATAATATGGATGAACATAAGTTTTGTCGGACCAACTGAACTCATCTATGTCCCTTAGATTAGACGTAAAACCTACAGAGGTCCAGCAGCGATGGGCCGCGAGCGAGGAGGTGTAAGAGGGAAGCAGTGCTCACAGTGTGGAGTGATCGAAAAAGAGCGAGTAGTGCACGTAATGTTGAAATCCCACATCGCATATTGTGTCCCCTTTCATTTATATGTATAGAAATTATTCCACCCATTATATAATTAATCGTTTTTAAGTTGAAACTTGTTGTGACCACCAAGATGTTGAGCCGAGAGAGAAAATCTGGGCCAGATAATTGGGCCAAAAAGGAAAAAAAAAATGATGGGTGAGTAAAAAAGAAGAAGAAGCATCAAGAGAGGTTCAAGCCGGCCGAAGCGATCCCACCCCAAAATTTTCTTTATGTCAATTTACTTCATTGTATCTTTTACTGCTTTCTTTACTGCTTTCCTTTACCAGCTTTTCTAAATTCTAGCCTAGTTGTAGCGGTTACTTTCTCCAAATCTGCCGGTAGTTTGGTAATTCTTTTCCGGATAATCAGCCGTTGTTTCTCAGCAACCGGTAGATTTTCGATTGTATCCAGCTTTGCCATTGAAATCTATTGAAATTAAGTCAAGTTTGGGCGATTTCTTAATTTTTCCGGACCCGTAGTCGGTTTGATTCTTTTCCGATAGCCTCCCTTGAGGAGAAAAAGGTCATTGGCTCACCGGTAGCCAAACAAAACCTTATATTCATGATTTAACGGTGAATATAATTATCCGATGGAAAGTTGAAAGGGAGGGGGTGGGGGTAGGGAGAAGAGAGGAAAAGTGAATTTGGACAGCAAAATAACATAAAGAGAGAAACAAATGTTAATGAAATTCTGATACATAATAGTTACTCTTTCCAACGTACAGTTCCATATCACAACTTACCCTGAACGCAACCGGGGAATTAACGTCTACTTCTCTGACAAGCACCGCACCGACTCAAATAAACAGAGATTTAATCATCTCAATACAATGCATATGTTACATTTATATACTTATTAAAATTTTCAAAAATAATGTAATGTACAATAATTTAATTACACCATTGTAATTGTTGTTTTCAACTAGCTGATTTTGAATAGTTTTATATGATTTGTTATAAAGCTAAATAAATAATGGTAAAGTGATCGTGAAAGTGTATATTACAAACTACAAAACTCATGTTGGTCTTAGCTTCAATATCATTCTCTAACCTAACAAAATAAGGTTTCAAAGTTAGCTAGTTGAAAACAGTATTGCAATTTAGCAATTTTTTTTAAAAAAAAAACGGAGGAAGTATTTCATTATAATTAGATACTACAATTTCATTCAAATATTTTCACGGTGAATCCATGATGTTCTACTTTGAATTTAGTTTTAGAAATTCACTACTTAATTAAATATTAAGTTTTGTTGGTTGATTCGTTGTTAATTTTAATTTTGAAGGGATGGCTATTGTTTCTCTGTACATTATTGTTTTAGAATAGTATTGAATTATTTAAGAAGATATTCATAGCCCACGGAGGAATCTTTTACTCAGGTCGATGGAAATGTTTTCAAACAGGCAAACTAACGTTTTGGTCTATAAAGTGATTGACTTTCTATCAAATTCGTATTTATTATGTTACCCCACCAGCTTGCTTTCATATCAAAGATTATTATCACTATTAGTTATTTTATTTATTTTATTCTATGGTGTCATATAAGATTTTAAACCAAAAGAGGCGCCTCAATGTAACACCCCTACCCTAATTTTAATTTTTTTTTTTTTTTAAAGAAAAAACAAAATTCTTTGGTAAACAAATAATGAAACACACAGACCAATCATAATATAAGTGGAAAAGAGAATAGGATGGGGTTGGAGGATCGAACCCTCAAACAAAAATTCGATGAGTTGTTGTCTTGTTGATTATTAAGCCAAATCCTGATACGCAAACACTCCATTCTAGTTGGGCATCGCATGCTATTGCACTACTGATATTTTTTTTAAAATACTTATCAATGAATTCACGTATATTGGAGATAAGGACTTAGTCAAATGATCAAGCTCCCTGTCAGGGCCGTCTCGGAAATTTTTTGGGCCCTGAGCCAAATTTTAAAAAATAGGCCCCATAGAAATTATACTATTTAACAATTGCTTTGTAATTTTTTCGAATATCTCCATATTTCACTGGACATTGAAGAGTTGAATCCCAAATAAAATTTTGCATACACAAATGTTCGAATAGAGACGTTTATTTAAACTGTCATGAACCTGCATACTACTAGACATAATGTTACATTCACATTTATATATTTGCAAATTTTTTTAATTAAAAATATTTTATATAATAATAGTTTTAAATATATACATGATATAATTTTTAAAAAATACTAATATAAAAAATAATTAGTTAGCACCATTAGATATTTATGCTTAAAATATTGAGTATGTTTACATATTACTACTATATATAAAAAAAATTATCATTTATTTTATAAAATTACTATCTCCGTTCCTTTTTAAATGCACAGTTTGACTTTTGGCACTGTTCATTGAGTAACTTTAATTCGACTTTCTAATACAATTAATTATATAAGATAAAATATAGTCAAGTGGGATCTTGTTGGATTCGTCTAATCGCATAGATTTAGAATATCAAATTTTCATAATTCTTACTTGTGTGTAATTTGAGTTATTGAGGATTAAAATCATGTATGGGACTGCATAAAATATGGGTTCGTAGCATTTAAAAAAAAACGAAGAAAGTAATTTACATGTGGGGCCCCCAAAATGGGGGGCCCTGAGCGCCGGCTCGGGGTGCTCCCCTTGGAGCCGGGCCTGCTCCCTGTCTTTTAACCTCATGATTGAGGGTTCGATTTCCCCACCCGGCCCCCTATCCCCACTTTATCCAAGTGTAATTTGCATGTATGGCATGAGCTCCTACCATCAATCTCCGGGCAACGGCTTCGCAAAAAATTTAAGTATATTAGTACAAAACCTTGAGTAAAACATATAAATCAATCAAGCACAAAAATAATGTTCCAAATCCCTGTAGTAATTGTTTCTTGTTCATTATATAGAACATGCACGGCGCACTGGAGAGGTGGATGCGGTCACCCTTCTTGTTGTAGCTTTTCTTTGGATTTAAGAAAGTTGAAAATTCTTTATGTATAACTCCACTTTTCAACGTTTTTTTTTTTTTTTTCTTTTCTGAACAGCCTACACAAGCTAGGAAATGGTGGTGGAAATATATGTCATATATAAATTACAAATGGATAAAGGGGAGGAATAAGAGTCGAGTGGATAATCAAACCCCCAACCTATATGTTGAGAGTTGGGGGACTTGACCAATAGGGTAAGTCCCCGCTTTTCAACGTCTTTTGAGTAGTGTTATATTGGAAATAATAACAAAAGGTTCTTTTATGTATCTATACTTACCAATTTCGTCCTTATTGCTAATTACTCATACACTCACATAACTATCATATTGTAATCAATTTCGTCATAATGGTATTTCAATAATTTAGGTCCATCGGGGCATTTCTATTGAAACTAACTCCATGCACATATGCGATCCTAGACTCGAGAATTTCATATGTGTTAGCACAATGTTTCTTTGTCCCTTGCAGATAGAGGTGTGGGCTAAGGAAAGAGATGGATGTTGTCCGGTTTTAGATATCTTGAATACATTGATGTCAGAAGTACACCGTTTAAATAAGTTACTAGAATTACCCGCCCGCGCGATGCGCGGAAAGAAAAGTTCCTAAAATATAAAAGTTTTTTTATTTATAGATTCAACAAAAGAATAAATCGTCCTCACGGACTGAATGAAAGAAAATGTATAAGGTAAAATAGTTGACGATCGAAACAATGAATAAGAAATTGATCAAGATTAAAGGAATGAAAGTTTTGACTGTAAAAATGGCATTTAATTGTCAAGGTTGAAGGAATATCAAAGTTTTCATATTTTTTTCTTTCTCGGCTCCTCTAAAGAAAATAACTTATACATGCGCAAAAGTAATGAAGATGACAAAACACATTTAAAAATAAAAGAAAAAATAAACATTCTAATAACGTCCCACATTCTTTTCCCATAGCATTTATAAAAGCAATGAATTGTTTGACAATTTCATGTCACTAACCAAAGGAATAAAATTGTCCTTATCATCAATATGTTAAAAACAAAATGTAGCTTAAAACTGGCAATTGTTAATTCCATCGATACAGATTATGGAATAAATATGTTTTTAAATACAATAAATTTTTTTGAAAACAAAATATAATTAAATTTTAAATCAGCAAGTAAGATCATAAAAAAAAATCATAGCCCATATGTTTTATAAATTAGATTATCTACAACGAATATATACGCCTGGATCAAAAAATCAATAAAAATCTATATCATATATAGGACCATTAATGCAATAATATCAACTATAAAGTTTAGTTGTATTTATATGAAAAAATAAAATAAGTATCATTTTTCAAATTCAGTGTACACGATATGATTTCGCAATTCCTGTATATTTATGGCTTTTTTTAAGAAATTAAAATATGGCTTTTTTTAATTTAACCCCATTTAAATTCTTTAATTTAACCCCATTTAAATTCTTTAAATTATGGCTTTTTTTAAAAAAACCCTAAGAATAAATTAAATGCACTTACAATTCCTGTATATTTATTGGCATCGCGACAATTAAGTATAAGATTTATTTTAAAGCGGCTAATATTTAGAGAATCAAACAACGCTTCATTGAAAAAGATGCATTTTAAAGCAGTTAATAAAATTCATCAAACAATATGTAATCATCCGGACCATAGAGCAAAACATTAAACTTTAATTCAAATTATAGAAAACAATTGAGATGCCACAAATGTGATAGACAAAGACTCATTTGAAGAGCTTCATTGTTCTACAATTAGTGAGTTTGAGATTTATAAGTGAATATTTGAACATCGCAAAAGTAGATGGAAGTCTAAAATTACCACTCCAAGCCACCCACCAGAAGAGTAATATCTTACTGCCAGAGCAAAATGAGAAGTCAAATGTCACCACCGGAGAAACCAATTGATCTAAAATAATTAACCTTGCGCAGAAAAAAAAATCATTTAATAAATCTTCAAAATTAAGAACAAATGTAAGCCACATATTCCATCATTCCATCAATACAACTAACACGTGGTCAAGAAAATCAAACAGATCCTTCAGCTCTGACCTAAAAATGACCAATATATTCAACATTCATACGTAAACGTACAAAATGACCAAAAAAGGGAAATAAATTTTCAGTATAAAAAGTTGAGGGATTTTTTTCAAATGTATAACACTATCCATTTTGTAAAGAAACAGAAATTTACCTATACCACCTAATAAGCCATATTTTAGGTTATAATCTCATTTTTTGGTCTGCCTCCTTAAAAAAAATAATTACTTATTTTGTAATTGTAATAACAAAACAGAGACATGGCTACAGTGATTCATAGAGAAAACAACTGCTATCAGCATAGGCTCCAGAGAACCACTACCTCTAAATCAACATAAACCACATAGGGTTTAGAAATAAGCCTACCAATGATGTCTTCAAAAAAAATAATCAAACTATATATTTGGTCAATACGATTAAATTATAAGGCCAATAACAATGTATAAAACGGTAAGATACAAAATAGATTTGTGGCTGATGGATCATGTTCGTTGCTAAGCATATCTTCAAATGACTTGAATTGAAATATAAGAGACTAAAAAGAAATACATGTTTCGTGACAAACTGATATAGTCGGATAAAAACGATCCCGGATACTTATGATTAGTTGCTGAAACTGAGAGACATTACCAAGCACACCAAATTTATGTATGGAGTATAATTGCCCTTCTTGAAAAAGTGGCCTAAACTTTTTCGCAACGTATTTGCACTTGTGAAGTGAAATCGAACACCCTGTATCATGTATTCAAATAAAAATTGCCATATTTTCTATATGTGAAGTGAAATCGAGTACCATGTATCATGTATTCAAATAAAAATTGCCATATTTTCTATATGTGAAGTGAAATCGAGTACAATGTATCATGTATTCAAATTAAGAGTTATCATCCTTGGCAAAAGTGAATAACATATAACATAAGATACAATATGAAAAAAAAAAAAGCACCTTATGGCATAATCATGAAAAATACATATGAAACTAAAAGCTATAAAAATGGGCTTGGCCCGTTGGGCCAATCCCGCCTCACTTAAATGGTGGGTTAGGCTGAACAAATAGATGTCTGATTGGAAGCGGGCCTAAACAGGTCATGCCCGTCTAAACCCGCAGTCGCTTGGGCTGGCCCATGGGCCAAGCCATTTTTTTTAAAGTTTGTTATGAAAGCTTAAATAACATAATGTAAATGTTGTTGATTGAATGTTTATTGAAATCAAAAAATATTAATTTGATCATATATAATTTTAAAATTTTATTTTTTTAAAATTCTATTAAAGAAATATAAAATTGACTTAACACTACAAGAAAAAGTCAATATAGCGACCGAAATTAACGACCGAGTAAATGCGGTCGCTGTTAGCGACCGAAATTGCGACCGAAAATGACGGTCGCTAATGTTAACGACCGATTTAGCGACCGAACTTTTTCTGTCGCAAATTCGCGACCGAAATTGCGACCGATGAGTTTTGGTGGCTAACTGGCGACCGAATTAACGACCAATATTAAATGGGTCTCTGTTAGCGACCGAATTAGCGACCGCAAATTTCGGTCGCTAATGTTTTTTTCAATTTTTTTAAAATTTTAAACTTTTTATTATGGTTAGCGACCGACATAGCGACCGAAAAATTCGGTCGCTAAGCTTTTTATATTCTTTTATATTTAACTTATTTTAAATTAATTTAATAATATTCTCCTTAAATTTATTAATTTATTCTATTATTTATATATTTATTTTAAGTTTTACTTTGAATTTATTTTATAACTTTTTATAGAATAATAATATTATTAATATAAATATTTTTTTATTTTTCTGTTATCTTTTAATTTGAATATTATTTTTTATTTTTAAAGAATTTATTAAATTTATTATTTATCTACTTATTGGTTTTACTTATTTATTTTACTTATTTCTTTAATTAAAAATAATATTTTATTATTTTATTCTATTTAAATTTTATTTAATTTCTTTAATTAAAAATACTTATTTTATTTATTTTATTTAATTTAAGTCCTTTATTTTTATGAAAAAATTTTATTATATATTTTATTCTATTTTAAATTTAATTATTGAATTTTATAATTATTTTATTCTATTATTAAATTTAATTATGTTAATAATTAAAATTAAAATGATTATTAATAATTTAATTAAAAACTAATTATTGAATTATTTTAATAAATAATTTATTGAATTTAATAATTTTATTATTTTAATCTATATTAGAATTTAATTAATAATTCATTTAATAATTATACTATTTTACTTAATTCTTTTATTCTATATTTTAATTATTTATTTTTGAATTTAATTAATAATTTTATTTTTATTTTATTTTATTTAATAATTTTAAATTTTATTTTATAAGCTATGACTTTACAAATATATATATATATATTATATATAACACTTTCCATACAATGACATGAAACATCAGGTATCCCAGTGGTACACGCGCGTGTTTGGAATCTTCCAACCAAAGTTCGAGCCTTCTCTTCAGCAACTCTGGGGGGATTATTATATATGACACATGGTGGGCTATTAGTGGTGGTGTAAGGGCTGGCCAAGGTGGTTATGAGGTGAGGTTAGCGATGAGGAGGTGGTGGGTTCGAGCCCAACCGAGTTCATATTTTCTTAATTTTTGGAGTTCTTTAGCTACCGAAATTTTTGGTCGCTAATTCGGTCGCTAAAATTAGCGACCGAAATTTTCGGTCGCTAATGCGGTCGCGAAAATAAAAAATAAAAAAATTGAGATCTTTTTAGCAACCGAGTATGTTGGTAGCCAATTCGGTCGCTACATTTAGCGACCGAAAATTTCGGTCGCTAATTCGGTCGCTAAATTCGGTCCGAATTTTTTTTCCGGTCGCTGGAAATTTACTAACGGACCTTTTAGCGACCGGCCACTTGCGGTCGTTAAGACGGTCGCTAAGCCGAAATAGCGACCCGTGTTTCCTTTTAGCGACCGAATTTGACGGTCGCTAAACCGTTTTTTTCTTGTAGTGTAATGTTAACTAAATTAAAATAAAATAATTTTAATATTCATTATATATGTAATGGGCTACTTAATATTACTTTTTTTATACTAATTTAAAGTTATTTTTCAAAAAGAATATTTTTTTTAAAAAAAAAGTCATTTAATTTTTTAAAAAATATTTTGAATATTGAATTAGATAATATATTTAATTTTTAAAATGAAACAATTTTAAATTAGATAATATATTTAATATAAATATTGTATACTAAAAATAATTGACTTTATTATTTAATTAAAAAAGATGCGGGCTAGCGCACCTTACCCACAATCCATCGGTGGGTTGAGCTGGGGTAATGTAAACTACTTAGGCGCATATATGAAAAGATATGCTACTTATATGGGGTAATGTAAATTACCAAAAAATATTGTATTGTAATGTACTCTCCATGTTGAAGTCCTGCAACTTGCGTTATGCAAACACTGCTAGAAATAGTGTAGCTGAATATTTTCTTATTGTTGTTGTAACTAAATGAATGCCTTATATAGTGTAAAATGGGGAAGTGAAACATCTCAGACATAGAAATAAAAATCTTTTGATAAACAAATTATAGGAAGATCCTTATATAATTGTAATAGATATGTATAAATTAATTAATAAATCATACTAATATAGAATGGTTTATTTAAAAAAAATACATATTCCAATATTTAGTTTCCATTTTATAATTTAATATTGTGTTTCCAAAATTTTCTTCATTGATCAATTCAAAAATCCATTGATTTTTCGTCCCGGTTTTATAATTTAACACAATAATTTAATATTGTGTTTCCATTTTCTTCCAAATTTTTCTTCATTGATATTTGGTTTCCATACCTATTTCTTCATTGAATAATTTCTGTAACCCCTAATTTTCTTCCTGATTTTCTTCAATAATTATTTAATATCCATTGATGATTACATTAATTGTGAATATAATATAATTAATGTTAATGCAGATAATTATTGAAGGAATTATTCATAATTTCATTTAATGTTAATCAATCATTCATGTGATTACTTTATATTATTTTTTTATATCTTTTTCGGATTACTAACTAAAAATTCCAGGAAGATCCTTATATAATTGTAGGAAGATCCTTATATAATTGTAATAGGTATGTATAAATTAATTAACAAGTCATACTAATATAGAATTATTTATTTTAAAAAATACATATTCTAATATTTAGTTTCCATTTTATAATTTAATATTGTGTTTCCAAAATACGGATAAATTTATATGGAAAGATTTAGTTGCCTATACAAATAAAAATCATTTGATAAACAAATTATAATAAGATCCTTAGAATTGTAATAAATATGTATAAATTAATAAATTATACTAATGATATTAAAATGCTATATATATAGAAGGGATTCTTGGGAGGGAAATTAGACATAATAGATTTTCATTTAATGTCAATCAATCATTGGAGGAATTAATTGAGAATATAATTAATTTACCATTTTGGGATTAGTGACTAAAAATTGAGAATAGCTAAATTACATTAATTATCGATTATTTATGGGATATTATATATATATCCATTGATTAATCGAGAATAGAAATAACTTACCTTTTTAGAATTATTGACTAAAAGTTAGGGATTAATTGCGATAATTATTGAGAATAGAATTAATTTAGCCTTTTGGAATTATAATAATCTCATTTAATGTTAATCAATTATTAAATATAATCAATTATCGGATAAGAATATTGGTGTGTAGGATATTTGACAGATGATAAAAAATTATTATAATCATTATACAACCAAACGGGAATTATTTATCATTCTCATTACTACAATTAGATGAATATAAGAATTACAGAACATCGTCATAGTTCCCTGGGACCATATTTCGCCAGTATCCTTCGAAGTCGATGCCGAATTTTTTCAAACTAAATGTCCTCTAATCGAGCATATGTTCAAAATTTTGAAAATTGGGCGGGAAAAAATATACATCAAAGTATAATGAAAATACCTAAGCGAGAGATAATATAATTATATGGTGGAATGAGATTCATAATACAATATTTTATATACAAACATACTTTTTATCCTTTTTCTTCAATAATTATTTAATATCCATTGATCATTACTTTAATTATGAATATAATATAATTAATGTTAATGCAAATAATTATTGAAGGAATTATTAATAATTTCATTTAATGTTAATCAATCATTGATGGGGTTACGTTATATTATATTTTTTTTATTTCCTTTTGGGATTATTGACTAAAAATTATAGGAAGATCCTTATATAATTGTAGGAAGATCCTTAGATAATTGTAATAGATATGTATAAATTAATTAATAAATCACATTAATATAGAATGGTTTATTTTTAAAAAAAAATATATCTTCTTATATTTAGTTTTCATTTTATAATTTAATATTGTGTTTCCAAAAAATGGATAAATTTATACTGAAAGATTTAGTTGCCAATACAAATAAAAATCATTTGATAAACAAATTATAATAAGATCCTTACAATTGTAATAAATATGTATAAATTAATAAATTATACTAATGATATTAAAATGCTATATATATAGAAGAGATTCTTGGGATGGAAATTAGACATAATAGATTTTCATTTAATGTCAATCAATCATTGAAGGGATTAATTGATAATATAATTAATTTATCATTTTGGGATTAGTGACTAAAAATTGAGAATAGCTAAATTACATTAATTATCGATTATTTATGGAATATTTTATTTATATCCATTGATTAATTGAGAATAGAAATAATATACCTTTTCGGAATTATTGACTAAAAATTAGGGATTAATTGCGATAATCATTGAGAATAGAATTAATTTAGATTTTTGGGATTATAATCATCTCATTTAATGTTAATCGATTATTGAATATAATAATTATCGTATAAGATTATTGGTGTGTAGGATATTTGACACAGGGTAAAAAATTATTATAATCATTATACAACCAAACGGTGAATTATTTATCATTATCATTACTACAATTGGATGAATATAAGAATTACAGAACATCGCCATATTTCCCTGGGACAATATTTCGCCAATATCCTTCGAAGCCGAGGCCGAATTTTTTCAAACTAAATGTCCTGTAATCGAGCATAGGTTCAAAATTTTACGAATTGGGCGGGAAAAAAAATATACATCAAAGTATAATAAAAATATCTAAGCGAGAGATAATATAATTATATGGTGGAATGCGATTTATAGTACAATATTTTAAAAACAAACATACTTTTTATCGGATTTTCTTCAATAATTACTTAATATTCATTGATCGTTACATTAATTGTGAATATAATATAATTAATGTTAATGTGGATAATTATTGAAGGAATTATTCATAATTTTATTTATTGTTAATCAATCATTGATGGGGTTAGTTTATATTATATATTTTTTTTATACCTTTTTATTTATTGTTAATCAATCATCGTGCGGGTCGTATTTACCGACCGGGTTACCGACCGCACACGTCGGTCGGCAAAAAGTAACCGTTGGGTGGGGCCCGAGTCAGAAACGACCGGTTTACCGACCGCTGGACCTGCGGTCGGTAATACCGACCGGGTTACCGACCGCAGAGACGGTCGGTAACCTAGGTCGTATAATTTCATCCCCAATTCAGTGAATGCTCATTCCCCGCGCCTCCACCATTTTTACAATTCACTCCCAACCTTCACCGTTCCTCGTCGCCGACCGCCCAACGCCGACCGCCGCCGCCGCTGACCATTCACCAGTCGAGCGCCGACCTGCTGCTCCCCTGCGTCGAGGCTTCCACGGAAGAGAAGGCCTGCTGCAACCACCGAGCTGCCCCACTCCCCGCCCGCTGCAACCGACGCTGTCCCCGTCGCATCCCGCCGGCGCCGCCTGACTGCAGACGAGCGCAGCCCACGCCGGAAGCCACCGCCTGCCCAGCCGCTGCCGCCCACCCGCGCAGCCCCTGCCCTCCCCATTTCTGCCTCCCGGCAGTCCCACCACCATCGGCCGCCATTCCCATTCGAGTGCACAATCGAGGTATTCGATTCACTTCTTTTTTGCTCTAAAATTCCATTCGAATGTTGATTATTTTTTTCTTTTCTGGCATTGTGTTTGTATTTTTTTGGTGATAATGGTATTTGAATTTTGGACTGTTGATTGTGTTTTATCTCCTCCATTCGATTTTTGCTAGTCTTAGGAAATGAATTTGATTACATTGATCTATTAAGGTCGTAATCGTGTTCTCTAGTTAGCAAAATCATTAAAAGGAAAAAAATTAGATTGTTAAAGTTGGGGCAGCCGGCTGTTTTGGCGTTTTCGGATGAAAATATTTGGATTGTTGCAATTACGGAATGAGATATAGAATCCTCTCGTCGAGTAGATGATTATCCATATATGATATGTTGAATTTGGAGTTGATTTGAGAAAGTTAGGGCATTTCCAAATGGCAGGTATTTATAAATTACATTTATTATCGTGAGAAAACATTCCATGTTTGAAAATAATTAACTTTATAAAAATGAAATCTGTATAATATTGAATTGCAGTTGCAGCTGCCAGCCAGGAAGAGCAGCCTATAGTACCTATTGCTGACGATACGGCTATTCCAGAGACACCACCCCCACGCACTCCAGGTACTAACAACTTTTTGAATACATTTGCTCCAGTTCCATTATGATAAACTTGATCTGAATTTGTTGTCAGGATCGGCGGGGTCTTCACAAGCGGTTCCACCCGTGCCTCCTCCCGTAGCTGAGCAAGGTCTGGACAGGGTGCTCCTTGCCCCGAATGCCACAGATGGGATGTAAGTATTCCACGTTATATTACGTTATTTAAAATATAATTAATTTTTTCTTTATACAACACGAGTTACGTCGTTTAACGAGCGAGCATTGTCTTGAAGTATCGACTTCCCGAACTCTGTCGTGAGAAAGATTACAGACATATATCCCAGACGAGCGGATATAAATGGGATCAGCTGGGGTAAGGTGTCAAAAGAAACCAAGGAGTTCTACTGGGGAGAATTCCAGGTATGATGCTTACCTTGCATTAATCATTGTGTTGTTCAAACTAGTAATTCAAATGCTCTCTTTAATTATATGCAGAAAGTTGCTCGTTGGGCTCCCGAGCATGCCCTTGCTGTGAGGAAGGAATGGGAGAAGAGAAACATTGCACGGTGAGTTTTAAATTACAACAGTAGTGTTTTATTGTAATATTTGAAAATTTACTGACCTTAATTGCAAAAAAACAGATACAAGGATTACACTTTGGACATTCGCTCGAAGAAAAAACCGATGCCGGGGGATGCGCTAGTGGCAGAGAATTGGAGGCGCATATGGGATTCCCAAGCATTCAAGGATAAGAGCAAGAGGGGAAAGCTGAACAGAAGGCGCGGTCAGGAGGATGCACCTGCTCTCCCCACACACACTGCAGGATCAAAGACATTTCGAGCCACTCGTGATCATATAGTATGCTGTTCAAAGCGATTTGACAAAATTATATGGTATTTAATGACGCACATTAGGATCACTACCTTTTTGTTAAATATTTATAGTCGGCTGAGAAGGAAGGGCCTGTCCACTTGCATGAACTTCATGAGCATACACATACAAGAAAACACCAAAAAGACAATTGGGTACGCGAGAAGTCACAGAACCTTCAGGTACAGAAAGAAAATGCCTTGTTAAATTCCATGTTTACTTTAATGCTAAGTTGTTTGACCATTTTTTTTAAACTTATAAAACAGGCCGAGTTTAATGCCGTTGTTGAGACCTTAAGCCAGGATCCTGAGATTGGCAGTAGCTTGGATCCTGATCGCGTCTTCCCAGATATAGCTGGTGGCCCGGACAGGCGCAAGGCAGTTTATGGCATAGGCTCCGTTGCCAGGTCAATCAGGCCCGGGGATGCTGTGGATTCCACCTCTCCACCGCCTACTTTTCAGTTTGTGATGCAGGCCCAGTTCGATGCATACACGGCGACTATTGAGCGTCTCGCCCAGTCACAGATGACTATGGCGGAGCAGATGGAGAGATTGTTGGGACGTCGGGGCCCTCGATCCCCACCCTGCGGGGACGGGGATGATGATCTTAGAGGCTGCTCACCAGGAGGTGACCTCGGTGTTCATTGACTGTTGTTGTTTTTTAGTTATGGTTTTTGATGGACGTGGACTTGTTCTATTTTCTTTTGACATGTTGGACAAGAATTCTAGTAGTTGTAACTTTATCAAATGTTTCTTGTTGTGTGAAGATTTCATCAAATAAATTTTAATGATCCATGTTTCAAGTATACAATATGTGAAGCTTGGAAGTTTGGTATTGATGTATAGATGAATTTGATAATGTATTGGATGTTGTGAAATTTGGATGTTGTGGCAGGTATTCATCTTGGTTTTTGGCAGGTTTGGTTTGGGGCAAAACCAATTCTGCTGGTGCAGAGTTCAGATTTGCCGACCGCATATGCGGTCGGGAAGTCGGTCGGCGACGTTGCCGACCGACTCACTTACGAAACAGCGGTCGGTAATCCCGAGGTCCCGCAGTCCATGGGGGCCGAGTTTGCCGACCAACAATTGGTCGGGAATGCTGGTCGGTAAGTCTACCGACCACAATTCGGTCGGTAGACGGTCGGAAAATTCCCGACCACACTCCTGCTTGGTCGGCAAAAAATTTCGGACCAAGACATTACCAACCGTCGTTTGCGGTCGGGAAGCCGGTCGGTAACAGTCAAAACGACCCGTGTCCGGGAGTTCCGACCGCATTTTCGGTCGGTATTTCCCTTTTTTCTTGTGGTGACTTCAAACGTCTCGTTTCAGTATTTGGTACTGTTCATTGTTCAACTTTGACTTCACATTACTGCAATTATATATTTGAAAAAAATAGTCGAGTTTGGTCTTGTTAGATTCGTCTAATAGGATATTTTTAGAATATGTATTTTACACAATTTTTACTTATATATATTTAGAGATATGGTCGATTTAAAAAGTGCATTGGATTGTGTGCAGAAATCAAAGAGGATATTTTAAATGGGACGGAGGAAGTATTTGATAAGAGATATGAATCTAACAAGATATCAATTTTTGACGAACTCATAATTGCCATAACATTAGGTTAAAGGCTTTTTTTTTTGAGGAGCCATTGAAGGCCTGGGAAAGAGGTGGTGAGAGCTCATGCCACACAAATTGTAAAGCAAACAAATAAGAGGGTTAGGGTCCGGATGGGGATTTGAACCTCCAACCTATAGGTTGGTAGTCGGGGGACTTGACCATTAGGTAAGTAGTCCCCACCTCTAGGTTAAAGTTAATTAATAAATAGTAAAAAAAATAAATCAGAAATGGGACTATGAAATACGGAGTATCTAGGGACGGATGGAGTAATGTCACGATTTGATTTTTAGTACTATTTATAGATTTATAGAATTCATAGATTAATTTTAAAATAAATATTAAGAAAAATAATCAAGTGAAGTTTTTTTATATTCATGGACAAGATTAGTGAGACCGAAGGAGTACATTTATTTTATATAACCACTTTCTTGTTTGAAAGTTGGAACTAAAGAATTCACTTTCAAAACAGAAACAGCAGAAACCAAGACCACACAGGCCACAGCCACAATCCCATACGCACAGTAATTTTCCAAAGAATTCTAACAAACATCCATTTAATAAGTCGGGTAGCTTTGCAAAGTCAATGTGAACCGTTTAAATGGAAAACGAGGTTTATCTATTCGTAAAAAAACAAACTGTAATGAAGAGAGGTGTGGAGAGTACACGATATAGGTTTTGGCATTATTTTAAGGATAAATGCAATGAAGAAAAAGGAATAGCAGATCACATGGGCGAGGCACAGACCACAGCAACAGCCGACAGTTGTTTAATCATATCATACTATATCATGTAGACAGTAATAAAAAAAGGTTTTTCTGAGTCAGATTCAGACAGCAGTTTACTTGAAAGTGAAACTGAAACATCATCTCCCTGATGTGAACCATCCTTATTTTTTCCCACCACTGTTTCTCGTCGTCCTTTTGACAATACCTTCTTTACCTGTCGTCTCACTTGTTCTTTTCACTTTCCATATACGTTCCCTTCTCTCAATCAAACAACCATAATAATAAACAATCGTCGTGGGAATTTAAAAAATAAATGCAGAAAATAAAATTGAATGAGATACAAATACAACAGTACTTCTTCATTGCATCATCCTTAATGAATTTGCTTTGTTTCTGCACAGCAATGTTTTTTTTTTTTTGAGTAATCGGGTATTCCAGTGCGTCTGGAAGGGGGGGCGAGGGATGCGACCAAATGTCTTCGCTTTATTTCATCTTTAATTTCCTATGGTAATTATCAATTGATTTTCGTTTTCTCGGATCGCCAATAATGTCAGTCTCTTTCATCTAACTCTACTCGGACTAAAGATTGAAATTTATTGAATTCTATCATGTCGATTCGCCGTTCACATCCAAGGTCGAAAAAAAAAAATAATTTCTCCCTATTCTATTTACAACTTTTTTTTTAAACATTGGCACTCATGTGTTGGCAAAGGTGTATGGGAGTCCAAGTCACATCAATTAGAAATGGGGATAAATGGGAATGATAGCGGGTCAGGTGGGAATCGAAACCCCAACCATAAGATTGGAAGTCGGGGACATGACTACTGTGCCAAGTCACTATTACCCTAGTTACAACTTTAGATAATTTGGCAAATTTATTATTTTATTTGATTAAGATAAAGAATATACTCCATAAGACTATTGGCTCGCTTGGGAGCCAACATATTTGTTAATATATTATATATCTCACGATCTACTCATCAATATGTTGGCTTTCGACACTAATTAACAAAGAAACATGTTGCATTCTTTTTCCTCTTCTTCCGTGTAAATTATCGAAAAATGATTTATAGTATAACTAAAATTTCCACAATTGTATAGAATATTAATGCCAAAGTTTGAGTTTTGGGGCGGAATTATAGTAAAAAATTTGTAATGTAGCCAAAATACACATATAAGTATATAACAATTAATATGCAAATTTCGAACTTGGGAAGGGCGGTCCCGCCAAGCCCCTACACAGTTCCACCAATGAGGCTGCAATAGATCCAAAACTAATCCATCGTGGCCAATGAAGAGACGCATCTACCAAATCAATTTTTTGTATGCAGAAGGCACGAATCAAAACTTTGTTTAAGCGGTTCTCAACTCAACTTCGATTAGCAATATTTTTTTGCATGGCGCTGAGTATCCTCGAGCCACGATCTGCACAACAATATTAAATTATTGTAATCAATTTTGGGGTTAATTTATTTATTCAGTGTCTATTACTGTGTATTATTATGTGCGTGAATCTTGCTACTGCTGACCAAGATGTACCGGCACGTGATCGTGCGCAGTCACGTGAAATGGCGTTGTTGGGCTATTGGCCCAAGAACTGGAATCATTTTGGGCTCTCCATGTTGTTTGCTCAGTCGACCATTGGACCAACCCAGCAGACCTAAATTTATTTGAAATGGAAACTTTCAACAATATACTGCGGCAGTTTAAACAACCACGTTCCCAGACTTTGGTTTTGCCCGTGAGTGAAAATATATATAATCTCGTAACAATTCATATACTTTTAATAAAACAATAGATTCAGGTGAAAATATTTTAAAAATTCATTATTTTTGAAAAATTATTCGAGAAATAATTATTGGGTATCAAACCCAAGTCCCATATCAGTGAAACAAGGAAATAAAGATTTGCATATGTGTCCAACTAACTACATTAGTATGAGGCCTCTTCAGAGGTGCCCAAAAACAAAACCGTAAGGGCTTGACCCAAAACGGACAATATCACATTAATTTGATGGTTAGGGTGGCGGCCGCAGTCCCAACAAATGGTATCAAACCCCAGGTTCGAGGATCGAGTCAGTAGACTCACTGGTGGGCTATGTGTGTGGGAGACCCTCAGTTTGTGCCCCCGCAATTGATACCTGTGTCCGGTGCCTTGTGTCGAAAGTCCCTGATATCTTAGTGGTCAGGCAGCATGTTCGTTGGTTGGAGCGGCGGTGCAAGATGATTTGGTGGGTTAAGTTGATTATCGCTCGAGGGGAGGCCACATGATGGGTGGTCGTTGGTTTGAGGGGAGGTGTTGGGTAGCAAACCTATGTCCCACATCGAAAGAATAGGGAAACATATCCCTAAATATAAGAGTCCACCTAACTCCATTAGTATGTGACCTTTTGGGAGGTGTACAAAAATAAAAATGTGAAGGCTTTGCTTGAAGCGCACAATATCATACTAATACCAGAG
>JAOANR010000015.1:24831524-24857518 GCA_030278955.1 Hygrophila difformis | reverse complement strand
AACCCGCTCCCCCAAACCACTACTGAAACACCTACTCAAACACCTCCTAATGTCACGGAACCGGCCCCACCTGTAGAGGAACAACCCTAAGGTGCGCAGGACGCCCCCACACCGAACAATGTGGGCGATCGTCTTCGGATGATAGAGGAGGTTTTGATTGCGCTAGGAAATGCGCGCAAGTCAACCAGGGCCAAGCTGCGGCGGTACCTCCGCCCCAAGCTCGCCCCAACTACCTGGCTATGGTGAATCCCTACCAGCCACCCCACTATGCTGGTGAGGAGGATCCAGCCAAACTAGAGGAATGGATCCGAACCTTCGACAAACTGCTGGGAGCAGTCAAATGTCCGGAAGGAGAAAGAGTGCACGTCGCTTCGTACTACTTGGGAGGCGAAGCGGACGACTGGTGGCAGGCAACTCAAGCCAAGCTGACTGAAGATGACGAGCCCTACTCGTGGACGGAGATGATGGAACTGCTCAGGGATCGATTCTATCCCTTGAGTACTAAAGCTGCCATGTACGAAGAATTCCTGTCACTGAAGCAAGGAGGTCAAACCATACAAGAGTACTACACACGATTCAAGGAGCTAGTGAGGTTTGCACCAAGACTCGTGCCCACGGATGCAGAGAAAGCACAGAAGTTCGAGATGGGACTGAACCTGTCTGTTCGCGAGGTGATCGCGGGGGTACACTACCCCGATTTGCAAGCTGTGTATGACCGCGCTGTGGCAGTAGCGCGTGTGCAGCAACTGAAGAGAAGGGTGAGTGGGGAGTCCAGCAGGGGTCCCAAGACAAGAGAAACCGAGACTCGAGAAGTGAGAACAACACTGGAAGGAACGAACTGCGGAGAGGGTCGAATAGGCCTCAACAAACCCAACAATGGGAGAAGGTTTAACCAAGAAGAACCCGTACCACCCTGCCCAAGGTGTGGACGACCCCATCTGACGAGGGGATGCCCTCAACAGGGCGCCTGCTTCCGATGTGGTCGAATGGGTCACATGCGTCGGGAGTGCCGAACTAGGCTTGAAAACATAACGAAAAGGGAAGACTTGGTCACGGGGCAGGAACAGCCTCAGAACCAAAATGGGCGGAACGGAAATAACCAGGGGTATAGACCCCCTCAAAACCAATTTAGGGAGCCGCCGAAATCAGAACCAGAACCAACACCTAACGCCCACCAGCAGAATCAAAACCAACAGCAAAATTCAGCAGCAAAATGGCGAACCAGCAGGGCAATTATGGACGCCCTGTGGGGAGGGCTCAACGTGGTTAACCAAGCGGTACTGCCTCCACAAGGAGAAGTGATGCAGGCTACATTTTCACATTTTGAATACAACCCCTTTAGAGTTCTATTTGATTCTGAATCTAGTTGTTCGATATCATAGCATCAAGGATAGTGCCTGAGTCTAGATCTACCTAAGTGCGAGAGAATTAGCTTAGGAATTCAATTGCCTTATAGAGAAGTAGTATCTTGCTCTAAAACGATATAACGGAATTCCTATAGTGATAAAGAACTGTAGAATTCTTCGCGAACTTAGTAGAATTTAACTTAAGAGACTTTGACATCATACTGGGGATGGATTGGTTATCCCAGTATAAAGCGGTGATCGAATGTCAAAAACAAAAGATCACGTTGTCAAAAAGTAGGGGAAAAGAGAGTTATCTTTTACTCTCCAGCCCCCTAAGAAGAGTAACAAAATCGTTAGTGCACTTAAACCTAACTTGATGCGAAAGGGGTATGAGCTATATGCGTGCTACGTGCACAACCTTGAGGCGGAAGAGAACAAGGTTGATAGCATACCAGTGGTAAGAGAGTACCCGGATGTGTTTCCCGAAGACATCCCGGGAATGTACCACCTGAGAGAGATCTTGAGTTCACTATAGATCTCATTCCGGGCACAGAGCCTGTCTCAAAAGCTCCGTACCGGATGGCACCACTGGAAATGAAGGAGTTAAAAGACCAACTCGAGGAGCTGTTAGGAAAGGGGTATATAAGCCGAGTACTTCCCCCTGGGGAGCACCGATTTTATTTGTTAGAAGAAAAGAAAGACGGAGGCTTACGTCTTTGCATAGATTACCGAGGATTAAACCAAGTGACCATCAAGAATAAATACCTTTGCCGAGAATTGAGGATCTATTTGATCAACTGAGAGGAGCTTCAGTATTCTCGAAGATCGACTTACGATCTGGGTATCACCAGTTGAGAAATTGCCGAGAAAGACATTCCGAAGACGGCTTTTCGAACTCGATATGGTCACTACGAGTTCATAGTGTTATCCTTTGGGTTAACAAATGCTCCGGCAATGTTCATGAACCTCCATGAACAATGTATTTCGAGAGCTGTTAGATCAGTGCGTAGTGGTGTTCATTGATGACATCCTGATCTACTCGAAAAACGAGGAGGAGCATGCCCACCACTTGCACCAAGTGTTAGGGACCTTGCGAAAGAATCAGCTATACGGAAAACTGTCCAAAAGCGATTTTTGGTTGAAGGAGGTAGCATTTCTAGGACATATAGTATCCGCTGATGGAGTTTCAGTATATCGCGCAAAAGTCTCTGCCGTAACTGAATGGGCAACTCCAAAGAGCCAAACCGAGATAAGGAGTTTCCTTGGGGTTAGCCGGGTATTATAGACGGTTCGTGAAGGATTTTTCAAAAATCGCACGACCTTTGACCCAGCTACTTATGAAGGGAGTAAAATACGTGTGGATAGAGGCTTGTGAGACAGCGTTTCAAGAGCTGAAGAAACGACTCACAACCAACACCCGTATTAAACACTACCATCAGAGAATGGTGACTTTCGAAGTTTATAGCGATTCTTCGAAGGAAGGTTTAGGTTGTGTCTTGATGCAAGACTCGAGAGTCGTAGTATGCATCACGCCAACTGAAACCTCACGAGGAGAAGTATCCGACACATGAACTGGAGTTGGCACGCGGTCGTTTTCGCCTCTAAAGATATGGAGACATTATCTTTATGGGCGGAAGTGTGTCGAATGTTCACCGACCACAAGAGCTTAAAGTATATATTCACTCAGAATGAGTTGAATTTGAGACAGCGAAGGTGGTTGGAACTTATTAAAGACTACAATTTAGAGATAGCCTACCACGAGGGGAAGGCGAATGTGGTAGCCGATGCCCTAAGTCGGAAAACCCAACACGTGACAAACTCGTTGGTAATTCCGCCGGCATTGTACATGGAGTTAGCAAGATTGGAGTTAGAACTTGTGCATCCTGGCACAGGTGGGTTAACGATCAACGCCATGGTCGTAGAAACTCCAATATTGGACGAGATTAAGCTCGCCCAACCGGCCGATGTGAAACTCGAGAAGATAAGGGCTAAATTGCCGAAGGAAAGGCAATAGGATTGTTGTCCATGAGGATGGAAGCATTCGTTTCAAAGGGAGATGGTGCGCGCCCCTTAAATGTGCCGAGTTGAAGCGAAGGTTGATGGAGGAAGGGCACAACACGCCATATTAAGTGCATCCCGGAGGCGACAAACCTTACAGAGATCTGAAGAAGATCTATTGGTTGCCGGGAATGAAGAATGAAGTGCAGACTTCGTGGCGAAATGTCTCACCTGCCAATAGATTAAGGGCAGTGCGACATAAACTGTAATACCCCGTAAAATAGACATTTTTTTTTTTTTTGACGATATGTATTCCCGAATGAATAAATAAACATATTCAAATTGTTTTGAACTACGTTATGGCTTGATCCCTTTACCGGGTACGTAGGCAGCTTAAAAGTTTTAATTCTAAGTTCAGTCACAACATAATAAACCAAACACAAGACCTTAGCACGAGACGAGAAAAGCCGAACACAACTTCGAGGACGAAGTTGATTCTTAAGGAGGGTAGACTGTAATACCCGAGAATTTTCCAACATAAAATAAAACAATAATTAAATAAATAAATAATAAATAAAATAAATACTATAAATAAATAAACAAATCCAGCAAATAAAAGAAATAAATAAAGATAAGGAAATGAGAAACGAGATTTTTACTTAAAAAGGAATTAAAGGAATTTAATGAAATAAAAGGATGGATAAATGGTACACCAAACCCGACACTAATGAACTCGAGTATTCGAGTCCAAAACATCCAATTAGACTAAGAATAAATTTAGAGAGAAAGTAGAAACCCGAAGATACCCAGGGAATCGGAATTCGGGAGCATAGAGGGATAGAAACCCGAAAGAGAGCGGGAAAAGCACGACGGATCGCACGACCCGCCCGGACCGAAGTCCAGCGAAGTCGGCGCGGTGGCCGCGCGGTGAAGGGGCTTTAGCGCGCCACGACCGCGCCACTTGACAGATTTGGGTTGTTGCGTGAATCTCTCGCCCGAATGCGGATTTTTCGACTTTCGGTTGAACATCTCTCGAACTCAAGACCTTTAGGTCGGTTGTGGACGCCCTAGGGATTGAGAATTCTATAAATAAGCCCCTTGGGAGCCCCAAACAAGTTTACAAAACCCTACAACCTTCTATACGTTCGAAACCCTAAATTCGGAGTCGACGGAAAGCATCAAACGGGAAGGCAGCAGCTTTGGACGAAAATCCAAGGTCTCCAAACGTTGTGGTAAGCTCTAGTCCGATAAATCTTTTCCACGTTTCAATCCGAAAACGGATTCTAACTTCGGTTCTTTTCTTTCTACACCCCCGTAACGAATCTAGATCGTAGAACCCGACGAACGGAGAGGAGAAACGGTGATCTGGAAGCCACGCCTCCGAACTAGACATCCCCGACGTTCATAGACACTGTAAGTTAACGCTTACACGGTTTTGGGAGTAGTAAATGACAGTCCCTTGTGAGTAGGGTGTTAATGAGATGTACTGACAACACACACAATTGCAGAAATATAAGAACACAATTGTTTTGTTGACCCGGTTCGGACCTCCTGTCCTACATCCGGGGGGATTCCAATCCAGGCGAAGATTACTCAACTATGAACAAGAACAAACACAAGACTCGAGACCAATCCTGTTAACTCGATCTAGAAGCTGAATCTCTCCCCCTCAACTTCTAATCTCCCTAACTAGAATTACAGAGACAATCTTTGTTGTTCCTTCACCCTGTTGACGACCCTGAATCAAGAATCCTTTAAGCTATATCAAGAAGACTCACTCTCCTTGATTTACAACTCGATCTAAATGATATACACTGAATTACAACACAATTCTATCAAGAACAAAAAACTCTCAAAACATCTAAACATGAAGAACAAGTTTTTGGCTCTCTTGAAGTATATCTTCTAAAACGAACACTAAACTCTCTTGGTAGAATATTGAAGATAAAAGTTGCTTAAAGTAAAGACTGACTCAAAGACTATTTATAAACTAAGAACATCTTGGTCTTTGAGTCCAGGTGCTGGTGAAGCTTTGATCTTTAATACCATAACCGTATTATTGTTAGAGCGTTGCAGTGACATCCAAATGATTCTGCATGAAATGTTAGTGCCAACAATCTCCCCCTCATTTCATGAAGAGGTTGATTCATCACAAACAGGTCTCAAACCAGTATGATGAATAGCAGTTCAGAATACCAACCTAACAACAATGGTTAAAAGATCAAGTGCAACAAATGTAATTAACAGATAAGAGTAACACCAGCAGAACAATATCACAACATAAGAAGATCGATCAAATAAGTTCATGCAAATCTAGTTCATCAGCAAAATAAACAAGCATCAGCAAAAGTAAACAAGCATCAGCATCCAAGAGTATCAAAAATAGTAACCAACGGAAATAGCAAATTAGTTACAGACCCAAATCAAATACCAAATTCAGTTTAGAAAGTACCCCCCCTCAAAACGTTGTCATCATCACCCAAAAACCACAGTCAGTTAGTCATATTGAGACCATACTTACTCCCCCTTGATGAATCATGCCTCCTCATCATCCTCCTCTCCAGTGTGTGGAGGATCAAATGAGCCAGGAAGAAGCTTCAACATGTTGTTGTTTTGCTTCCGGATGCGAAGGCCAGCATTGATGACAGTAGAAACCTCCTCATTCTGTCGAAGAATGATAGTCTTCAGGTGATTGACCAATGCAGTTCCGGACAGAGCAGGGCCAAGGAGGATGTCATTATGCATATTTCGTAGGTCAGTAGAGGGAGTGTTCTGTTTGATTGGAATGCGTTCTTCCTTAGGAACTTTGATCCCATTCTTTTTCAGAAAACTGGGTAATCAAAGCAGGATAAGGGAGAAGATCATTCTTGCCAATGGATCCGCGAGAATAACCTAGCATCTTGGAAAGAACAGAGAGACCAAAGTTTGTCATATTTAAATACTTTTCAATGCAAAACATGAGTTTACCCATATGAGAAGACACTTGGCTGGCGTTGGTTGTTGGAAGGATGTTCGAACTACACAGACGGAAGAGACAGTTGTATTTAAGAGTGAGCTGCTGAACACGAAGCTGTCCCCTACCAAAAGCAACACTTTTGGTGTTTGAAATCTCATAAGCCACTTCGGCATTTGAGTTTGGCATGTAGCTCGTAACATCATCCAGGTTGCTGTTGAGCTGCACCTTTAACAACGCATTGATAACTTGAGGAAAAATCTCCAAGATCTTGCCTCGTATGTAGATCTTTCCTCCGAATGGGGATTCACCATCCAAGACATCAGGATGTAGGTTGGCGTAGAACTCGCGAACTAAGGCAGGAGAGTAGTCCTCTAGTTTAGTAGCCCAGTAGATGAGTTTTGTGTCTTCCAAAAACTTCAAAAATCCAAGTTCCTTGTAGATTGGATGAGTAAACTGCACCTCTGGTATGAAATCACGGTTGTTGAGATCTTTGGCAAACTTCTGTCCTTCCTTGTCGTAAAATCTGTAGTTTAGGGCATCACTAACAGTCATGGGGCCAACTTTCTTTGGTCGTTTTTGTGTTGTCTCGACAGCAGGTTGTTTATCTTTCCTCTTGCGCGAACGAGTCACAGGGGTACGGGCAACTGGACGATGTTCCGGAGTAACCCTCTCGATCAGGTTCGTCGTCCCTCAGTTGTTCGTCATCTCCAGTGACAACATCATCAGCAGTGTTTGAGTTGAACAGATTGGTCCTCATCGTCTTGAGGATATTCAGTGGTTGTTCCATCATCCCAATCAACAGAGAAAGTTTCTTTCTGTGGTGCTGGAAGGGCAGAGTACAGGCGGTGCAGGAAGTCCCTCAGCAGGGGGTAAGGACTCAAGAGGTAAAGCGTCAGTGACATTCTCATCGGCAGGTTCATCATCGCCATTGTTGTCAACATTTTCTGCAGACGACGCTCCAGCTTGAGATGTTGAAGGAATTGATTCGCTCAGCGCTTGAAGAACAGATGTGACTATTTGAACTGGATCAATAGGTGACTCCGTATTTGGTGGTATGGACGAATCGTTAGCAGTTTCAGAAGGAGATTTGGGGTTGGAGAAGACGCCATTTGAAGGAGAAGAGGGGAAAACTGCAACACTCAAAATAAACACAGAAAAGGAAGTAGTGCAGTAATAGAAATGAGCAAGAGATTTAAAGAGAGGAAAGAGGAGTCGAAACGTTTTAACCACGATCACTTCAATCGGAGAAACGGCGAAGTAATGATGGCAGTTTTTGAGCGACGTGAGCTGCAGAGGTGAAGGGACGGTTACAGTCGTCACAGTGTGATGATGACACTCTGCAGACTTCAAATCAGAGATTCTCCCAAATGAAATCTTTCTTTTGTCTTTATCCGATTTCCCTCTCTAATGTGCTTGGGCCTGAAAGGTTAGTATACAAAGAAAAACGAAATGGCCCAAAATGTAACTAAATTTAGTTTGTATAGAAACTTAGGCCCAGAATAGTTCTAAGCCTATCAAACTTATCTCCCTCCATGGCTTTGGTTAGGATGTCAGCGCGTTGCTCTGACGACCCTACATGTTGAATATCACAAATATTTTCTTCAACCAAATCTCTAATGAAATGATACCTGATATCAATATGTTTGCTCCTATTGTGAAGTACAGGATTTTTAGAGATGTTTATAGCGCTTGTGGTTGTCACACAAAACTACAAATTTCTCTTGATGCACTCCATAATCTGCCAAAGTTTGCTTCATCCACATAAGTTGAGAACAACAACATGTAGCTGCTATATATTCTGCTTCAGCTGTGGATAGAGCAACTATGTTCTGTTTCCTTGAGTACCAACTAACCAAATTGTTGCCGAGATAGAAACAACCTCCTGTTGTCGAACGTCTGTCATCACAACTGCCAGCCCAGTCTGAATCTGTATATCCTATAAGATCCAATGATGACCTTTTAGAATACCAAATTCCAAGTCCAATGGTTCCCTTGATGTACCTCATAATTCTCTTAGCTGCTTTAAGATGTGTCTCTTTGGGTTGAGCTTGAAATCTGGCACATACTCCAGTGCTGTATGAGATATCTGGTCTGGTTGCTGTTAGGTAGAGAAGACTACCAATCATGCTTCTGTAAAGTTTTTGATCAACATCACAACTAGAATCTGCTTTAGAAAGCTTCTCATGAATACCCTGTGGTGTTCTTGCTACTTTGCTCTCTTCTAAGTTGAACTTCTTCAGCTTATTTGTTGCATACTTCTCCTGAGATAAGAAGATTCCATCTTTTTCTTGTTTAATCTGTAATCCGAGGAAGTAATGCAATTCTCCAAGCATGCTCATCTCAAATTCAGTCTTCATATCATGTATAAATCCATCTCTAAGTTTTTCTGAGGTAGATCCAAAAATGATATCATCAACATAGACTTGAACTACAATGATTTGCTTATCTGTGTGTTTGATGAAAAGTGTCTTATCCACATTTCCTCTTGTATATCCGTGGTCAACCAGGAATTTTGACAGCCTCTCATACCAAGCACGAGGTGCTTGTTTAAGACCATATAGGGCTCCCTTCACTCTATAGCTGGATGTTTGTGATCTTCAAATCCAGCTGGTTGAGCTACATAAATTTCTTCCTTGATTTTCCCATTTAGAAAAGCAGTCTTGATGTCCATTTGATATAACTTGAAATCTAGATAACAAGCAACAGATAACAAAATCCTTACAGCTTCCATTCTGGCCACTGGTGCATAAGTTTCTCCATAGTCTAAACCTTCAATCTGTGTGTAGCCTTGTGCTACCAATCTAGCTTTATTTCTGACTATGTTTCCATGCTCATCTTTCTTATTTCTGAAGATCCATTTGGTACCAATGATGTTGATGTTGTCAGGGGGTGGTACTAACTCCCATACAGAGTTTCTTTCAAACTGTAATAGCTCATCCTGCATGGCAGCTATCCAATACTCATCTTTGAAGGCTTCAGATGCATTCTTTGGTTCCATCTTGGATATAAAGCAGTTCATTCCAGCGAGTTGCTTGTAATCAACCTTCTTGTTTCTGGTTTGCCTAGGTGCATCCAATTCTCCAATGATATCAGTATTAGAATGATGCTTGAAAGTTCTTGGACCTTTCCTCTTATCTACAACAGCAGTGTCAAGCGGTTGTTGCTCTTCCTCAGTATCAACCAAAGATTCTGATTCAATTTCAGTTTCTACATCAGCTACAGATGTTGGCTCATGTGTTTCCTCAGATGGTGGATCAAATACAGGAAAATAATGCAGACCATCTTCATATTCAGATAATCCTTTAGCTAGAGAATCTTCAAATAGAACATTCATAGATTCTATAACTTTCTTACTATCAGTCAGATAAACTCTGTAAGCTCTGGAGTTGTTAGCATAACCCAAAAACAACCCTTTTTCTGATCTGGCATCAAACTTCTTGAGCTGCTCCCTGTCTCTGTAAACATGACAAGGACAACCAAATGTATGAAAATATCTAACATTAGGAAGTTTATCATACCATATTTGATAAGGAGTGAAATTTGTCTTTGGCCTCAAAAGAACTCTGTTTGAAATGTGGCATGCTGTGTTGACAGCTTCTGCCCAAAAAGTCTTTGGCAGTGTGCTCCCATGAAGCATAGACCTTGCCATCTCCTGTAGGGTTCTATTCTTCCTTTCTACAATCCCATTTTGTTGAGGAGTCTTTGGGGCAGAGAACTCTTGAGAAATTCCATGTTGCTTACAAAAATCAGTAAACTGTTGATTGTCAAACTCTCTCCCATGATCAGTTCTAATCCTTTTGATTTTTCCTTGTTTTTGATTCATGATCTTCAGGCTTGTGGACTCAAAATACTCAAAGACTTCATCTTTTGATCTGAGAAAACAAACAAAGGTAAATCTAGAAAAATCATCAACTATCACAAGTACATACCTTTTGCCATTAAGGCTTTCAACTTCCATTGGACCCATCAAGTCCATGTGAATGAGTTCAAGGCAGTGATTTGTGGTAATTTCATCAACTCGTTTGTGTTGAGCTTTAGTTTGTTTTCCTTTAGAACATCCTTCACAGACAATTTGAGAGTTGTTCTGTAGTTTTGGCAACCCTTTGACAGCTCCAGAAATGCTTAATTTGTAGAGAGTTTGATAATTCAAGTGTGCCATTCTCTTGTGCCATAGGCTTGTAAGATCTTCTTTCAAAATTAAAGCCCTGTCTACTGTTTCCTTTAGAACATAACAATTGTTAGTAGACCTTTTCCCTGACATGATACATTTGTAATCTTTAAAGACATAGCAAGTATTCATATCAAATAGCACTAAAGAATTTTCATCACATAATTGGCTTATGGAAATTAAATTGGTAGTTAAACCATCAACAAAGTAAACCTTAGAGAGATTAGAAAGAACTCCCTTTTCAATTTTACCATAACCAGTGATTTTACTTTTGGCACCATCTCCATACATCATCTCTCCACAGTCTTGTTCTGTGAAATTTTGTAGTATATTTTTGGTTCCAGTCATATGCCTAGAGCATCCAGAATCAAAATACCACAAAGTGTTCTTTTGATGTGGCTGCAAAGATACAACAACAAGACCAAGTGACTGTTGATTAGAATGTTTAGGTATCCAGGCCTTACGAATTTGGATCTTCTTTTGTAGTTCTAACGTCGGCCAGACAACAGGTCTTCCATTTAAGAGATCTCGAACAATCCTTAAACAAGTGTCTGCTTGATGACCGGGTAGACCACAATATATACAATCCCTTGAGTCTTGAGGTGCAATATTGACTTGTATTGGCACATTTCTATAAGCAGCAGCATTGCTTGGCTGTTCACCAAGATATCCTCCACTAACAAAGTTTCTCTTGGTTGATTTGAAATTCTTTGCTTTACCTTTCTTCTTGTATCCAATACCTGAAAGATCACCGGGTCTTTTGCACATAGAAAGAACTGAATCCAATTTATTTTTACCTTTTACCGTTTGAGAGAGTTCATTGCATTTGGCTTGAAGTTGTAGATTTTCTGTGGCCAAACATGTCTTTGCATCAGAAAGTTTGGAGCATTCATCTTGAAGTTCCTCAACTTTGAGCTTTGCAAGCTTTAATTCCTTTTGTAATTTGATTTTTTCAGCAGATAGATTATCATAAGAAATTCCGAGGTCAGTCAGTTGTGTTAACAACTTCTTATTCTCGTTGAAGGCTGTATCATACTCGAACTTTAACTCTTCATATGCATCGGCCAGTTTTGAGTATATTTCACTGATATTATCTGCATCCATAGAATCATCTTCATCAGTAGAATAATCTATTGAATTTGTCATACGTGGTTGGGGACTACAGTCTCGAATAGTCAAAGCGATAACATCTTCAGAGTCACTTTGTTGTTCCTCTGTTGCGTCAACATCGCATTCATCATCACTGAGTGTAGCTTGATAAGCTTTTCCTTCTTTCCTTTTGGCAGTAGGACATTCCTTTTTGAGATGTCCTTTTCCACCACACTCATAACAAATAATAGAAGAGAATTTGTCAAATTTCTCAGGTTCCTTGAGTTTCTTGACATTACTGCCTTTGCCTTCGAACTTCTTAGATCCCTTGGACTGTTGTTTGTCAGAAGTTGAAACACCATGTGAACTGGATTTCTGAGGCTTGCCTTTCTGTAACTGTCTTGCTCTCTTTTCTTGAAGAAATTTGGCCATCCTTCTGGTGATCAAGGATAACTCTTCATCTAAATCATCATCTGATTCTTCAATCTTTTCAGCCTTTAGAGCAATACTCTTCGATTTTCCTTTGCTCCTTGATTCGAGATGGTTCATTTCATAATTTTGCAAATTTCCAACCAGCTCTTCCAAAGTCATGGTGTTGGTCTTCTCACTCTCTTCAAGAACTGAGATCTTTCCAGAATACTTAGGAGAAACTGTACGTAGCATCTTGCGAACCAATTTTTGTTCATCAAAATGCATTCCAAGCTCTATGCATTGATTGACTACATTTTGAAATCTCTCAAAGTATGTTGAAATATTTTCATCATCCGTCATCTCTAACCTGTCATATAGGGATTCAACACGATGTAATCGGGTTAGTTTAACATCGGCAGAACCTTCAAACCTGACTTCAAGAAATCTCCACATCTCATAGGCATTTTTGCAATTCTTGATCATTCTGTGCTGTGCCTCTTCCATGGCTCCGCTGATCGCGTTCATGGCTGCGTAATTCCCTTGTTTTGCTGCTCTTTCTGCTGCAGTTAATTCGGCCTTCCTAGCAAGTCGTGTAATCGGTGCAACAGGTGGTACAGCCGTTGTTGTGGTAGCAGTGGTAGAGGTAGTGTCTGTTGAAGCAGATGTCGTCGTCGTTGTTGTGACAACCGCAGGAATTTCAGTCCTTGTTGGTGGTTCCCATGCTTCTTCAACTGCATCCCAGACATCTTCTCCAAGAGCTCTGAGATAACACTCCATTCTTGATTTCCAGTAGCTAAAATTGTTTCCATCGAAGATTGGTGGACGAAGATGCGAAATTTCCCTACTCATCTTGAATCTTGAATCTCCAGTAAACGATTGAAGATTGGCTCTGATACCAATTGACAGTCCCTTGTGAGTAGGGTGTTAATGAGATGTACTGACAACACACACAATTGCAGAAATATAAGAACACAATTGTTTGTTGACCCGGTTCGGACCTCCTGTCCTACATCCGGGGGATTCCAATCCAGGCGAAGATTACTCAACTATGAACAAGAACAAACACAAGACTCGAGACCAATCCTGTTAACTCGATCTAGAAGCTGAATCTCTCCCCCTCAACTTCTAATCTCCCTAACTAGAATTACAGAGACAATCTTTGTTGTTCCTTCACCCTGTTGACGACCCTGAATCAAGAATCCTTTAAGCTATATCAAGAAGACTCACTCTCCTTGATTTACAACTCGATCTAAATGATATACACTGAATTACAACACAATTCTATCAAGAACAAAAACTCTCAAAACATCTAAACATGAAGAACAAGTTTTTGGCTCTCTTGAAGTATATCTTCTAAAACGAACACTAAACTCTCTTGGTAGAATATTGAAGATAAAAGTTGCTTAAAGTAAAGACTGACTCAAATACTATTTATAAACTAAGAACATCTTGGTCTTTGAGTCCAGGTGCTGGTGAAGCTTTGATCTTTAAAACCATAACCGTATTGTTGTTAGAGCGTTGCAGTGACATCCAAATGATTCTGCATGAAATGTTAGTGCCAACAGTAAAAATATTCAAATCTAGAAACTTGAGCAAATCTTTCGTAAATCTGTCCATATGTGATTTTTAACGGCGCAACAGTTTTGTCTAATTTTTCTGAACCTTAAAACGACTTCAAACGGAAAAACTTAAAACACGAAAAACGTTCCTAAGACATAGATCTATGTACTGTAAAATTTTCATAATTTTTCATCGTGTTTTGATATCCGAAAACGACCACAAACAGACCTGCCTTGAGTTTAGATCTTGAAACGGTGACAGAACTTTAGTTCGAACTTGTTGGTGATTTCTACCTTGGATCTAGACCGATCTAGGCTTAGCGTTGAACATAAGAGTTGTAGATCTATGCGTTAAGAACACCTCCGTAAATTTTCAGAATTTTTCATGATGATTTGATATATGAAATCCACCCGAAACCGAACTGCTAGGATGTGGATCTTGAAATCTTGACAGATTCTTGGCCCGAACTTGTTGGCGTTTTTGACAATAGAAATAGGATGAATTAGATCTTTTGCTGAACATGAAAGTTGTAGATATATGTCTTAAGATGATCTCTGTCAAATTTCGTTAATTTTGGAGTTGAATTGATATGGTAGAATTCGAAATCTCTAAACTGTGACCTAGGAAATTCGGACAGATTTATACTTCTGTGAAAATTAGTATTTTTGACCTATTTAGGTATCTCGGATTGAAAAAGTTAAAACACGAAAGTTGTAGATCTTGATGTTTCCGAGTCAGATATGAAATTTTGGAATTTTTGAAATTAAATCTGATTTTAGACGCATTTTAGATTAAACTGTGGTTGACCGAGTCAAATCTTGAACTCTTGATGAAACTTGTGAAATTTACGAAACTTGTTCAAACCTTGCGGGTTCGATTCCCCAAGGCGTCCGAGTCCCTGCGGGTTCGATTCCCCAGGATGTCTGTGTCAAACCTTGCGGGTTCGATTCCCCAGGGTGTGTTTGAGTTCTTGCGGGTTCGATTCCCCAAGGGCGATTGTATGTTCTCCTGCGGGTTCGATTCCCCAGGATGTCCGTGTCAAACCTTGCGGGTTCGATTCCCCAGGGTGTGTCTTTCTGCGGGTTCGATTCCCCAGAATATGTGTTGATTCCTACGGGTTCGATTCCCTAGGATGTATGTGAGTTCTTGCGGGTTCGATTCCCCAAGGGCGATTGTTTGTTTTCTTGCGGGTTCGATTCCCCAAGAATAAATTATACTAGATTATATCGAATAAAAGAGGGATAGTGAAATCCTGAAATACTTAAATAGTTTCCTTATTTAAATTATGCCTTTAAATTATGTCTTGCGATTATTTTATCATGTTGTTGAATTATGATCTTATGGAAACCCTTGTCTTGTAAAATACGCAATTAAATTATTATTAGTTGGATAAATTAAATCATGGATATTATGCACATGTTTTTAAATTTAATTAAAGGCTTTGAAACCTCATAATCATGTTTGTGGTAACTTACTCAGCACGTAGTGCTGACCAAACCATTCTTATTTCCCTGTTTATTTCAGAGCTGAAGAATATGCATCATCATATGCATTCATGGGAAGTTTGGGGAAACAATTTATTTTTAAATGTTACGTTAGACTAGAAATTGCATGAACGGGCCTGTTTAACCCGTATTCTGGCCGTGTTGGCTATATTTAAATTCCGCTGCATTGTTCTTATGTAAATATTATTTTCCGCTGCAAATTTGATGTATTAATTTTTAAATTATATACAAATGGGCTGTTTGAATGTTTTAAATTCTGAAAAACCATAGCCTTGCATCTCCTTAGCAAGCTCGGAGAAACCGTGTCTTGCTAGGGAGGTGTGGCGGTGACATCCCGACCTGGGTGACCAAAAACCGGGGTGTTACAAGGTGGTATCAAAGCCCGGAATATTTTTGAACTATTGTTATTATTTTATTTTTTTTTTAAACTATTATTTTTAAACCATTATTATTTTTAAACTATTATTAATATTTTGACTATTATTTTAAATTTTAAAGTATTATTTCCATGGAGAAATTTTTATTTTAAAACCCATGGGAAAAAAAATATATAGTGCATAAATTATTTTTGGGGGGAAATCATCATTCGCATTTGCATATTGCATTTTTTTTATGTAGAGAACTTAGAATCTTTGCGAATTTTAACTTAGAATCCTTGCGAATTTGAACTTAGAATCTTTGCGAAGTTGAACCTAGAATCTTGGCGAAATTAACTTAGATCTCTTGTTACACCTATATAATCTTGAGGCATGACATCAAATTAGCAACGCTCACTAGAGACTGATGTTGCCTTAGTTCTAGATCGCGTTCATCTATGCGTTCGCCCAATCATAACAATCCTCGGCCTTGGCCATTGCTATCTTTGTACGAATTAGAAAATTTCCTCATGTGGAAAAATAAGAAAATCAAGTTTTATTAAAACACTCTTTATTCCAAAAATCTTGTTTGGATTTCTAAACAACAAATCCGAAAATTCGAAATTAGAAATTTACGAAACGTCTTGTTCGAGCGATCTATCTAAACTCTACACGTTATAACAGAAAATGGCGCCTAGGAGGAAACCAAGGAAGGTGAGTCCAAACGGCACTGACGCTAACCTTTCCAACACGCCCAACAACAGTGAAAGTCCTCAGAACCTAGGAGAGCAAGTGCCTCAAGCGCCCAATAATATGGAAACATGTTTAAAAACGATAGAGGGATTCCTAGTAGCATTAGGAAATGCGGAGGTGCATAGGGCACCTGCAGCAGTACCTCCGCCCGTAGCTCAAACCAACTATCTAGCGTTGGTGAATCCCTATCAACCACCACGTTATGATGGGCAGGAGGATCCCGCCAAACTAGAGGGGTGGATCCGTACATTTGATAAGCTCTTGGATGCTATCAAATGTCCTGATGAGGCAAAGACACGAGTAGCAACCTACTACTTAGGAGGCGAAGCTGATGAGTGGTGGCAAGACCTCCAGAGGAATTTAGAGGAAGCTGAAGAAGCTTATTCGTGGACTAAACTTAAGGAGGATTTAAGGGACCGATTCTACCCCATGAGCACCAAGGCGGCAATGTACGAAGAGTTTTTATCACTGAAGCAAGAGGGACGGACGGTGCAGGAGTATTACACCAGGTTTAAGGAGTTAGTACGATTTGCTATGAGGATAGTACCAACCGACTCTGACAAGGCTCAGAAATTCGAGATGGGTCTGAACCTTAGTATCCGGGAGATACTTGCAGTAGGACAATTCACGAACCTGCAGACGGTTTACGATCGAGCTGTAGCAATTGATCGAGTCCAGCAACTGAAGCGTAAAGAAAATGGGGAGACGAGCAAGGACTCGCAAGGATTTGAGAAGAAGAATCGGAGCAATAACGGTGGACAAGATAGGAACGAGAATAAGGATTTCTATAATGGGAGAAATGGCATACGTCGTACAGTCGTACCCCGTTGCCCACAATGCCATCAAGCCCATCTGGTGCGCGAGTGCCCAAGGTGTGGGACTTGTTATAGATGTGGTGGGGAAGACCACATGATTAGAGAATGTAATGTTCGTGAGGAGATGATTGAGAAGAGGATAGAATTGGTAAACCCTCAACAAGGAGATTTAAGGAAGAGAATAATAAGTAGGCAGTTATGGGGACATAACTGAAGTCCTAAGGGGGAGAGGATGTAATACCCCGTAAAATAGACATTTTTTTTTTTTTTTGACGATATGTATTCCGAATGAATAAATAAACATATTCAAATTGTTTTGAACTACGTTATGGCTTGATCCCTTTACCGGGTACGTAGGCAGCTTAGAAGTTTTAATTCTAAGTTCAGTCACAACATAATAAACCAAACACAAGACCTTAGCACGAGACGAGAAAAGCCGAAACACAACTTCGAGGACGAAGTTGATTCTTAAGGAGGGTAGACTGTAATACCCGAGAATTTTCCAACATAAAATAAAACAATAATTAAATAAATAAATAATAAATAAAATAAATACTATAAATAAATAAACAAATCCAGCAAATAAAAGAAATAAATAAAGATAAGGAAATGAGAAACGAGATTTTTACTTAAAAAGGAATTAAAGGAATTTAATGAAATAAAAGGATGGATAAATGGTACACCAAAACCCGAAACTAATGAACTCGAGTATTCGAGTCCAAAACATCCAATTAGACTAAGAATAAATTTAGAGAGAAAGTAGAAACCCGAAGATACCCCGGGAATCGGAATTCGGGAGCATAGAGGGATAGAAACCCGAAAGAGAGGCGGAAAAGCACGACGGATCGCACGACCCGCCCGGACCGAAGTCCAGGCGAAGTCGGCGCGGTGGCCGCGCGGTGAAGGGGCTTTAGCGCGCCACGACCGCGCCACTTGACAGATTTGGTTGTTGCGTGAATCTCTCGCCCGAATGCGGAGGTTTCGACTTTCGGTTGAACATCTCTCGACTCAAGACCTTTAGGTCGGTTGTGGACGCCCTAGGGATTGAGAATTCTATAAATAAGCCCCTTGGGAGCCCCAAACAAGTTTACAAAACCCTACAACCTTCTATACGTTCGAAACCCTAAATTCGGAGTCGACGGAAAGCACCAAACGGAGGCAGCAGCTTTGGACGAAAATCCAAGGTCTCCAAACGTTGTGGTAAGCTCTAGTCCGATAAATCTTTTCACGTTTCAATCCGAAAACGGATTCTAACTTCGGTTCTTTTCTTTCTACACCCCCGTAACGAATCTAGATCGTAGAACCCGACGAACGGAGAGGAGAAACGGTGATCTGGAAGCCACGCCTCCGAACTAGACATCCCCGACATTCATAGACACTGTAATTTAATGCTTACACGGTTTTGGGAGTAGTAAAAATATTGAAATCTAGAAACTTGAGCAAATCTTTCGTAAATCTGTCCATATGTGATTTTTAACGGCGCAACAGTTTTATCTAATTTTTCCGAACCTTAAAACGACTTCAAACGGAAAAACTTAAAACACGAAAAACGTTCCTAAGACATAGATCTATGTACTGTAAAATTTTCATAATTTTTCATCGTGTTTTGATATCCGAAAACGACCACAAACAGACATGCCTTGAGTTTAGATCTTGAAACGGTGACAGAACTTTAGTTCGAACTTGTTGGTGATTTCTACCTTGGATCTAGACCGATCTAGGCTTAGCGTTGAACATAAGAGTTGTAGATCTATGCGTTAAGAATACCTCCGTAAATTTTCAGAATTTTTCGTGATGATTTGATATATGAAATCCACCCGAAACCGAACTGCTAGGATGTGGATCTTGAAATCTTGTCAGATTCTTGGCCCGAACTTGTTGGCGTTTTTGACAATAGAAATAGGATGAATTAGATCTTTTGCTGAACATGAAAGTTGTAGATATATGTCTTAAGATGATCTCTGTCAAATTTCGTTAATTTTGGAGTTGAATTGATATGGTAGAATTCGAAATCTCTAAACTGTGACCTAGGAAATTCGGACAGATTTATACTTCTGTGAAAATTAGTGTTTTTGACCTATTTAGGTATCTCGGATTGAAAAAGTTAAAACACGAAAGTTGTAGATCTTGATGTTTCCGAGTCAGATATGAAATTTTGGAATTTTTGAAATTAAATCTGATTTTAGACGCATTTTAGATTAAACTGTGGTTGACCGAGTCAAATCTTGAACTCTTGATGAAACTTGTGAAATTTACGAAACTTGTTCAAACCTTGCGGGTTCGATTCCCCAAGGCGTCCGAGTCCCTGCGGGTTCGATTCCCCAGGATGTCTGTGTCAAACCTTGCGGGTTCGATTCCCCAGGGTGTGTTTGAGTTCTTGCGGGTTCGATTCCCCAAGGGCGATTGTATGTTCTCCTGCGGGTTCGATTCCCCAGGATGTCCGTGTCAAACCTTGCGGGTTCGATTCCCCAGGGTATGTCTTTCTGCGGGTTCGATTCCCCAGAATATGTGTTGATTCCTATGGGTTCGATTCCCTAGGATGTATGTGAGTTCTTGCGGGTTCGATTCCCCAAGGGCGATTGTTTGTTTTCTTGCGGGTTCGATTCCCCAAGAATAAATTATACTAGATTATATCGAATAAAAGAGGGATAGTGAAATCCTGAAATACTTAAATAGTTTCCTTATTTAAATTATGCCTTTAAATTATGTCTTGCGATTATTTTATCATGTTGTTGAATTATGATCTTATGGAAACCCTTGTCTTGTAAAATACGCAATTAAATTATTATTAGTTGGATAAATTAAATCATGGATATTATGCACATGTTTTTAAATTTAATTAAAGGCTTTGAAACCTCACAATCATGTTTGTGGTAACTTACTCAGCACGTAGTGCTGACCAAACCATTCTTATTTCCCTGTTTATTTCAGAGCTGAAGAATATGCATCATCATATGCATTCATGGGAAGTTTGGGGAAACAATTTATTTTTAAATGTTACGTTAGACTAGAAATTGCATGAACGGGCCTGTTTAACCCGTATTCTGGCCGTGTTGGCTATATTTAAATTCCGCTGCATTGTTCTTATGTAAATATTATTTTCCGCTGCAACTTTGATGTATTAATTTTTAAATTATATACAAATGGGCTGTTTGAATGTTTTAAATTCTGAAAAACCATAGCCTTGCATCTCCTTAGCAAGCTCGGAGAAACCGTGTCTTGCTAGGGAGGTGTGGCGGTGACATCCCGACCTGCGTGACCAAAAACCGGGGTGTTACATAAACCCTTAGGACTGATGCAACCGCTAGAAATTCCAAGTTGGAAGTGGGATAGCTTCTCGATGGATTTTGTCTCGGGATTACCCCGATCACCTAAAGGCATGAACAAGATTTGGGTGATTGTGGATAGGCTAACGAAGACAGCCATATTTATCCCGATGAAAGACACGTGGACTATGGACCAATTGGCCCGAGCCGTTGATAATGTGGTACGACGACATGGAGTACCACATGACATCATTTCTGACAGAGACAATAGATTTGTCTCTCACTTTTGGACGGAGTTACAAAAAGCTCTCGGTACTCAAATCAAAATGAGCACCGCATTCCACCCAATGACGGATGGTCAAACCGAGAGAACAATCCAAACACTAGAAGACATGCTGAGAGCATGCGTGTTGGAATTTAAGGGAAATTGGGAATCCCATTTACCCTTAATCGAATTCTCTTATAATAATAGCTACAATGCTAGCATTGGCATGGCACCTTTCGAGGCGTTGTATGGACGAAAGTGCCGAAGCCCGTTGAGCTGGGAAGAAAACGATAAGTCGGTGGTGGTGGGACCACAACTTATCAAAGACATGGCTCAACAAATCAAAGTGATTCAAGGAAAAATGAAAGCCGCTCAAGACCGTCAAAAGAGTTACGCTGACGTGAGACGACGAGACCTAGAATTTCAAGTGGGAGATAGGGTCATGCTAAAGATATCACCCATGAAGGGGGTGATGCGCTTTGGCAAGCGAGGAAAGTTGAGTCCTCGATACATAGGACCTTACGAGATTCTAGAACGAGTCGGAAATTTAGCCTACCGACTGGCTTTACCGCCACAATTAGATTGAGTTCATAATGTCTTCCATGTCTCACAACTAAAGAAGTATGTGCCGGACCCGACACATGTACTTCAACCGGAGATAATTGAGCTCGATGAGGATTTGACTTATGAAGAAGTCCCAGTGCGTATTCTGGACACTAAGGAGCGAGTAACTAGGAACAAAACCATCAAAATGATCAAGGTTCTTTGGTCGAACCACGAAAGTGAGACGGCAACTAGGGAGGTAGAATCCGACATGAGAGAACGCTACCCGACTATTCCAAACCGACACCGACACAGTTATGGGGACATAACTGCAATCTTAAGGGGGAGAGGATGTCATACCGCCTATTTTCGTGCATCTTTGTAAACTTTTGAACTACGTTATGGCTTGATCCCTTCACAGGGTACGTAGGCAGCTTAGAAGTTTTAATTCTAAGTTCAGTCACAAAACAATAAAACAAACAAAAGACCTTAGCACGAGAAAAGCCGAAACACAACTTCGAGGACGAAGTTGATTCTTAAGGAGGGTTGATAATGGCCAGAAACGACCATTATTTTCAATCCATTTCCGTGTCTAAAACGGGCATTTGATCGCATTCCGGTCTTATATTAAATAAGAAAGCAGTTGAATTGGACTGATTTATGCATAATTGTAAAAATAATAAGCTGGTATGAAAAATGCATAAATATGTAATTTTATTACATATTTATGTCAGAAAAATCCAAAAACATGAGAAAAAGAAAAAGGAATGAAAAAGATGGGGAAAAGAAAGAAAAGCCCACAAAAAGAACAATTTCGGCCCATCTGGCCCATTCAGCCCAGTCCTGGAGCACCCGGTCGCGGAAGCTCCTGTGTCGCGGTCCATGGCTTAGCGACACAGGAGGGATTAGCGACACAGCATGTAGCATGAAGAAGAGACCAGTCCAGATAGGCTGCGTCGCTAGGCACGAGTCGAGGTCCATGGCTTAGCGACACAGGCCTGATTAGCGACACAGACGCACCAATAGAGACCCAAGACCCAGTCGAGAAGCCTTACCACATGCAGTGATGTTCCGCGACACAGTGTGATGTGTGTGATGTCTTGAGACACAGTGGGCCTCAGATTAAGCCCATGGGCCTAGGGTTCCACTTCTATAAATATGAGGAGACCCCCATGAGCTCAGTGTGTTGGAGAAGAATTAGGAAATCATTCTTGAAGACAGTTTGGAGGATTCTCCCTAGGTAGTTTAGTTTAGTTTTAATTTTTTGTATTATTTAATTTTCTGCCCTAGTTTAGCTTAATGTAGGTTATTTATCTTGTTATTGTCTGTTCCCAGTAGCCTAGCTAGCCAGTTTAATATGTTAATTCATTTTCAAACTTTGTTTCTAGGGTTTTGTAATACCTAAATCATGGGTATTTACATACCCATTTAATAATATGGGAAAATATTCACCAAATGTGTCCCAAATCATGAAATGGGTCTCACACCCCATGGATTTTATGCTTTCATTTTTCTTTTTGGGGTCATTTGACCCCATTTCCCTTTATTATGCTTCCTGTTCTCATTTTATAGATGATGTCATGTATGCGTGTGATTAAACCCTAGATTAGGATGTTGCTTTATTTTAAATATTGTTCTAGATAGGTTTATTTCTATTCCAGCATGTTCTTGTTATTTTAAATGTTGTTTGGTTGCTTTTGGTTTAGAATAGCTTTTTAATCCGAAATAGGGTGAGATCACGCTGTTTGCATGCCACTGTTCAAATCTGATTTTACTGACTTGTGTCCTGAACCACCCATGTCGCTAACCGACCCCAGTCGCTAGGCCACGTTTATCGACAAGGAGGCTGTTCCGCGACATGGTTGTTTAGGGACACTTGTCTCAATATTTTGAAAACCCTCGGTCGCGAGGCATTCCTGTCGCGGACCCACGGTCCGCGACACAACCCCTGCTTAGCGACCAGGGACCCAAAGTTTTGCTATTTTTCTCTGCATGACTCTTGTCGCGGAACACCCCTGTCGCGGACCGTGTCCGCGACTCACTTTTTATTCCGAGACATAATATTATGCCTTGTGAATATTTTAAAAACCCAGTCGCTAAACACCCTGTCGCGGACTCTGCTTCTAATTTCCCAAAATCAACCCTTGACCGAATATGAATTAGTCACAACTGAAGAATTTATCCCTTACTCAGATCCAGATTTTATGAAGGAGTTTTTATCGGGAATTTAATATGCAATATCTGTTTAAAATCTAGACTTCTATTGTCCAAGGGAAGGATCCCAAAATATTATAGACCACAGTAGTACATAATATTATCATGCATAAAGATATATGGAAGTGTAAAATGAATTGACCCAAAATATAGAGGCGGGTCTAGACAGAAGGCGGGACACAAATATGGAGTGGTCAAAGAACCAAAGTAATGGCAGAGTAATCGGGTAGACTGTAAACATCTATTAAGTTTCTATTTTTTGATAAAAAGCAAAACTCAATTATAAATTTCAATTCTATTCTAAATGATTACATTATTTATTTAAGTTTAAAATTTAAAGTATTTATTTATCCTAATCTAACATACATTTTTCTATAGTAGTTGTATATTTTGGTCAAGCTCATAATTAAACACTATCTTTAATCTTCAACTCTAGAGTGACTTAGAAGATATTAATATTTTTAATCATGAGCATATATAAATACATAAATATCATTCTGCAAGAAGAGATTATGAATAACCTCTATCATTAATTTAAAACTCCATTGATATTCTGTGATGTGTATTACATTATTTTAAAAATTATTTTATTGCATTTTAAAATTACTATATGAAAATTTTCGTTCATTTTCATATATTATTTTATATTGTATATCGGTAGTACCGAATTTTTATGCAGAATATTTCGGTATACCGAATTTATGGTATTGTAATGGTATTTATTTTTCATATACCGATATTTAAGGTATGGTAACGGTATGAGTGAAAATATTCGGTATGCCGTACCGATCCAACCCTATACACGATCAAAGAAATTATACTACTCATAAACACTTTACTACTATAACTTACCACCAAAAAAAAAAACCTACCCGTCTCCACCTGCTTCTCCGTAATCTCAGCACATTGTTATTAATAACATAAATAAAAAATGGGCCCCCAAAATTTTGGGCCCTCTACAATAGAACAGTTTGTATTGGGCCATAATTCACTACAAGAAATATCGCGTTTACTGACCGCATATGCGGTCGGTAACGAAGGGGACACGGGTCGTCCTGGGTGTTACCGACCGCATCACCGACCACTTATGTCGGTCGGTGATCTCTTGGTAGGTGGTTGGCCGCCGACCCAAAACGAACCGGTCGGTAATTCCTCCGACCGATTCTCGACCGTCTCGTGGTCGGCGAATTTACCGACCGTGACGCTGACCAAAATTTTTGTCTGTACCCAATTTCTGGGACCTCATGGTCCAGCCGTTTACCGACCGAAAATCAGTCGGCATAGCGGTCGGTGATTTCCTGACCGATCTGCGGTCTGCTGTGCGGTCGGTACCCAACAGCAGGTTGTAGCAGAAGTAGCTGTTTTCACAGCCACACTGCTACAACAACAAAACAAGAAACACCAACATATTTTACGTCCTACTACATCACCAACACAACCAAATTCATCCACAACAGAATCCATTCACATGTCAGACGCATCATATTACAATAATAACAATTTCGTCTAAGTCTACAATCACAATTCCTCAATGCAAACTATTGAAGATGATAAACAAATACAATCTTAAAAGAACAACATCCCAGTTACAGTCAATGTGCAATAAGTCATAATAGAAACTATCCAACAAAAAACACATGTCAGGTTCATACTAACCCACATTTCATCCGATAAAGTCAATGTGCCCCAAGCCCATCTCCTCCCCGGCCGCCTCCAAAGTCATCATCTCCGTCGCCAGGGGAACGAGGCCTCCTAGATCCGAGCAACCTCTCCATCTGATCGGCCATGCTCTCCTGCCTTTGTGCTATTTGCTGGAGAATTTGCTGGAATTGCTCAAATTGTTGCTGCATCTGCTGCTGTGTCACATACTCTGAAGATGATGGCGGAGGAGTGGAAGCAGCCTCGCCTCCGAGCCTAAGCGACCGGGCCAACGATCCCATGCCGTATACGGCATTGCGCCTGTCGTGGCCACCGGCGATATCCTAGAAGACAGGATGGATCGAACTGAGGCCCAATGGTGGGGTCCTGGGTCAGACGATCAGCAATTGCAGTGAACTCATCCTTCATTTAAAGTGGGAAATTAAGTCAGAGACAAGATGCAAGTAGGGTGTGCATCGGTCGGTTCGGTTAACCAAACCGAACCGAAATCCAAAACCGAATTAAAAACCGAATTTTTTGTGAAAACCAAAACCGAACCGAAATTGAAGAAAACCGAAATAACCGAACCGAAATATTTCGATTCGGTTATACCGGTTAACCGAACCGACCGAACTGATGATTGATGCATTTAGAATTCAGAACAAACCATTCAGTGTCCGCAACAAACCATAACAGAAAACGAAATTTTGGTAGTACAAGACTATCCTTTCAAAGAATCAACTTTGGGTGGGAATTGGTCTCATAGCTCGCACAGGGTAGCAACAGCCAACATATTTAATCAAATCCTTAATGGGAAGTAACTTTGGAATACAGAGTTCCAAGGTAAGGTAGAGTGTTTCAACCCAGCAACCCCATCACTTGCTAAATCACGCATAGTTTAAACGGAAAATGTCGTTGAATACATAGAAGCTTCCTTGGGGTGTCGGCATCAAATGGAACATCTGTGCACCAAAAAGAAAACATAAAAGCTAATGTCAGATGATAATCCCATTTATAATCACAAAAAATCAAACATGGGTATCAACTAAGAGGGTGACAAAGCTAGAAGAAGCAAATCACACTCCATATGCAAAAATGAACCCGAAACTAC
>JAOANR010000015.1:24618032-24831024 GCA_030278955.1 Hygrophila difformis | reverse complement strand
CCACTCACAGACAAAAGAAAAGTAAATAACGGCGGTCACCGTTGTTTGGGATTCTTTCTGTCTAAAATCAGTCATCTGGGAAAATTGGGGACCGGACAGCAGATGTTTGCAGTCCGGAAAACCCCAACTATCTCTGGCACTCTTTTTAGCCGATTTCTTCTCATCTCAGGCTAATCCACCTTTGTATATCGCATTCTGTCTAACCCCACCATATATTTTGGGGTGTTTTATTTTCCTTTTCATATACTTGTATGCATGATACTATTATGTAGATGTTCTGGTCTTATTGCTATTTAGGGGATCCTTCCCCTTGGACACAGAAGTCTTGATTTAAATCTGATGTTGCATAATAAACTTCCAACAAAAATTCCTTTATAAAATCCGGATCTGAGTGAGGGGATAAATTCAACAGTTATGACTAATTCATCTTCCACTGGGGGTTGATTTTGAGAGCTTAGAAGCAGAGTCAGCGATTAGGTCTCATCTAGACTGAAAGGATCTGTGTTTTAATTGAGAGTTTAGTACCTGTCTAGGGAATGATTTTCAAATATTCATTTGCTTATCGAAATTGCTATGTGTTGGAAATCTGATATTAGATATCGCATTAAGTCAATATCCACTTGGGTGTAGATGAGATGTGATGAATAATACTAGAGGAACAACATATAGGCCTTAGTGAATTTCTAAGGTAGGGTCGAGTATTCCTTCGACTACTATCTTCTTCTGCCAAAGTCTAGAATTGAGTCTTGAATGAGTACATCCGGAATAGGTTCATTTATGGATTTGTTTCATTTAGTTTGTATCTCATAACTACCCAGATGTTGTAAGCCCTGTGGCTTATTGATATCTTGGGGGTTCTTGATCTGCATCTGGTCACCAAGACCAGGGGCTCTTTTATACTAACGGAAAGAGACGTTTTTAACCCTTCCGAGTGATAGATTTATACGCTTTCTTTACAGCTTTCTTACTGCTTTCCTTTAAAATGCTTTCATAGAGGTCACTCGGAAGAGTTAGGGGCTGTCCATCTGTTAAAAGGTTTGAGAGTTATGGAATGGTTTGGGGTTTGATTTGAAACTTTGGGTGTGACATGGGGGATGATAGGAGTACTTGGCATATCAACTAATGATATGTTAGGTGTTGCTTATCCACCACAGATGAATGATACGCCTTAGCATGGCCATGTGAGGGCAGTTGTGAGTCTGTGGTATCTTAGAAATTCAGGTCTGTAACACCCCGGATTTGATAACCCAGGCCGGGATGTCACCGCCGCATCCCCCTAGCAAGACACGGCTTCCCGAGCTTGCTAAGGAAACGCAAGGCTTGTGGGTATGTAAAATGATTTAAAACATTTCAAGATATAGTCCGGAAATTTATAATATTTAGTACGATAGTCGAAATTATCACGTACGGAAAATAAATAAAGTAAGTGCAGCGGAAAGTAAAATCACGGCCAACATGGCCAAATCCTCGGGTTTAACAGACCCGGTAAAACAGTACGATGCAGAAATTTATAATGTCCATTATGTTTTCCCCCGAGTGCATATGCAATGCGTCACTCGACATACTCTGTAAAAGAAAAATGACAACGGTTGTCAGTATAAAAATATACTGAGTAAGTTAATCCCTAACTAACAAATAAAAGAGGTTACAAGTGTTTAAAACTAAAGATTACGCTTATCGTACGAGGATTTAAAAAAAAATACATGATTTATTAGCAGCGGAAATCATGATTTAAGAACTTAATTTAAAGAGCGAAACTTAAAGCATAATTTAAGGTGCATAAAATTTAAATACGTAATTAAAGACAGGATAAATACGATTTAAGCATAATGAAACACTCACACGAGTCTTTTACTTTTCATCCCGTAAACTAAGAAGAGGACACCATACCGGGAGATCACTAACGAGGCAATCTCAACATAGGACCACTAACGAGGCAGTCCAAACAATGGGAGACCACTAACGAGGCAGTCTCAGAGATAGTAGGACCACTAACGAGGCGATCCACAAATATGGTAGGACCACTAACGAGGCAGTCCACAAATATGGTAGGACCACTAACGAGGCAGTCCACAAATACAGCGCGCGAGATCACTAACGAGGCAATCTCAGATAGTAAGGAGACCACTAACGAGGCAGTCTCAAAGATAATGATAGTATGAAGATCGGCTCAGCCTAGTGAACGGGATTTTTCGAAAGTTCGTATTTCAAAGTTATCAAAGGATCGATATCGCGTTTTCATAGTTCGAGTTTTCTCAAGTTCGAAAAATCCTATTCGAGGCAGTTCACGCCTTTCTTAATTTAAAATTCGTTTTTCCTTCAAAAATTCTGAAACTTGGCCAGTAATTCAAAAACACACACACGAACAACTTTCATGTTTTAAGTTTTTGGAAATAAGGTTCCGAAGTGAGTTAAAATTTGAGTTTATTGCAAAGAATAATTTATGTCTTAAAAACTGTTTTCGTCGCAGGTTCGTATAACGCCGTTTAAAAATTCATTTCAAAACCAATCGATGTGAAATTTTTACAGTAACTACACGACACATTAAGGAACAACTCTCATGTTTTAAGTTTTTGGAAATAATGAATTCTTGGTACTCAAAAATCGTGTGTAACTCTCTGCACACTCATGGCCTTGAAAACGAATTCAAAACAGTTTCAAAAACTTGGCCGTTTGACATATCAAATGAACACCAAAATTCGTGAAATTTTGTAGGCATAATCTAGACACAATTATCTACAACTTTTGTTTAGGAATGCAAAGTTAAATCATTCGAAAAATGGGTGAAAAACATGCATCAAGTTGAATGAAGAAATCTGTCACCGATTTGAAACGTTCGGTTTGCTACAGAAAATTCATAGCGAAAATTGGGATAGCAAAACTTAATGTCAATGGCTGAAATTTGGACACAAGATAGATAAAGGTGTTAGGAACAACTTTTATGTTGAAAAGTTTTCGGATTGAATTCCCGAAGGTCGAGTTTTTGGCGAGTCTTTAAAATTGGACGAAAATAGGGTTTTTGAAAACCGATTTTTGTTACAAGCCTAAATCTCGAAATTTAAACAACAAACAACCGCAAAAATTTGTGAGTAAGGTGTTAACTTACTTAGAATGATGTTAGGGTCGCTGGATTGGGTTTCCGGATGTCCTAGGGTCACGACGAACGGCCAACTTCTCCGATCGCTTTTTGTTCGTTTTCCGACGTGAAATCGTAGTAAGGAAATAATGTTAGAATTCGAGTTTCAGGGGTCTATGGACGAATTGAAACATTGCACAATGGCTTACCAAGAGTCTAGAGGGCAGGGCTCTGTCCCGGTCGTCCCGTCGTCGCCGGAATACTCGCCGGAAAGTGGTGTCGAAGGGAGGTTTCAACTTGGAGAAGGAAGATGGAGTGTCTAGGGTTTGTTTACTGAAAATAAGGGGTAGGGGGCGCCCAATACCGAGTTTATGCCCTTCCCTACTGCTGGGATCCGTTTACCATCGAAGAGAATGTTAATTTAGGCAAGAAAATCGCCATGGAAGGAAAGTTTACACTTTCAGCACCTCTGGCGCGCTGGTGGCGCGCACCTAGGCTTTTGTCCGCGCGGAGCACGCGTGCCAGCCCTGGCGTCGCGACGCCCTTGGCCGCGCGGTGGCCGCGCGGCGGCGCGCGGACAGCGCGGGCCGGCCGGGCCGGCCGGTTCGGCTCCGCGTGTTCCGTCGGGTCTTTCCTTGCTTTCCCCTATCGATTTTCTACGTGTTAGCTCGATCCCTTGGGTCGTCTCTAGCCCGAAATCCTTTCCTTAATCTCGTTGCGAGTTCGGCTTATCGCTCGCAACATTTCCGTATCCTAATTGGCCTAGTCTAAATTGGTTCCAACTTTCCCCCTATCGTCCTTGTGGTCTAACTCGTGATGTATTTTGTGATTTATTTCGTGACTGAACTTAGAAATTAGTTCTAAGCTGCCTACGTACCCTGTGAAGGGATCAAGTCATGACGTAGTTCAAAACAATTTGAATTTGTTTTTCCTCGGGTGTTACATCCTCCCCCCCTTAAGAATACAGTTATGTCCCCATAACTGTGGTCGGGTCGTCTTGGAAGAGGGTAGGGTAACGTTGCCTCATGTCGGCTCCCAATTCCCAGGTTGCCGTCTCCGTCTCGTGGTTGGACCACCGGACCATGACCATCTTTACAGTTTTATTCCTTGTCACCCTTTCCTTGTAGTCGAGTATTTGCACCGGGGTTTCTTCATAGGTCAAGTCATCATCCAATTCGATTACGTCCGATTGGAGTACATGCGACGTGTCGGGCACATACTTCTTTAGTTGGGGGTCGTGGAACACATTGTGGTCACGAGCAAACGGTGGTGGGGTCGTTAGTTAACATGCCGCTCTCATTTCCCTACGGAATTTCTTAGGGTCCCTCGGTATTTACGTCTCGGGGGTTTCCCGTAGTCCTGTGAAAGGAGGGCGTGAGGCGATTCCGCCGTCCTTGCCGGAATAATGCCAGGCGACGCTCCCTGTCGACGTATTTCTCTGTCAATGTATGCCCGGGTTCAGCGAGGAGCGTATAGCGAAAGAGATTGAGCAGAACAGGAAAGATAAAAACTCCACCCGGGTCCCGCGCGGTGGCCGCGCGTTGGCGCGCGGGGAGCGCGCGGCAACCCCTGTTCGAAAAAATAGGGCTCGCGCTCCGCGCGAGCCACTTCCTCCATTTCCCATCCGAGAACACACCCCCAATTCTCTCTAAATCCGGCGAGTTACCTTCCTTTTTGCTCGAGTTCGACTTCAATTTCACTCATCCAGGTACGATTCTACTAAACCCACTTCCTAATTTCAACTTTTATGTTTTGAATGATTCGATTTGTGAAGAGATTTAGGGATTTAGGGTTTGTGTACAAAATTTGGGGGTTTATGATTTTTAAGCTTGATTTGTGCAATTTAGCAAGTGTATGTGGCAATTGTTGTTACTCTTGTTGCCTTGCCTATGTTTATGTTATAATGTGTTTATGTTTTTGGCAAATTCTTGTTGAATTCGAATCCTTAGAAAGGCTATGAAGTTATTGATGCTTGGTTGCTATTGGGGTGTGATTATTGGTTTGTTCCCTCGTTGTTTAGTGCTGTAGGATTTGCCGTATTGTTATTAGAATGATTGTTTCGTTCTGTGGGCGATTTCCGTGTGTTGTTAGTAACTTAGGTTTTGGTTTATTGTGCACATAACGTGTTCGACGAAATGCCACATAGGGTTTAGGCACTAGTTTCAGCATATTCTTTGTCTAGGTCACCTCCTGGTTGGTCTTAGTAAACGGTAGGATTTGTTGTTCTTACGGTACATTCACGTTGGGATTATATATTAATGCCCTATTCGTATTTTCGCTTGACTTCTGTGTGGGACTTAGTCTTATGATTGGTGTTTGGTAACTTGCAGGATGTTGCTCTTTTTGTGGGTCGTTTTGGCGTCTCTCATGTGTCCTCCGAGGACTAGGAGACGGGTTGCTGATGAGGCTGGCCCCAGTCATGCTGCTCCGGCGATGCCGGATTTCGACGAGAGCGAGCCTGAGGAGGATGAGGTGCAGAGGGGCCCGCGTCTCAGGGGCCTCCCGGACGAGGTGCGTCCTCACCGGCATGACAGGTTCCGGTTTAGGACGAGGGCTGCCCAGGACTTTTATTTCGACGAGCTTCGTCGAAACAGGTCTTACATCCCTGAGAGAGGCATATATCCTCTTCATATGGGCGATGACAGGGTCAGTGCGGTCTTGGAGTATTTACAGTGGACTGGTCTGGCACGTCACCCCGAGGGCGTCGCCTCCGGTTATTTGGCTATGGAGGTTATTGCCAACATCGGCGGTCTCGGGGAGGGCGACGATCTATCCCGGGTATGGGTCCGTGGTCGCTATCTCGACTTCAGTGCTCGGGCGATCAACGTCTATTTTGGCTTGCCCGGCGATGGCGTGTTCCGGCCCCAGCCCGAGGGGCGCGTTCTTGCTCCTGCGTGGAACACCTTATGCACCCTAGTGCCTCCTGCGTTCGAGCACAGTCATGAGCTTCGTTTGACGTCGGTGGACTCCCCTTGGCGAGAGCTCGCTCAGCTATGGTTCGGGCGTGTCCGGCCGATGTCCCGGAGCCACATTGTCTTGGATCACGTCTACGAGACCATTTGCTTCATCGCGCGGGACGGTAGGGTGAATGTAGGGGCTTGCATCGAGGACAACTTGCGGGGTATGCGCAGAGGACGAGGGAGTAGGGTGATTACCCATGTTCACCTCATCTGTGGGTTGTGCGCGGCACAGGGGATTCGCACTACACCGGAGACAGATCCGTACGACCTAGCACCTGGCCGTTGCTACCGTATTCCGTCTTATGCTGAGCGGCGTAGCGCCTTACGTCGTGGGGCTCCCCGTGCTGTACTTCGCCCGCATCCTGATGACGGCGGCCTGATCCTCGTTGTACCACCGGAGCAGCCACCCCCTCCTCCAGTGGTTCCACCTCCTGCTGGGGCACCTCCTGCCGTGGCACCTCAGGGGCAGGAGATGATTCAGATGCTGCAGATGATGCAGGAGATGCGGGTCAGTATGGACGCCGGGTTTGCGGCTGGGCAGGCTCGTTATGACGCCCTTGACGCTAGGTTGGACCTTTATCAGACCCGCATGGACTCGTTTGCTACGAGGCAGGCTCAGCAGCAGGCCACCATGTCCGACATGTACGCCTATGTGCGGCAGATGGACGACTTCATGCGCCGACAGTTTCCGCCTCCCGATCAGTGATGTCTCCCTTTGGTTTCGTGTTTTCGTTTAGGTTTTGCGTTTAGACGTACCTTGTTTAGGCTCCTCCTTATGAGAACGTTTCTGTTGTCTGGGATTTGTGGTTTATATTTTCGTTGTGTTATTGCTTAGTTATGTGTTTGACATGTGTTAGTAGTCTACTGCTGTTTAGAAACATGGTTCAATTGTTCTGCCTATTTTATGGTTTGAGATGTCCTGGATTTACTGTTACCTTCCTATCGTACCTACATGTGTGCGGGTTGCCCAACAATACTTGCACTGTTGCTTGACTAAACCGCTTCAAGGAACTTAGATAAACTAGTGTGATAAGATATAAGGGGTAGAGTTTATGTGTTAAATAAATAGCTGCTTGCAAGAAGATTAATCTTTTAATAGGTATCAATTTATCAGGGTTTTCTTGTAAAGGTTGTTGGAATTTATTTATTTATGTGTACATATTTACGTATTGTATATATTTTATTATTATCTTTATTATTATTATTTCCGTTATTATTATTATTATTACATTATTATTATTATTATTATTATTTTTTTTTTTTTTTTTTTTTTTGATTTTGAACAGTAACCTGTTCAGTTTTTTTTTTTTTTTTTTTTTTTTTTTTGACCCTAGGGTTCAGGGTTTAGGGTTTAGGGTCTAGGGTTTAGGGTTGGAGATATCCTTGTCCGATAATTATCTCTATACAAAGTATATTTATATATATTTACTACTTGTATTTTTGTTTAGTTGTTATCTATAGATCATTGATTATTATTAACTCGTTTGTTTGTTTGATCGGGTTTTAGTAGGGTATTCGAAGAGAAGTAATTTAGTTAAAATGTAAGGAACACTTTAAATATAATCTTATAAAATAAATGCTTGTAGATTTATTACTCAAGAGAAAATTTTTCAGCTGTTTACAAGCATTCGTAACAGGAATGAAATAGTAGTGCTGGTACTAGCTTGAAAAAAAGAATATAGATAGTAGTGCATCAGTATGGGCTCCGAGTCTAGAGGGTATGGGTAGGTACATCCTCGATGGGATCGTCCTCGTCGCTGGATACGTCGATAGCAATGGGTGTCCCCACCGGGCTCGGGCTCGGAGGAAATACGTCAGCCTCTAGGCACAGCAGTTCCCATCCCATGTGCCCTATCTGCATCCTCAGCTCCTCATCCTTGTTTTGAAGCGCGACCACTTGGGCTTGGAGTTCGGCGACTTGGGCCTTGAGTTGGGTTATTTCGTGGTGGTCAGCCTCCCTAAGATTTCCTAGATGGGCTACTTGGCCCTCTAGTTGTCCCAATCGGGTCTTGAGCCGCTGTTCGGACTCTAGGTATGCGTTAGTCAGTTTCATCATCAAGTTGACCATGTTCGTGTTGGGTTCGGCCATCTAATGTCAACAAAGAGGTTAGAGTTAGAGTATGCTTCGAATAAGAAGTCAAGAGATGCAGGAAGTTAAATCTACATGAATATGCATATGCAATCCCCCCAAAATTTAATCTTAGTAAAATTTTTTTTTTTTTTTTTTTTTTTTTTTTTTATGGAAAAAGTTGGGCCTATATTGGGCCAAAATAATTTAACCCCCTTTTGGGCTCAAAATATTATATTACTTGGGTAAGAAAATTTTTGGGCTCAAATTTTGGGCTAAAATAATAATACTAGTAGTCTTAATAATAATAATGATAATAATAAATTTAAATATAATACTTAGTTCAAAGTATTTTAAAATAATAATAATGGTAGCTTAAAAATATTCCGGGCTCTGATACCAACTTGTAACACCCCGGATTTGATAACCCAGGCCGGGATGTCACCGCCGCATCCCCCTAGCAAGACACGGCTTCCCGAGCTTGCTAAGGAAACGCAAGGCTTGTGGGTATGTAAAATGATTTAAAACATTTCAAGATATAGTCCGGAAATTTATAATATTTAGTACGATAGTCGAAATTATCACGTACGGAAAATAAATAAAGTAAGTGCAGCGGAAAGTAAAATCACGGCCAACATGGCCAAATCCTCGGGTTTAACAGACCCGGTAAAACAGTACGATGCAGAAATTTATAATGTCCATTATGTTTTCCCCCGAGTGCATATGCAATGCGTCACTCGACATACTCTGTAAAAGAAAAATGACAACGGTTGTCAGTATAAAAATATACTGAGTAAGTTAATCCCTAACTAACAAATAAAAGAGGTTACAAGTGTTTAAAACTAAAGATTACGCTTATCGTACGAGGATTTAAAAAAAAATACATGATTTATTAGCAGCGGAAATCATGATTTAAGAACTTAATTTAAAGAGCGAAACTTAAAGCATAATTTAAGGTGCATAAAATTTAAATACGTAATTAAAGACAGGATAAATACGATTTAAGCATAATGAAACACTCACACGAGTCTTTTACTTTTCATCCCGTAAACTAAGAAGAGGACACCATACCGGGAGATCACTAACGAGGCAATCTCAACATAGGACCACTAACGAGGCAGTCCAAACAATGGGAGACCACTAACGAGGCAGTCTCAAAGATAGTAGGACCACTAACGAGGCGATCCACAAATATGGTAGGACCACTAACGAGGCAGTCCACAAATATGGTAGGACCACTAACGAGGCAGTCCACAAATACAGCGCGCGAGATCACTAACGAGGCAATCTCAGATAGTAAGGAGACCACTAACGAGGCAGTCTCAAAGATAATGATAGTATGAAGATCGGCTCAGCCTAGTGAACGGGATTTTTCGAAAGTTCGTATTTCAAAGTTATCAAAGGATCGATATCGCGTTTTCATAGTTCGAGTTTTCTCAAGTTCGAAAAATCCTATTCGAGGCAGTTCACGCCTTTCTTAATTTAAAATTCGTTTTTCCTTCAAAAATTCTGAAACTTGGCCAGTAATTCAAAAACACACACACGAACAACTTTCATGTTTTAAGTTTTTGGAAATAAGGTTCCGAAGTGAGTTAAAATTTGAGTTTATTGCAAAGAATAATTTATGTCTTAAAAACTGTTTTCGTCGCAGGTTCGTATAACGCCGTTTAAAAATTCATTTCAAAACCAATCGATGTGAAATTTTTACAGTAACTACACGACACATTAAGGAACAACTCTCATGTTTTAAGTTTTTGGAAATAATGAATTCTTGGTACTCAAAAATCGTGTGTAACTCTCTGCACACTCATGGCCTTGAAAACGAATTCAAAACAGTTTCAAAAACTTGGCCGTTTGACATATCAAATGAACACCAAAATTCGTGAAATTTTGTAGGCATAATCTAGACACAATTATCTACAACTTTTGTTTAGGAATGCAAAGTTAAATCATTCGAAAAATGGGTGAAAAACATGCATCAAGTTGAATGAAGAAATCTGTCACCGATTTGAAACGTTCGGTTTGCTACAGAAAATTCATAGCGAAAATTGGGATAGCAAAACTTAATGTCAATGGCTGAAATTTGGACACAAGATAGATAAAGGTGTTAGGAACAACTTTTATGTTGAAAAGTTTTCGGATTGAATTCCCGAAGGTCGAGTTTTTGGCGAGTCTTTAAAATTGGACGAAAATAGGGTTTTTGAAAACCGATTTTTGTTACAAGCCTAAATCTCGAAATTTAAACAACAAACAACCGCAAAAATTTGTGAGTAAGGTGTTAACTTACTTAGAATGATGTTAGGGTCGCTGGATTGGGTTTCCGGATGTCCTAGGGTCACGACGAACGGCCAACTTCTCCGATCGCTTTTTGTTCGTTTTCCGACGTGAAATCGTAGTAAGGAAATAATGTTAGAATTCGAGTTTCAGGGGTCTATGGACGAATTGAAACATTGCACAATGGCTTACCAAGAGTCTAGAGGGCAGGGCTCTGTCCCGGTCGTCCCGTCGTCGCCGGAATACTCGCCGGAAAGTGGTGTCGAAGTGAGGTTTCAACTTGGAGAAGGAAGATGGAGTGTCTAGGGTTTGTTTACTGAAAATAAGGGGTAGGGGGCGCCCAATACCGAGTTTATGCCCTTCCCTACTGCTGGGATCCGTTTACCATCGAAGAGAATGTTAATTTAGGCAAGAAAATCGCCATGGAAGGAAAGTTTACACTTTCAGCACCTCTGGCGCGCTGGTGGCGCGCACCTAGGCTTTTGTCCGCGCGGAGCACGCGTGCCAGCCCTGGCGTCGCGACGCCCTTGGCCGCGCGGTGGCCGCGCGGCGGCGCGCGGACAGCGCGGGCCGGCCGGGCCGGCCGGTTCGGCTCCGCGTGTTCCGTCGGGTCTTTCCTTGCTTTCCCCTATCGATTTTCTACGTGTTAGCTCGATCCCTTGGGTCGTCTCTAGCCCGAAATCCTTTCCTTAATCTCGTTGCGAGTTCGGCTTATCGCTCGCAACATTTCCGTATCCTAATTGGCCTAGTCTAAATTGGTTCCAACTTTCCCCCTATCGTCCTTGTGGTCTAACTCGTGATGTATTTTGTGATTTATTTCGTGACTGAACTTAGAAATTAGTTCTAAGCTGCCTACGTACCCTGTGAAGGGATCAAGTCATGACGTAGTTCAAAACAATTTGAATTTGTTTTTCCTCGGGTGTTACAAGGTCATAAGAGCATGTAAATTCTCACCATAAGTACCTGTCTGTTAAAGGGAACAAGGTGTAGAAAGTATGAGAGTTAGCTAACTAGAGGATTATCCCAAGCTAAGATCTGTGTATCAAAAAAAATGGAAGTTTAATTGTGTTTCATCTGAATCTTGTCCAATCTTTATTATTTCCTCCCTGTCCCTCCTGTCATATTTAAACCTGCTTTCTAGATAGTGTAGCATAATTTTATATCGCTTTCTTAGTATAGATTTAATTGCTTTCTTCGATCTAGTTTACCATGCTTTGTAGAATAATTTTTACTGCTTTTATGATCTGGATTTAATTTATGTCAAGTAGTTGTTAGAAAACCCTTGCAAAACTTGAATCGAGTAACCGAGTGGAAAATCTTAGTAAACGACGTGGGCCCTGCTTCCATCGCACATCCTCCAGTGAACGATCCAGTACTTACTATAAATTACTGCAATTTTTGACTCCGTGCGCTTTCGGGAGCACAGTTTCTTGACACGAGTAAATAAAAACATAATATTTTGGGAAAATACTCATACAGTGGGAAGATGTTCAAAAGCTTCATGGCAGGTGCTTTCGTGACATGAAATTATGAGAAGTATCATGGCGCAGATACCAGGGACTTTCAGGGTGACAGACTGAAGGTCAATCCCGGTTGCACCGTGATATTTGTCAAAAGTTTCATGGCGGGGAGAACCACAGCGCCGTTTGAGATTAAAACACCCCACATGAGTAATAAAAAGGGAAATCTTAATATATCCTTAAACCCCTTCTCTAAATCATAACTCTTTTCATTTAATAAATCCAAACCTGATATTTCAGAAAATTCCTCGTGTTAATGAAACTCGTCAAAAGTTTCAATAATCGATTCCCAAAATAAAGGAAACCCTCTAGACGTGAGTACTCCTTGAAGGCATGCTTCTCCATCTTCTCCCAGATTTCCTTGAAATCTGAATCAGTACTATATAGCTCACGGATATGTTCGAAACCAATCAGATGTGTAGTAGCGTATGCGGTCAGTGTCATTCTTCTTGAAAGAGCATCTGCTACTACATTCTCTTTGCCTTTCTTGTATTAAATCACATACAGAAATATTTCCAGAAATACACTCCACCTTGCATGGCGTCTGCTCAATTGATCCTGCGATCTGATATGCTTCAAGGTGTCATGGTCCGTATGGATTATGAATTCTCGGCTTCTTAAATAGTGTTGCCAGGTCTTCAGTTCCCGTATGACAGCATACAGCTCTTTATCATAAGTAGAATAATTCAGTTGACCTCCTGAAAACTTCTCGCTGTGATAGGCCACTGGACGGCCTTCTTGAATCAGCACAGCTCCACATCCTGTTCCTGAGGCATCACATTCGATTTCGAATAGATAGTCAAAGTTAGGCAGTGCCAGGACTGGAGCGTGAGTCAACTTTTCCTTCAATTCTCAAAGGATTTATGTTATGCAATTCCCCACTTATATGGAATTCCCTTATTGAGAAGTGCGGTCAGTGGTGCAGCAATAATACTGAACTGTGGGATGAATCGTCGGAAAAACCCACATAACCCAAGGAAACTCCTTACTTCATGAACTGATGTAGGTGGCTTCCAGTCAGTTATGGCGGTTATCTTTGATTCATCTACTTTAAGACCTTCACTGCTGACGGTGAACCCTAGAAATATCACCTCTGGAATACAGAAGGTGCATTTTTCCATGTTGGCATGTAGTTGGGCTCCTCGCAGCTTTCCCAATACCTGTTCAACATGTGAGACATGATCAGATAGACAGTTGCTGTAAATAAGTATATCATCAAAATATACAACAACAAATTTTCCAATGTAGATCCTCAATGTCTCGTTCATTAATCTCATGAACGTAGATGGCGCGTTTGTAAGCCCGAAAGGCATCACCAGCCATTTATACAACCCGAACTTGGTTTTGAAGGTTGTTTTCCACACATCACCGGGTTGCATTCTGATCTTGTGGTAGCCACTTCGAAGGTCAATCTTTGAAAAGATACTCGCTCCACCTAGTTCATCCAACATATCATCGAGCCTTGGTATAGGATGGCGGTACTTGATTGTGATCGCATTAACTGCTCGACAGTCCACACACATCCTCCAAGTCCCATTCTTCTTTGGCACAAGTAAAACGGGCACAGCGCAGGGAGACAGGCTCTCTCGAACCTAGCCCTTGTCTAGAAGCTCTTGGACTTGCTTCTGAATCTCTTTAGTTTCTTTGGGTTCATTCTGTACGCTGGCCTATTTGGTATGGATGCCCTGGGAACAAAGTCAATACGGTGTTCGATCCCTCGAATTGGAGGTAGTCCCGCAGGCACTTCATCCAGAAACACGTCTCGATTGCGGTCCAACATCCTGCGAAAATCATTAGGCAATTCAGGTGCAGCAGAGACTATTTCATTAATATAGACAATTAGCTTAATAAAGGCTAAGAGACAGTAACCTGAGAAATCGGGCTCCTGTATTGCCTCCTGGAAATCAGTTCTGGTGGACAGCAAACACTGATCTGCACGAATAAGAGAATTATTAGATCCAGGTGTTTGTTGATTCACTTTAGCCTTACCCTTTTTCTTTTGCTGATAGTCAGCCTCTTCTTTCTTGATGTTCTCCAACAGGGTTTTCTGGTTCGCGTGAACTGTAGCCCTAGATAATGGCTTTATAGCAATTCTTTTGTCCCTGTGTAGAAAACATAAAGAATTTTTGCGCCCGTTGTGCATGACTGACTTGTCAAACATCCAAGGTCGACCAAGGAGTAGATGGCAAGCGGTCATAGGTACAACGTCACATTCTACATTCTCAAATTAATAAGTCCATATACTTAATGGCACTTTGGCTTGCATTGTTACCTTCGTACTCCCACTATCGTTCATCCAATGGAGTTGGTATGGATGAGTGTGGTTTTCGGTAGGTATTTTCATCTTTCTAATAGCATATAGACTTATTACATTGGTATAATTACCATTATCAACGATTTTAGAGATCAAATTTCCACAAATTTCCCCATTACCGAAGCATAAATTTTCCCACTGTTCACATCCTTTGTTGGGGCTCTCAATCTGTTTCTCGGCATTGAGCACTCTCATCGCGACCAAGTTGGGTAGACGGACTTCATCTTGATTGATGCATTCGTCTGCTGATTCGTCACTGCCATACCCAAACTCGTCGGCTTTTCCTTCTTCGTCCTCATCCTCGGCCTCATCCTCTTCAAAGCCCACAATCCTGTAATCACCTGTTTTAGTGGTGACTACATTAGCTCTGCGTACATTAGGGCAATTAGGAGAAATATGGCCAGGTTGGCGACATTTATAACAAATTATCTCTTTATCTTCCCTTTTGGGTCGATATCTGCCTGGCTCTCGAGGCTTCCGGTCATCTTTCCTGTCAGTTCGGAATTCTTTACCGAGTTCAAAGCCTTGGGGCTTGTACCCTTTATCATCATTGGGATAGGATTTCTGCTTGTCAGCTCCAGGCTTTGAATTCCACTGCCTCGGTGGATGGGAATGAGAACTGGAATGCTGTCGGTTTCGCTCTTGCCTCATTTGAATATCCAGCGTGGTGGCAAGATGGATGCAATCCTGTAAATCCTCATAAGGCCTCAGCTTCATCTCCTTATGGACATCTAGCCTCAATCCTTTAATGAAACGGGTTATAAACAGTTCATCGTATTCTCGTGTACACCAGATTGCATCATGATGTATTCCAGCTCCTTGTGATATTCGTCTACAGTCCTGTTTCCTTGGACACAAGACTGCAGCTTCATATACAAGTCCATCCTATATGTACTGGGTGCAAAACGACGATCCATTTCCATCATCAACTCTTCCCACGTTTCAATATCAGGCTGTTGCCTCCTTGCTCGGACGCGGTTGTGGTTGATCTACCATGTAAGAGCATACTCTCAGAATTCACTCACAGCCAATCTGATTTTGGTGATATCAGAATGGTTGTGTAGTTTAAAACAGAGTTCGATTGCGTCTCTCAAGTCAAGGACCTCATCAGGTCCTTCAGTTCCTTTAAATGTTGGAATCTGCAATTTTAACCCCCTCAGATCGGGTTCGTCTGGGTCCTGATGGTCTCGTCGGTAGCCCTGGTTTCTTCGACCGTGGTCATAATCATAGTCTCGATCTCTTCTACATGTATCCACTCGTTGGACATGTGGATGAACATTTCGGACGGGCGCCCTTAGATTGAAAGGTGGGACCGGAGTGGGTACAACTGGTGGCGGCATAACCAGAGGAGGTGCGATGGGAGGAGGATTGACGGGTGGTACTGGTGGTCTCGGAATTTGAGCAGGCAGAGGTTGCTGCTCGAGTTCCTCCAGTTCCTGTTCAGCTATGAGCATTCCCTGGCGTGGACCAATCTCGCCCAGTTGACTCTCTTGATCTGACCTTCGTGATCTGGTTTCCTCAGTCCGTTCTTCAACAGTCCGGATGTCGTTACTCAGTGCATTGAAACGCCCCTCAAATTTGTCATTCATGTCATTCATTTTTGTGTTCAACTGAGTGGTGGTGGTAGACAAAGTGTCAATGCTTGTGACCATGGCTTCTAGCTTTTTCATTATATCTTCCATGCTCGTTCATGTCATTTGAAAAACACTAGGAAAATATATGTATACTCGGTTAGAATTAAAAATGCAGAAATATATAGACTGATCTCCCAAGTGTATCTCTCAGCGCACTCAACCACTTCTTCCAGATCGCCTTGGCTTAGGTACAAGAGTATGAGATCAGTCCGAAGACTACACCTTTTCAGCAAGAAAATCAGAATAGATCGGACAGACACTCACAGCAAGAAACATAATGCTGTGCTTCACTCTCAAATAAAATAATATAAAATGTAAGGAAAGAACAGCAATGTGTGTGTGTGCTGCAGATAAAAATAATCAGTTCACAGTTTTAATCAGACTGCAATCAGATATCCAGATTCCTCACAAAAATGTAAAGCGTAAAACTTCACAAAATAAAATCACTCGGAATCTCAGATATATGCCTCACACACACAACCCAATATTTGTCAAAATATCTGGCAAAAGTTCACTGTTGAGGAACCCCACTATCCGACATTGCAGACGGGGCTTCAACTCAGGGGTTTGTAAAATAATCCAGAGGAACGGTGATGAACAGTTATTCCTCGGGGAATTCCAATATCAGTTACGAGGTTTGATAAAATATCAGCTACGAGTCCTGATGGAACTTCAACCCAATAAATCGTTCGTGGATTAAATTAGTGAAACCGTTTAGTGAAATGGATGGGCCAATTTTCCCAATTGCATTTGAAATGGGCCTTGCAAATGAAGAATTGCTTGAATTGGGCCTGGGAGCGGATCTGAACACGGGGCAGAATTGTTGGGCCTTGGAATCTTCAAATTTGAATTTTGCGTCGCGGGACTGAACTCGGCGTCGTGGAACTATGGATCACGACTGGCCTTCGCTTCGGGACTGGGGACCTTGCGTCCTTATCCGATTAGTGTGTCGTTAGTCTAGCGACAGGAGTATGTTTCACGAATGGATTGAGCTTGGCGACTGGGGCCTCCGTGTCCTTACACAAATTGTTGAGTCATGAGACTTGGTCTCGCGACGGGGTGAAGTATCGCGACTGGATGAAGTCTCACGACTTGATAGTAACTTGTGTACGCGAATCAATTTCCCCCAGTAACAAACTTTGTACCATGCACTCCCAATGAATTACATGTGTCCTCAAGTGGTCCAAAAGTGGTATGTAACAAAGGAAATATCCAATAATAAACCTACACTACCCCTTTTTGGATCGAAAAGTGAAAATCCCAAGAAAAATATGAAGGCACTCAAGAACACCTAGCTTAATCCCCAAGCAATAAACCTAAAACCTCTCGGATCACTCTTAAAAAGTTGGATAATGATTGCATAACATCGGATTAACCCTTAGAACCAATAATCAAACCAACAATCACACAAACACTAAGAAATTTCGGGTTGGAACGTGGTTCCAAACCAAGAGCAAGACAACACCCAAAACAAACAAAATAAATTTTGGAATGGAACGTGGTTCCGATCCAAAAACAAGCACACAAGATTGAAATATTTTTGGGGTTTTTAAACCTATAGAATCAACTAGAGGCTCTGATACGAAATTTATATTTCTGCCAAGGATCCTAGTCGAATTCTATGGATAGATGAAAAAAAGGACAAACAATAAAAAAAATGGGAAAACAAAGATAAGGAGACTCCACTGAGGTGTTTGAAGCTTGAAAGCAACCAATCCCTCCAATATGATGACCCCCTTATTCTTTTCAAACCTCCAAGGTCAAAATCGATCGAGATGTCTCACGTCTCGATTGATAGCCGCGGCCAACGACGATCGGAATCATGGATTTGAGAGAAAATGCCCTCGAAAATGACTTTTGAGAGAAGAGTATAATTTCATTTAACATCAAAAGTGATTACAAAATGTTAGGGATCCCATATATATAGGGAAACCAGTAAACAAGCAACAAACAAGAATTAAACAACCCTACATAAGTTCTCAACAACGGAAATGGAAAATGGAAAGCTGGGTCGCGAGACTGGGACTGGGACGTGAGTCTCGCGACATGGCGCGGAGTCTCATGACTGGGCGCAGTCTTGCGACGCAAAAGGGAAAAGGCAACGTGGCAGCATCTGGGCGGTTCGGTCGTGAAACTCGACCTCTGTCGTGATCCTCGTCTCTGTCGTGGTCCTCATCTCGCGACTGGGTGGTTGTGGACGCAACAGTTAAGGGATCCTAGTCGTGAGACTCGGTCTCTGTCGCGAGGCTGGTCTCGGGACTGGAAGGAAGGCTAGCGACTGGCTACTGTTGAAGACTCTATCGAAAGACTGGGTATCACGATTGAGATTTGGCTAGGGAATGGAGGCTTCATCTAGCGACTGGGGTCCAGGACTTGAAGTACTCCGGGACTGAATTGAGTTGGGGACCTTCATCACTGCTCCGTCGTTGACCACCGTTGACCGGCGTTGACCGCCGAATTTTCCGGCCAACTTCCGGCCAGGTTCAGGCGATCTCGCCGGAGCTCCGGCGACAGCGACGGCAGTGGCGGCGGCGGCGGAACCCTCTGTTTTGACCTCTTCATGCTGATCTGTTCTGTTTTTGCATCCGGGGGTCATTCTGCTATATGTTTCAGTCCGAAGAAGAGGGACCCAGAGTGATGGGTCCAGGTTCTTTCCAGTATTCTTCAGTCTATTCCCATTGGATGACTGTGCTTCCTTTGACTTGGTCTGCTCGGCCCTTGGACTGCTCCCATTTATCTGATTCCCCAGATAACACTTTGGCAATTGCAGTCAGGGATCTTTTAGCACGCTGTTTTGAGCAGAGTCCCTCCAGAATGGTCAACGCTGTTGACTTGGCTCCCATGCCACCATCCCATCCACCCCCTCATGACAATTAATGTTGACGTGGCAGTGAATGAGTGCGTCTAATAGCGTTGGCGTGGTAATACCATCCACAGCCACGTCAGTGTTAATAGTCATTATGGGGTGAGTGAGATGGATTGGGTAAAGTTAACATAGTTACCAGATCGGTTGGATTAATAGATTTCTTATGAAATAATTTGGGAAATCAAGTATTATTATTGGACTATTTGGGTTTTTTTCCCATATATAGATAAACATCATATTAATTTTGACGGATATTAATTTAATTTTTTATAATTTAATCAATTTTAGTGACACCATTTGGTGTAGAAAAAAATACCAAAATGGTGTCGTAACTTGCCCATTTTTCAATTTGGTGTCATAAGTTTGGAGTTTTCTAAGTTGGTGCCATAACTTTGCTAATTATCTCCAAAATGGTCCCATCAGGCATTAATCACCCATATTTGCTTATGTGGTAAGAGATTAGTGTAAATAATTAATTTAGTTAATGTCATGTGGATGTCATGTAGGCATTGACTGAGTATAACCTATACATGTGTATACGTCCAACCCATTTGCTGCGTATTTGCAGACTCGGAAGGACACCATTAAATTAGAAAAGGAAGTGTCCACATGTATAGGTCAAACTCAGTCAATGCCTACGTGACACTTACATGACACAATTAAATTAATTATTTACATTACTTTCTTGTCTTGTCAGCAAATATGGGTAACTAAGACCTGATGAGACCTTTTTGAAGATCTTTAGCAAAGTTATGACACCAAATTAGGAAACCCAAACGTATAGCACCAAATTGGAAAATGGACAAAGTTACGGCACCATTTTGGCATTTTTTTCATTTGGTGTAATTTGACCAGTTTTAATGGGACTATTAAATATAAATCAATTAATCAAAATTTACATCACACTGCATCTAATGATAGAAGTTCTAATGTATATATATACACACAGTATAGCTTTTACAAATGGACATGTATTCATAATTTCATATTTAGTCCATTATGTGTTTAATAGGTCTAAACTAAATGTCCATTATACATTCAAATTTTATATTTGGCCCATTATAAGAATTTTATAGATACCTCAAAAAGTATCCAAAGTGTGTTACGAAGAAACAATGTAAAATAGCCCAAAGGCGACTAGTAATTAAAATGGCTAAAGTGTGAGAGCAAAATATTACTCCTTGATTCAAATGAAGAATGGGATGACGTGTTAAAAATTGGACCCATATACTTCCGTTAGATTAAAATAAATCTATGGAAGTGTAATTAGTAGAATAATTTATAATTAATAAATATATGAACTTTAAAAAGTTGAATGGGTAAAATTAGACCTAACATGCTAACACAAAATAAGATAGTACAACAATTCACTTTATTTTATTTTATTTTTTCGGGTAAAAGAGGGCAGAAGCCTATATTATACTCTATCACTTCATATTATTTTGATGATGAATTGATTTAAATTGACATAAAATATAGCATTTTTGTTTGATTATATTTTGTTTTTAGTTAATTGTTTTCTTTAGATGTTTCGTTGGTGGACTTCCCTAAAATTCTTTGTAACTGTTTTTACTAGCATACACATAAATAGGATAAATTCTCTTTTATGTTCCATAGAGCAACCTCTCAATGCAATCCCGATTCATCGTACTGCAAACTCCCCAAATTCCCAATCGTAAATTACGAATCCAAATAATTAAACCCCATTCATGCATGTTGTGAAATTCCCAATGGTAAAATGCCCAATTCCGTTGGTGCCGTAAAATTCCTAAATCCTCAATTATTGTGCAATCGAATTTCCTATACACCATCTCGCAGGTGAGTATGGCGGAGCATATCAATTCCTAGGCTACATATTTCTTAAGCATGAGTGTTGGTAGAAAGAGGATGGATACGAGGGCAATGAGTGGAGTGACCGAGATCTATATAAACATGAGCATCCCAACATATAAACGAAGTGGGATATTTTTAACTATTAGGACAACATGTTATTGAGGAGGAAGTGTAATTTGGCATGAAGGATCATGCCCAAGAGGCGTGCTCATTTGAGCGCGTCAACAAAACTAATGCGCTACCTAAAGGAAATAAAGGAGGCACAATCGAATGTGGGAAGAAAGAACGTGTCAAACGGGAGTATTTGAGCGTGCCAAAAGTAGGAGAGGAGATTCAACAAGTAGAGTTTCCAATTCAACAGGTGGTATGAAGAAAGTAAGTGTGACATGGCCAATTTTCCCTCTAGAAATGAATGTGCCAAGGGATCAAGTAAATGTGCCAAAGCTAAAATATCCTCTTGGCACCCCCAAACCTTCAAAATGAACGTGCCGTATGTTAAGGTCCCTCCTAATTAAGGCTTCTAGAATCATCTACATGATTCATATACTACCTTGAACTATCTTCTCCAATCCATAGAATTCTAGATAGGACCAAAGAATTCTATATTAGTCCATTTTCCATAGGATTCTAGATTTGTAGAGAATTGTTCTTGAATGTTCATAGGCAAGTATAAATAGGTGGTGTGGTCATTTGCAAACACCACAACCAACCACAACACAACACAAGAGCACAAGCACTACCACAATACTTCAAGAGTTGTAAGTGTTGAGTGATCAATAAAAGTTCTTTATTCCTTTGAAGAGCTTTCTTCATCTTTGAGTGAATTCCTCATCTTTGAGAGAGAGTGCCACTATCATAGTGAGAATATTCAACACTTGCACACACACACTTGGGAAAGAGTTCCGCTGCTAATACGTGTTCTTCCCAACAAAGTAGTATCAGAGCCAGGTTCATTGAAGCCATCACCCTGCTAGATTGACGATGGAAGGTGTTGTGATGCCCGACGGTGATATGTTCAAGCTCACAGCCAACAACTACTCCTATTGGAAGCCGATGATGGAGGATCATTTATACTGCAAGGATTTGTACGAGCCCATCGAGAATGAGAAGAAGCCGGAGGGCAATAAAGATGCCGAATGGGATCTATTGAATAGGAAAGCAGTCGCAATGATCCGTAAGTACATCGATCGAAGTTTGTTTGAGCATGTTTCCACCTACACTAATGCATATGAATTATGGACCAAACTAGAGTCCATGATTCAAAAGAAGACACCTCGGAACAAAGTTCACTTGGTTCGTCGGTTGGTTAAGTTGGAATACAAGGATGGCCAGAGCATGATTGAGCACTTGAATACCTTCAAAGGTCTTGTGAATCAACTCTCAAAGATCGAGATGAAGGTTGATGATGAGCTGCAAGCTCTATTGCTACTAAGCTCCTTGCCAGAGAGTTGGGACACGCTTGTTGTTACTCTTAGCAACTCGTGTCCAGAAGGAAAGCTAACTATGGATATAGTTGCTGATAGCCTGCTCAATGAAGAAGCCCGGAGGAAGGAGCGAGGAGACTCTGCACACTACGAGGCCAATGTTGTGGAGAATCGAGGAAGAAATGAGATACGTGGAAGAAGCGTCAATCGAAGCCAAGAGAGATCCAGGGGGCATTCCAAGTCACGCACGAGGGCCACTTGCTACTATTGTGGCAAGGTCGGGCATAAGAAATCAGAATGCCGGAATCTCAAACGCGACCAGAGGAACGGGGTTGTCAAGCAAGACTCGATAGAGCCAAGGAAGAACGAAGATAAGAATACGACGGCGATAACCACGGAGAATAAATAAGACATCTTCCTCATTAGAGAAGACTACTTGAACATTGCCTGTGACGACAGTACGTGGATAATCGACTCAGCTGCGTCAATCCACGTAACCCCACATAGAGAGTTCTTCTCAACATATAAAAGTGGTGATTTTGGCACTGTGAGAATGGGGAATCACGTGTCAAGCAAAATCGTGGGGATAGGAAACATCACTTTTTTAACTAACACCGGATGTGAGCTGGTGTTAAAAGATGTCAGGCATGTTCCAGATATGCGACTCAACCTCATCTCAGCCGGTAAGCTCGATGATGTTAGATACATAACTCAACTTGGAGCCGGAAGATGGAAGCTTTCGAGGAACAACATCATCGTTGCCAAAGGAATGAAAGATGGAACGTTATATATAACCCAGGCCAAGCTATGCAAGGGAGAAACCAATGTCGCTCAAGATAGGCCGTGTCTGGATCTGTGGCACAAGAGACTTGGGCATATGAGCGAGAAAGGGCTGCAAATCCTTGCCCGGAAGGAGCATCTTGCCGACGTGAAAGGTAAAACACTAGACCCCTGCACTCACTGTTTGGTTGGCAAGCAACATCGAGTTACGTTTTCAAGAAGTAATCAGCCTCATAGGAGAAAGCATATTCTTGACTTGGTGCACACCGATGTTTGCTCGATGACGGAGAAATCCATGGGTGGTGCATTGTACTTTATTACCTTCATCGATGACCACTCTCGGAAGGTTTTTGCATATCTATTGAAGACAAAAGATCAAGTCATAGACGTCTTCAAAGAGTTTCATGCAAGGGTGGAGCGAGAGACAGGGTTCAAGCTGAAGTGCGTCCGAGCCGATAATGGCGGTGAATATCGTGGCCCTTTCGATGCATATTGCAGGTCACATGGAATAAAGCTCGAGAAAACTCCACCCAAGACACCTCAACTAAACGGTGTTGCTGAAAGAATGAATCGCACCATAGCAGAAAGAGTTCGGTGCATGCTTTCTCACGCTAAGCTCCTTAAGTCGTTTTGGGGAGAAGCAGTGATGACTGCCGTCAGTATCATCAACCACTCCTCATCAGTACCTTTGGATGGAGATATCCCAGAAGAAGTCTGGACGGGAAAAAGAGTCTCATATGACCGCTTCAAAGTGTTCGGTTGCCGAGCGTTCGTTCATGTTCCCAAAGATGAACGTGCTAAGCTTGACTCAAAGACAAATGAGTGCATCTATCTCGGTACACCACATGATGAGTTTGGTTACCGGCTTTGGGATCCAACAGCCAAGAGGATCGTCAGGAGTAGAGATGTCATATTCTTCGAAGATCAGACTATCGAAGATTTTCGTAATGAGAAGAAATCGATGGTTCAATGTCGTGCCTCTCCTGATACGCCAACAGCGGAGCATAATGACCAAGATGAACAAGCAGCCGAGGATGTTGATGCCGAGATACCTACCTCGAATGACATAAGTAACGAAGATGTTTCTTCTGAGTCAGGCGACACAGAATCATCACAAGAAGAAGGTGAGACTCTACAACCTCAGTTACGTAGATCCACTCGTGAGAGAAAATACTCCACTAGATACCCACCAGATGAGTATGTGATATTCACGAGTGAGGGGGAGCCACAAAACTATAACGAGGCTGTGGAAGATCAACACAAGGAAGAATGGTTGAAGGCCATGCATGAACAAATGCAATCATTGCATGAGAACCACACCTATGACTTAGTGGAGTTACCAAAAGGGAGACGAGCATTGAAAAATAAATGGGTAAACAAATTGAAGACCGAAGAAGGATGCGCAAGACTAAGATACAAAGCCAGAATCTTCGTCAAAGGATGTGGCCAGAAGAAAGGGATAGATTTTGAAGAAATCTTCTCTCCCGTGGTAAAGATGCAATCTATCCGGGTAGTTCTTGGGCTAGCCTCATACCTAGACCTAGAGATTGAACTGCTCGATGTCAAGACGGTATTCTTGCATGGAGACTTAGAAGAAGAGATATATATGGAGCAACCCGAAGGATTCATTGAGCCGGGGAAGGAACACTTAGTATGTCGTCTCAAGAAGAGCCTCTATGGTCTAAAGCAAGCTCCGAGATGCATTGGAAGAAAAGCGACTCCAACTCGACAAAGTGCATACAGATGACAACTGGTCAGATATGATGACTAAAGTGATATCTATGAAGAAATTCGAAGACTGTTGCAGAGGCGCTGGAGTTATGGATCATCCAGATTAGTCGGGAAGGGGGAGATTGTTAAGGTCCCTCCTAATTTAGGCTTCTAGAATCATCTACATGATTCATATACTACATTGAACTATCTTCTCCAATCCATAGAATTCTAGATAGGACCAAAGAATTCTATATTAGTCCATTTTCCAGAGGATTCTAGATTTGTAGAGAATTGTTCTTGAATGTTCATAGGCAAGTATAAATAGGTGGTGTGGTCATTTGCAAACACCACAACCAACCACAACACAACACAAGAGCACAAGCACTACCACAATACTTCAAGAGTTGTAAGTGTTGAATGATCAATAAAAGTTCTTTATTCCTTTGAAGAGCTTTCTTCATCTTTGAGTGAATTCCTCATCTTTGAGAGAGAGTGCCACTATCATAGTGAGAATATTCAACACTTGCACACACACACTTGGGAATGAGTTCCGCTGCTAATACGTGTTCTTCCCAACACCGTATGCTCGACATGATCGTGCCATCCGCCCGTTTCATCAAACGTCACTTGTTTATTATTTTTTCTTTGTCGTTTAAATTCAATGAAGGGTTGTTTAAACTCATGCTTAGGCTTATTTAGTTCTCCAATTAATTGTGGTTAGTACACTAATTACATGGGGTCTATATATAACCAACTAACCCTGCATGTAATCATTTTTTATCTTTTGAATGAAAATATTTTCTCATTCTCCAAGAGGTCATTGCCGAGAGCAATATTTTGAGTGCATCATTCAAACCTTTGAATTTTATTCTTTGGCTAAATTCACAATTTGAGGACGGGACAAGTCAAATTGATTGTCAAAAATGGAAGTTATCGATGGGTCATGTGTTATAAACATGGTTGATTCCAAAATCCTTACTCATTTTTGGTATTCTCAAATCATCCAAGTTCTTGTTCTTCCCATTCTCTTATTTTCATATATGAATGTACTCTGGATGGCATATTTTAGTACAAATGGTGTCATCCAAAGAAAATCCTCGGGAGATAAAAGATGTCAAGGGTTTCAACGTCTCAACAGTCCTCAATGTGGGGATTTGCCTCACATTATGACAATGGTATCGGATAGAGCCCTACAACTGGAATGAGTTGGGGAGCCACATGTCTGAAGACTTGCGGGTTGGACCTTTGCAATGTGCTGAGGCGACGAGAGATTGTTCCGCGCTTGCAATGAATTAAGCATAAATTTGTTATGGATAATGGCAAACCAATAGTTTTTCATCAATTTGTAGGTGGCATTTTCGAGAAAGCGCTGGCGTTTAGCGTTTTAAACTTTTGAAATGTTTACTAAAAATAGCTTAAAAAGCTATAAATAGTAAAAAAATTATTTCAATAATTGTTAAATCTTTTAAATTTTTTTACATCTTTAATTTAACAAAATCATTCAAATTGAGTTGGAGACTTACTCTAGCGGTCAAGTCCCCCTTCTCCCACCCAGCCCCTATCTCTCCCCTTTATCCCCTTTGTAATTTGTTTGGTTTGGACTCCCACACACCTTTGCCACACATGAGTATCACTGTTTACCAAAAAACTAAATCATTCAAATCTTTTTACATCTTCTTTAATTTAACTAATAAATTTTTTATTAGTTTTTACATCTTCTTTAAACACTTAAATTCTAAATTCTAAATGCTACCCATTCCTACCTTTAGCTTTTCAAACTTTAATGAGTCTAATATCAAACACCATTATTCAAAACTCTCTATATTCAAATTTTTTCACAATTAACTCCAAACTCTAATTATAATTATTTTCCAAATATAGTGATCATATACCAAACGTGCAAGTTACATACAGCGATAAGTAAATTAAATAGAGGAATTGAAGGAATAATTAGATATAAAGTGATGGACAAATTTTTATAGTGATTCTAAAGTTGAGCCTACAAGGATTTTATGGAATATTTACTAAGGAAAAAGAAATTAAGTTTTAAGAATTTTCCTTATCTTATCTCAAGAGGATATATTATATTTTCACGACAGCAATTTCATTGTTGCGAAGTCATCTCTACACGTAGAGGTGTCGAAACGGGCCCGCGGGGCGAAACGGGCCGGCCCGCGCGGGCCCCCGCATTTTTGCGGGCTTGAACGGGGCGGGCCTAAATGGGGCGGGCTCAAAATGCCTAGGCCCGACCCGCCCCACACGCGGGCTACGGGTTTTGCGGACCGGCCCACGGGCTTTTTAGGAAAATATTATTAAATTTATTTTTTAATGTAAAAAACATAAAATTGTGAATATTTTTTATTGTATAAAATAAAAATAAGATATAAAGATTTATAAATGATATTAAAATTATAAATACTTAAAACTGTGTATTTTTTGGCATAATTATTTACTTTAATAGTACGTTTGTTTTTTACGTTTGTTGAATAATTCTTTAAAACTGTATTTATTCTAATTTTTAATATTAAATGGGTGTATTATATTTTAAAAATATAGTATTGGACAAGACAAAAAATTTGTAATTAATGACTGGGTTGATAAAAATATTGTGTCTGACGGTGAAGTCTTTAGGAGGCTAATGTGTTTTAGCAGTGATTTTATATTTTAAAAGTAAGATAATTAACAATCAAACTATAACAATTTTAAAGTATTCATAATTTTTAATAAATAAAATCAAAAGGAATTTATACTTAAAAAACTAATATGAATAATACAAAGAAGCAGAGAAATATTAGAAGATATCGACTATTTGTATAACAATTTGAAATTTAATGTGTAACCAAAATTATGATTTATGTTTGATGACTTAATGAGTTAATGTTAGACATTGAATAATTTACCAAATAAATTAATCAATATTCAAAAGATAGTAAAATGTAAAAAAAAAAAAAAAATTTCTGGGCAAAGCCCGCGGGCCGGACCACCCCGCCGCGGGCCCAACCCGCATAAGCCCGCCCCGCCGCGGGCTAAGCCCGTTTAGGCCCGCATCTAAACGGGCCTTAAATTCTTAAGCCCACCCCGCATATTTTGCCTTGCGGGGCGGGCCGGCCCAACGGGCTCGGCCCACATTGACACCTCTATCTACACGTTCCTTTGCCATTACATCACCGAGTTTTGGATGTGAATTTCCTTTTAAAGTTTGTCTTTTCCGTATATTGTGATGAATAATATTACTCCCACCTAAAGTTACAAGTCAATTCGTTTCTTAAAGCTAAAAAATAATTTGCACATAATCATGGGGTCCTAAGTTCTAACGGGTTTAAGGACGAGGACTTTTAACCAAGTGATCAGGTCCATGACTTTCAACCTGCAGGTTGGGATTCAATTCTCCACCCGGCCATCTATCCTTATCTTTTATTCAACATCTGTAAAAGCAGATAACCGTTTGGAAGAAGTACATCCACTAAGTCCGGGGTAAATGTTACTCTGAAACTTCTAAGAGGCCTGAAAAGTTACTTATTAGTTTAACCAAAAAACTTCGTACACAGAGAAAATTGAAGGATCGAAATACCAGTTCATATAATTCAAATTGGGCATGTAGGTTGCTCTCTCTCATGTATCATCATTGAATTAACCTAATCACATTATCTCATTGGCTCTCTCTCATGGGATAGATTTATTGAAATCCCTCAAGATTAAAATCACTACATTATTATCTCATTGCAAACTTTTTGATCTTGACGTGGGATAGATCTGTTGAAATCCCTTAAGATTAAAATAACTTAATCAATCTATCCAATCAAGGGCAACAATCATACTAACAAGAAGATATCTGTGTGCAGGGTCTGAAATGGATATGATTCAGAGTTGGTTCATCCACACATCACTGGTGGAGTGACTGCCAAAAACTTGAAGATTTGAACACAATTATCTGCCATGTCTCTAAACCAAGGAAGCAGACAAGTTAGGGCCCCCCAAGTAAAAGACACTGGTTTGCCCTAAAAAAAAGGAATTATATTACTCCATCCTCCTAATTAAACTTGTATTATTATCTTCTAATAAGGGGCAATAGTATTTAGTGGATAAGAACTTTAGTTAACAAAAGACAGAGCTGAGGGCTGAGGCTCCATCCTCCTAATTAAACTTGTATTATTAAAAGCTATTAAAGGTTTGAACCCTAAGCCACCAAAACATTTTGGATCACAAATATCTTTCCAACTTTATCAGTAGATACCATCACCTTTTCATTGCACAGCCACCACATATTCAAAAATGATGTATAAGCTATTTGATGGCTCCGGCCCATCGTATATCTTAAGATCTAACATTGTATAAGTGGGAATTGCTTGAAGGAGTGTCTGAACTCTGAATGAGAACCATCGTCCCAGGTGCAGACAAAACATATATCTGCCAATCATTGATCTTCTTCCAAACATCATCTATGGAGGGTCCATGGATTCCTTGGGATGCCTTAATTATTTCTACCTTTTTCATGGAGAATTGATGTGATACTTTTGGAAGAAGAGATTGTGTTCATTAGGATATTGAACTGCTCATTATTTGTGTCCTTGTAAGATTCCAGTGACGATATCCACGATTGTTGAGGGTCCCCTGGATGTGGTTAAGCTGTTTTGGCATCTTGAAAGAAATGGGAGATTGTCTGTCTGTTCTGCATACAAGTGGGAATGGAATAGATTAACAACACCTTTAGTTAAATAATAAATGGCTATGGAATGGCACCGATTTACGATCAGGCAAGAGGGGGCATTAGCCCCCTCCATGCATGTGTTGTGCAGTGAGTTTGGGATATTATGGCAATCCATTTGGACAAATATAATAGTATATGTATTGTACATTAAAGATTCACATCATTCTACAACTGAATTACTGATGATGCACTTTCAAAATGTCTAGACAGGTTTAATATTAATGTAGTTAAATTCCTTGATTGCTTATTATTTCCTACAAGGGAAAATTTGATCCTGAGGAGTTCAAGTCAGCTCGTTCCACAAATCAGAATTGTTTCTTGGGCGATTGATGAAGGTGGAAAAACTGCACCCTTTCGCCAAAGATATGTAGAAATTCATGCATGGGAGGCTACACCTAAAACCAATTGGCGATAGGTGGAGTTGTTCCCAATTATATAGTGCACGTTTGGAACACTGTATTGTATTATGATGTATTGTATTATTTAATGCTGATGTATTGTATTATGATGTATTATATTAAATTAATGTTATACACAGTGTTTGGTGTTGATGTTTTATTACATCATATATTATATTTTAAACAACTAAATAAAAATAGTTTTTAATTTATTATAATAAATAATATATTTAAAATAAAATTATTTTAAAAATAATTAATACTATATTAATAAATAATTTACTAAAAATTATAATTAAATTATTAAATTAAAACAATTAATATATTAAAAAATAATGTTATTATAATATCATAATATTTAATAGTTATGAAATGCATAAGGAAAAAAAAAAAAGAAAAATAAATATAAATAAAATAATAATACTCCATAAATCCACCCTCTCACAAGGTATTAAATAATATATCAAATCCCTCATTAAAATAATACATATACATCTCTTAAAAATCACCAAACATAGGATAGCATTATTTTAGTGAATAATATTAATACTATACACCCTAATACATCTTAATACACCGAACCAAACGTGCCCATAAGGTAGTAAATGGGATAGATCACAACCGATGTGAGATATCAACAAGATAGCATTAGGAGAAGATGTGTCTATGTGATCAACATGTGGGCTTTTTGAGATTCCACGTCGGATAAGATGTGGCACTCATATTGGTTATATGGAGAAGAGTGTCTTCTCTCCACTTAGATCATTAATTGGTTTTAGGTGTGAACTTCTTATTCGTTGTTTTTACCGTCCTTCTGCGACAGGGTATATCCATATCTATAGCTTTTGTTGTGGAAGGGCCAAACCATGTGAAGCATGCTTGGGAGGCTGAAAATGCTGAGATTCTTGCTATTTCCATGGGCTTGTAGATTGTTGAAGGAAAATGTGATAGAGAAGGTGAATTGTGTGTTCATCGACCGTTTGAATATAATAGTTGACTTTATCAAAATACTTTTTTTTTGTGAAACAGCTGAGAAGGCGAGCAAAGAAAAAAGAAAAAAGAAAAGGATAAAAAAGAAAAAAAACAAAGCAATAATTAAATCAAGCGACGAAAAGAAGCTCCCGCCGCATCTTAATCAACAAGGTGACGAACTTCATCCGGAGGGAAAGCCCAAACAGTTAAGAAATCTTCCAAGCACACCGCCTTCCGAGCTAGGCCATCAGCAACTTGATTTCATTCCCTATAAATATGACGAAGCACACATCCATCCATAGCACTCATCAAAGATCTTACATCTTGCACCATCGGCCACAAGGAGTGGCGTCCGTCAACTTGGTCATGGATAATATAAACAACCACCATGAAATCCACGAAGCACGCCCTCAATGTAACATCAAGATGACCCGCTAAAATCAGACCAAACCGAAGCGCCAACAGCTCCACTTCCAGAATAGAGCGACTCCCAAGATTATCTCCACAAGCACCCACCCATTGACCTTCATGGGTGCGGATGACAGCACCATATCCAGAACGTAAAGGCCCTTCTAAAACACTACCATCCGAGTGCAATATATTCCCCACCAAGCCATCCTCAATCCAGCGCACCTGCCTCCACTCCCTTCCGGTAGTACCAGCAGCCGCTGCTCACTCCATATGGAGTTGGAGACGCGCTGCTTTCATAACAACCTAATCACGACTAAGACCAGCCCCACGGAAGATACGCTCATTACGTTGACACCAAACCACCCAAAGCATAGGCGGTGTCAACGCTCATTACGCTCATTCCTCCACGCCCATTCTAGCCAGTGGCGGCATGAGCTGGTATTCAACACTCCAAGCATGCTATGAAAATGGAACCCCCCTCATCTCCAAACATGAACAACCCATGTGCATAAAAACAGCGCATGCTTCCAATCCCCGACCTCTTCTCCACATATTGAACATAGGGGAGACGTAGCAATGCCTCTATGATGGCGTAACTCATTGCATGGCAAGGCACCATGACACAGAGTCCATAGAAGAACACCAATTTTCTCCGGAATGCAAGCTTGCCATATCCAAGACCATCCCCTAACTGAGCTGTCACAAGAATCAATCCAACAATATCCCCAAGAAACACTGTAAATACCCTTTAGATCACCCCTCCACTGAATAATGTCAGGAGTCTCGGTGTTCAAAAACGGAGCCGGAGATTCTGTAATCTTATTCTTGATTTCCGGGGACAGCCAAGAGTATAGAATCCCCAAATTCCAACGGCCATTATCAATCACATCCTTGATGCGAAGCGAGAGATCATGAATATCAACAAAGGGGACATGATTAGCCAGACACTTACCCTCCCACCATGGCGAAAACCATAATTAGCTAGTACCATTTCCAATACGAATGCCATAAGCTTCACGGAACACATTAGCCACCTTGACCAATGAGCGCCAGACTTTAGTGCCTCTGTAATGAGCGTCTGGTAATAACCCCAGAGCAGTACCATACTTGGATCTCAAGGCCTGAACCCATAGCTTGTCCGTATCAGTAGGGAAGTCCCAAAGTTTCTTCCCCAGCAGTGCTATATTCATTTGGTGACATTTACGAATGCCAAGACCTCCAGAAGCCCTCGGCCGAGTAATCTCATTCTAGTTAATCAAATGTAAACCGCGACCACTAGCTCCCTTCCATATCCATCTTCGTACAAGCGTATCAATTCTAGAGCAAACACCCATAGGTAACATGTGGACTTGCATAATATAAATAGGAAGAGAGCATAATACCGAACGAGCAAGGGTAATGCGACCAGTCTTGTTCAACAAAGTGGACGACCAAGAATTGAGCCTATCCTGAATCTTTTTGATAAGAAAATCAAAATGAGATATCCGAAGTCGACCATGAATAATTGGAAATCCGAGATAGCAATCCAATTTATCAATGGCCGAAATCCCCAAATAAGAATTCAACCAGGCCTTTTCAGACAAAGTGGCATTAGGCGAGCAGTAAGCCGAGGATTTAGCAGCGTTCATGAATAAGCCGGAATGGGTGCCAAATCGTTCAAGGACTAATGCCATCGTACGGAGACTTTCTTCACTCAATTCAGCACAGAAGATGAGATCGTCAGTAAACATAAGATGCGAAATTCCAATGCCATCAACACTCAATTTCAAGGGTTTCCAAGTTCCTTCAGCAACTGCATTTACAATGGTGCGCGACAACTTTTCCATAACGATAACAAAGAGATAAGGCGATAACGGATCCCCTTGGCGAATCCCTCTCTGAGCTTTAATGTTACCAATGGGAGTGCCATTCCATAGAATGGAGAAACTCGACGAAGAGATGCAAGTCATAATGAGCTCTCGGCAAGGTCCTGGAATATTCAATTCACGTAAGCAATCTTCAACAAATTCCCAGCTCACCATATCAAATGTCTTGGCAAGGTCAATTTTAATAACCACTCCTCGATCATTAGAACGCAGACATTCCAAGGAAGATATCATCTCCTGAAGTAAGATGCAATTATCCGAGGTTCCGCGCCCGGGCAGGAAAGCCGACTGGTAAGGCCCTATAACCTCACATAAAATAGGGTGAAGCCGCTTGACCATAATTTTTGTAATAACTTTGAGTGTGACATTGCACAGTGTCAGAGGCCGGAACTGCTTAATAGTGCAAGGCACATCCACCTTCGGGTGAAGACAAAGGAAAGCATGAGCCAACCATCCGGCAGCCGCCTGCTACGAATAGCAGTGAGAATAAATTCCAGAAAAGGCTCCTTAAGAATGTCCCAATAAGCTTTAAAGAAAGCTGCTGGATATCCATCCGGTCCCGGGGCGGATAATGATTTCATGGAATTTAATGCTAACTCGACCTCCCGAGCATCTACCTCAGCTTCCAAAGTCGCGGCTTGAACCTCCGTGAAGGGCTGAAGCGGCGACAACGCATCCCCAACCGGAGTAGCCTGATGAGCGGCGAACATGGATGAGAAGTAGGCGATAGCATGTTCTTGAAGCAAGGTCTGATCTGAAACCCATTCGCCATCCTCAATCTGAAAAGAGTAAATCTTATTCCTTTTTCTTTTAATCTTTGTCCTTGAATGGAAATATTTGGTATTCCGGTCACCAGTCTTCACCCAATTATCCCGGGACTTTTGCTGCCATAGAAGTTCTTCTTGCAAAAGAACCTCAGCAAGCTCCTGCCTAGTCTCTCCTTCCAATCGCCAAAGCCAAGCCGAGTCGACTCTCTCCAGTCGCTTTTCCACACCAATAAGGCGATTTTTCAACTTACGCTTATGCGTTAGGATGTTACCGAATACCTCTTTGTTAAATGTAATGGATTTCTCCTTTACGCCTTGTAAGATTTCCAGAAGGTTATCACTACTACTCATACGCCCTGCATGTACCACATCTTTGTATTGGACATGTTCTTTCAACATATTCTCCCACCGGAAGGGCCTATCCACGCGAGTAGTAGGGGATTCTCCACATACTAGTTTCAATGGGCTATGGTCCGATCCAGTGCGTGGCAGATGAGAGATCCTACAATTCTTAAACATATCAATCCAGCTCAGGTTAACCATGCCACAGTCTAGATGTTTGCTCATACGCCGCCCAGCTCCCGCCATCCGCGACCAAGTAAACTCCTGTCCAGTGGTAGAAACGCCAACAGATGGCACTGATCAAAAAGGTCCCTGAGTACTTCAGCAGCTCGGTCATGAAGGAACCAACCCCCCCCCCCCCCCCCCCCCCCCCCCTTGGACTTCCTCCTCGCATGCGATCTCATTCCAATCACCCAAAACTATCCATGGCATATCAACCAAATTGGCTACGACCTTCAAGGATTCCCAGTTACTTTCAAAACACTTTTGTATTACCATTGGAGGGGTATTAAAATTTCCTTTTCAAAATATGTCTTTAAAAACATGATTTTTATTTATGTAATGTCTTGACTTGATGTTGCAAAAGATCGAAGCCGCTAGCTACAATGCGGAATGGATGTTGGAAATGGAATGATATATTGTCAATCATTTATAACCGTTGATTTATATTTAAAATGGACGATTTTGATTAATTACAAGTATATTTTTATAATTTTAGTTAATTTGTACTAGTAATATGTATTATTCATTGGTGGGGTTTGTGAGTTGCTGTGTATGATATTCAAGTCGCTAGGTGTGATATTTAGTCGCTACCGCTGGTATTCTTAATCGCAATTAAATTAAAATTCAGAATATATAATCTCTCACCCTTAAATGAACATGAATACAGAGCATTCTTAGTCGCTACTATGATATTCTGTTCGTTATCTATAATATTGTAATCGTTACATATGGTATTTTAGTCCCTATCTCTAATATTCTAGTCGCTACATGTGATATCCTAGTCGTTACCTACGATGTTATAGTCGCTACATATGATACCCTAGTCTCTACATATGATATTCTAGTTATGATCGCTATCTATGGTATTTTAATCGGTACTTATGGTATTCTAGCCGCTATGTACAATATCAATTTGCATTTTTTAAAATACAATTTAAATATGGAAAGATCTTTATTCTTTTATATTATGGTATCTTTTTTAAAAGTGGACACTCGATGAATTGGGATGGTGTATTACTGCTAATAGCAACAATCCAAAATTCTGTTGCTAATGAGGACATCTCAAGACCAAAATTTTGGTGATGAACAAACCGGTTTCGAATTTGATGATGCAACCGGTGTCTGCATTTAGTGACAACAATATAAAATTGATTTCCAATTCCTTCCCGGAACCAGGAACCATTTCTGCGCCGATTTTTCGTGTAGCTTGACTATTTGTAAAAATTAAAAAATTATGTATAGGGTTTTTTTGTAAAGAAATTATGTATAGGTGGATCTCGAATACCTAAAATCATGGTTATTTTGACCTTTTCTGAAATGTATTCCCGTATTACATCGTTAACTGTAATTGATGTGAAACAAATTTGTTTTTAAATTACCGGTATTTTCAGACCACATTAAATCTAAGATATCGCTGGAGGATTTATATGGGCAATGAAGGACGTCTCTCCCAAAGCAATTTTTTGCATATACAAGACTCGAAACCGAAACTTTATTTAAGCGATTAGAACCCAAGTCCACTCAAGTCAATTGATAGTTTTTATTTTGAATATATAGTAGTATATAGTACTACTATTTATATTTTTTCCCCTTGGCCGTCAAACTGTTTTTGTTCCAAAATAACATAAAACGGACATCGAAAACACAATTCCTATAAATTTCACGTGCGGCAATCCAATTCTTTCACATTCATTGTCGAGGATTTCCCTAAATTCACAGATTGGCCCCCACAACTTTTCACATATAACATCGAACCGCCATAAACTTCCTAACTCCTATAAGTACCCCAACAAAGCCGACCTCCAATCCAGATACTTGCGAACCAAGCAAGGCATCAGTGGAGAAGAAGGTAAATGGTTATTGTTCTCTCTTTTTCTTTTGTTGTGTTTTGTTTTGGTTGGCAGTGATTTGATTATGGTATTCCCAAACTTTATCGGCTTGATCTTGATTGAAGGAACAACATATATATATATAGCTTTTGAACTTTAGTGAGGAAGATGTTTAGTTACTTTTTCTTTTTACAAACAGGAGGAGGTCACCAAGCCACAAAACATTTGTCCAATCAATTTTAAAAAGTCAAACACCAAAAATAAGCTACGTGTGAGCATATGAATGTTTCTTTTATTTTTTTTAGTCCAAACTGTTTGAATCCAAGACAAAAAAAACGACATTAAGTAAAATTTGAAAAAGTAAAAATTTGTGGGATGGGTTCGGCAAAACCCGGTTTTTCGCTAATCAGACTGCTAGCTCAGCATAAAACTGCAATTAAGACGTGTTTGGGATGAGTTCAACGATTATTAGGGTAATTAATGGATGGATTAGTCTAATTCGATATTTTTGAGATGGTTTTAAAAACTGAAAAAAATATATGAAACTAAATAGGTTTTGGAAATTCAAAAAACATACTCAGAATAACATAGTACTACTACTACTATATTAGTATATACTACTACGTACTACTACATAGTATTACTATTTGTTTATTTTTCCCTGAAAAAAAAGGCCAAATATATCCATTTTGTTTCAAAAAAAGCCAAATCTATCCTTTTTTATTTTATTACCGAATTTATCCTCTACGTATGCTAATTATATCCAGAAATATCCTAAATTCACTAATCGCGGAATGGCTGCTGACGTGGCAATAAATTAACTTAAACCCTACACGTTGGATGGGATTTGAAGTGTCTCTCAATTAAGGCTGGGGAAAAATACCGAGTATACCGTATACCGCACATACCGTATCGAAAAAAAAAATATCGAAATTTTCGGTATACCGTAATTTTCGGTACGGTATCATACCGAAAAAAATTCTCCGTACCGTATACCTCACCGAACTTTACGGTATGAAAAATTTCATATCGTTGCCGTACCAAACATTTCGGTATACCGATTTTCGGTATACCGAAGGTTTCAGTATGAAATATTTTCATACCGTTTCCATACCGACATTCTGGTAAGTTCGGTATATTCCGCTATACCGAACATTCTGTACATACCGACATACCGTATCGCGGTATATACCGACATACCGAATATTCACTACATACCGACATACCGGTATTGCGGTATATACCGGCATACCGAACTTTCGCTATATACCAACATACCGATATTACGGTATATAACGGTATCGCGGTATATACCGATACCGTGGTATATACCAAAGTTCGGTACGGTAGCGATATACCGCGGTATCAAAAAATTTATACCGTTACCGTACCGAAATCTTACGGTACGGTATGATACCATACCGAAAATTACGGTACCGAAAATTTCGATATTTTCGGTATTTTTTCGATACGGTATGTGCGATATGTAGTATATTCGGTATTTTTCCCCAACCCTAATTGAGACACACTTCAAATTCGATCCAGCGTGTAGGGTTTAAGTTAATTTATTGCCACGTCAGCAGACATTCCACGATTAGTGAATTTAGAATATTTTCGGATATAATTAGCATATGTAGAGGATAAAATTCGGTAATAAAATAGAAAAATGATAGATTTGACTTTGTTTTAAATAAAAATGATATATTTGGCCATTTTTCCATTTTTCCCTTGGCCGTCAAACTATTTTTGTTCCAGAATAACATAATACGAGACATCGAAAACACAACTCCTATAAGTTTCACGTGGGGCAATCCAATTCTTTCACATTCATTGTCGAGAATTTCCCTAAATCACAGATTGGCCCCCACAACTTTTCACATATAACATCAAACCGCCATAAACTTCCTAACTCCTATAAATACCCTAACAAAGCCGAACTCCAATCCAGATACTTGCTTACCAAGCAAGCCAGCAATGGAAGGCAGTACGGGCAAAGACAGGGATGACGTCCGTTACCGTGGCGTCAGGCGGCGGCCATGGGGCAAATTCGCAGCCGAGATACGCGACCCAACCCGCCATGGAGCGCGCCTGTGGTTGGGCACGTTTGACACGGCTGAGGGGGCGGCACGGGCCTATGACCGCGCAGCCTTCAAGCTAAGGGGTCATCTTGCGATTCTGAATTTCCCGAACGAGTACTATTCGCAGCTCGCCATCCAGCCGTATAATCCCTCGTTTTCATCCATGTTTCCCCGGCCAGTGTCTTCTTCTTCTTCATCTTCTTCTTCTTCTTCTTCTTTGTCCCACGGGGGATATGGCTACGCCAATCACGTCCCCGGGCCCAACCATGGGTCGGAGAAGATTGAGCTGGAGTGTCTCGATGATGGATTGCTCGAAAGGCTTCTTGAGTCCTCCGAGAAAATGAAGAAATAATTCATATTATATATGTACGTACATATCGAAGACCAATCCACTATGCTGTGGATTTGCATTTGACTTGAAACTATGTGATGTTAATAACTTTAATGGAAATATAAGCTTTCTTGGCTATAAATAGTGTTGAATGAGATGATATCTTTTGGTTTATATGGTTAGAACCTACTTCAGTCTTAAGTTGTTGAAACTCGAGCGGTTAGGTGAAGAATCCAATCATATATCGGTACTCAATACTATCATTGTTCCACAATGGGAGAATTTTTCGCTGAAAAATGCATGCAGAATATAGAAAGATCACTACAAAACTGGGGTTGTATGATGTGAAGTCAGATAATGTAGAGGTACTGGACACAATGTCACTCAGGCCGTCATCCAACTCGCGGATTGGTGGGGGTTTGGGGGCAGCGCCCCAAAATGGAATTTTTGGCTGGGACTGGGACGAGTGTATTTTGCGCCCATGTATTTCGTCGTTTTGGGCCTAGAGTTTTATGTGCATTTAAACTCCTTGCCTTGGTACTTGGTAGTGCCCAGAACTAGGAGAAATTCGAAATGGATAACCAATTTGTGTGTGTTTTTTATTTCTTTTTCATATTTTTCAAAATAGGGTTATGGAAATTATTGAGTTGAAATTAGAAGAAATCATAAGAATGCAAAAAGTGAAGGAGCTGACAAAAATGGAAGAGGTTCTTGGTGTCTTGAAATGACCCTTTTTCTGGAAATTAAAGGTAGCAAAATAATTAAATAATGCAGTACCTGAATAGAATGAATGTGTGCTGTTTTGAGAAAGATTTTATTTGGAGAAAAGGGAAATTAAAAAAGTGAAAAAAGCAGTGGAGCTAGTAGTCAAAGGAGACATGGGGAATCGACATCTTTTATTTTGGATTCGATGCTATTTTGTGGTTACATCATTCGACTTGCTATTGCATTTGTAGTTATCTACAATTGGTTCCTTTTAAGTTCATGTTGTGCTAGTGTGGTGTCGATTGTTTTAGATAAGTTAAAATACAAGAAAAAAACCAGCTATATATTTAGTTCAACTATGTACATGAATACAAGCTATTTTCTAAATCATTCCATAAAAAATGAATTAACCCAATTTATCCTGTAACTATACTAATTTTCGCCCAATCCATCCCACTCACCCTAATGATGATTAATGCTGATGTGGCAACGGATTAGTGCACCTATTGACGACTAATGTTGGCGTGACAGCGGATTTGTGCCCTAATGTGGTTGACGTGTCAGCACCATCCGCTGCCACGTCAGCATTAATCGTCATTAGGGTGGGTGGGATGGATTGGGTGAAAATTAACATAGTTACTGGATGGATTCGCTCAATTCATTTTTTATTTGATGATTTGGGGAAACAAACAAAATTATGGAATTGTAAGAGTTTTTTTTCCCACAACATGTCGACAGAGAAATTACTTATTGCAATTTTTTTTACCCATTTATGTTACCAAAGTTACATCTAAGACACTAACACTTGGTTTTTGATTAATTGATATTGAGGCTTTGTTTGGGGAATCAGAGTTAGGGTTTAGTTTTCACGTTAGAGTTTTTTTTTTTTTTTTAAGAAGCCGAAGCCAGAAAAATGGTAGTGGGAGCTAATACCACACAGATTATAAAGGGATAAAAGAGAGGAATAGGGGGTCATGTGGGGAATCGAACACCCAACCCTAAGAGTAGAAGTCATGGACTGATTGGCCGTTTGGACAAGTTCTCATCCCTTCACGTTAGAATTTTGTATTAGTTGTTAATAAATTGCTAAAACTATTCTAAAGTTTATTATGCCGAATATTTGTTTTATTTATTATATTAAATTTTATTTTATGGGTAAAAAACCCAACTAAACCCCTAGCTTTTCAAAAACCAACCTCTAAATTCACTAAAAGAATTTTGCGGGTAGGTGATGAAAGGATTTTGTCGCCTCGTTCGTCGCCTAGCACTCTAGGCGACAAACAAGGCGTTGAAATCCGCCAGGCGACGAGGTTTTAGGCGACGACTTCAATAAAATTTCGTCGCCTTGCCGCGAATTTCTTTTAGTGATTTTAGTTTTAACATGTATAATAATAGCGGTTTGGATAGGATACAAATGGGTGACATTCAATAAGTAATAGCATGCCGACCTGATGACGTTTGTGCTGCGTGTTAATGAGGTGTGTGCTAGGTATTTAATGATGTTTGTTGTAATTTTCAATTAGAAAGAGTTCTCTTTTGCTATGTTGTATAAAAATGTCCGGCACATACGAAGCACTCATTCATCACATACAAAATACTCCTTCAACACTTCAACGGGAGCTGATTCAACTCCCAAACCAAATCCTAATAATAGTATTTGACTGAATTCAATGTAATTTAATTTACATGTTCATGATCATGAATTTCCATATAAGCTTCAGAATTTTAAATAATATAATGTCCACAAGTCCAATGTCCTTTATGTTCTTTTTGGCAGTGGCGGAGCCACTTGTATCAATAGGAGGGTTTAGGGTTTAAGATTAGTATGTTATTATAATATTAAAAAATATTTAGTATATTAGTTATGGTAAAATGTAAATATGGCCCCTCCTAAAATTTGAAATTAGTACAATATTAATTGTTGTAACAAATTGGGGATTTTATTAGCTTCAAAACTTTTATTACCTTATTTAACTAACACCATCTTTTGAAAATTAAACTTAAATTTGCTATTAATATCTTTATAGTAATTTTTTGTAACACAGAACTAAGCAAACATTATTGTTCAGGCTTTTGTTTAGAAGCTCAATATGTATAAAAAAGTTGACTAATGGAAGAGATAATTTTGAGACTCTTATAGCCATCCCCTTGATTACTCATCGTGCCTCGTTGTCCTGCCGCACAAGTCACAATTACAAGTAAGTTGTCCCAATCTCATTTCTGAATCATTCTATATGTCCATTTTATGTGAATATATGTATAATTGGTTAATAGTTATATAAATTAGTAAAATATAGACAAGAGGGATCGTGTTAGATTCGCCTGAGCGTGTAGTTTCTAAATATCGAACTTTTAAAGTATTTACTTGTACCGACCTTAAATTATTAATAGTTTAAAACATACATTGGAGTGCGTGCACTTTGGGTCTGTAACAATTTTTTTTTTTAAAAAAAAAAGAGGAAGTATCTAAACCAAGGTTGTTAAGATCGGGATCCTATATGGGATCGTTTTTCTCTTTGCAAGATCGGGATCGTATGATCGAATCGGGATCCTAAGATCTTATGAAATTGCAATAATGGATAAACTCAATTATGCATACTAACTAGTAAAAGCATTATTTTGTGTGTTTATGAATCTTGTAAGTTAATTAATACAATACAGTATAAAAATATTACAATTAACATAAAATATTTCCACATACATACATATTATGTTTTTTTACACATCATACATAAGGAATACAAGCTCTTAAGTTTAAAATTAAAATAAACAAGTTATTTTGATCCCAAATCATAAAATATTAGAAAAAATTTATGCGTTTAAGAGGGTAAGATCGTAAGATCGTAGAAGCGTTTGAGGGAGTATGACCATAAGATCGTAACATTCTACTATCAGGATCGGGATCTTACGAATTTTAAGATCCTACAAGGATCGGGATCGTTTTAGAGAGGTGTGATCGTAAAATCGTAAGATCCTAAGATCAGGATCGGGATCTTAACAACTATGATCTAAACTATAATTTGCGCACCTCACATATCTTTTCTGGTTCCGCCCCTGCTTTTTGGCCTTAGGCGTTGCAAGTGGTATGTAGTGTACTAGCGCATTGTATCTTTTCTTTTTCATCTTGTTCTAGTGCTGATACTTAACTCGCTGGGTTCTGCCTTTTGAGAAGATTGCTATTTCTGTTTTATTAAAGTTATTCTTTATGCAAATGATGTCTGCATCTTACATAGCTCAAAAGAACAATTTCATCAGCTGTGTAAGGGTTTTAAAACAGCACATTCAGATCCATATTTGTTGATAATGTTTGTGTTTGTTTTGTTTAAGGAATTTATTTACGCACGGTTATAAATATGAGTTTCTACGGTTTGCAATAACGGTGGCATGCCATTCGATTGAGTAGTTTGTTGGTGCCGGTGGGTTAAAATTTAGAATCGGAAAAAAGGGCAAATAAGTCATTTTTCTTTTCCAAAAATCCAAATCAGATCTTTTTCTATTTTATTACCAAAACAGTCTGCTACAAATGCTAATTATATCCAAATCAGTCTCTTGTTCACTAATTATGCTCTAATTACTGACATGACACGTGGACATAATATTAGTCATTTTTTTAAATTTTTTTCCAATTCAGTCATAAATTTTTGTTTTGTTCCATTTAGTCCTCTACCGAAATAAGTCATTTTTATATTAATTGGTCTCCAACCTTTTAAATTATTTCATTTCAGGCCCAAAACCTTAAATTTTTTATTACTATTAATCCATTTATCAAATAAATGCCAACATACTTCAGTAAATCAAATTAAACACCAAACCTCATACATTGGGTTTGATTGCCGTGTTACCGGGTCTTCCAAGTTTCGGGATTTTACGGACTCTCTTTAACCACCCGACCGTAATCGATGGTCATTGATTCTGGTTTTTTCAACAACAATTAGCACAAGCATACTTTGTTTCCTACTTTAGAACGTAGTAAGCTTTGAGTAAATGATTTAATTTTAATTTTCGTATAAATGATTTAATTTTACTTTTTGGAAGGTTATTGATGCAGGAAGCATGAACAATAAAATTCGCGCTATTTTTTAATATTTTTAATAACATTTGAATAATATTTTTAATATTTTTTTCAATAAAAATAAGGTTTGATGTATCCATAACTTTCCAAAAATTCAAGTTAAATCATTTAATGAAACATTACTACATCCTAAGGTAGGAAACAAAGTAAGGTTGTGTTGATTGTTGCTGAAGAAAAGCAAAATCAATGAACCATCGGTTGCGGTCTGGTGGTTAGAGAGAGTACGTAAAACTCCGATACTTGGAAGACCCGATAACAAGGCAGTCTAACCCAATGTATGAGGTTTGGTGTTTAATTTTATTTACGGAAGTATGTTGGACATTTATGTGATAAATGGATTAGTAATAATAAAAAATTTAAGGTTCTGGGCCTGAAATGAAATAATTTGAAAAGTTGGAGGCCAATTAATATAAAAATGACTGATTTTGGTAGAGGACTAAATGGAACAAAACAAAAGTTTAGGACTGAATTGACAAAAGATAAAAGAAAAGGGACTAATATCGCCCACGTGTCATGTTTAAATTTAAATCCTTGCCACGTCGGCAATTAGATCACAATTAGTGAACAAGTGACTGATTTGGATTTTTGGAAAAGAAAAAAAGACGTACTTGTCCTTTTTCCATTTAGAATTTGACACATATAAATTTATAATTTGTAAAAATATATCGATTTGATTCTCATTGTTGTTTTTTTTTTTTTTTCGGAGCAAATCTCATAGTTGTTGATATTGACCCATAGCTGACTTGCCTTAATTGGAAATTAAAATTATTAGGATGACCCATCTAGAGGTGTCGAAACGGGCCCGCGGTGCGAAACTGGCCGGCCTGCGCGGGCCCCCGTATTTTTGCGGGCTTGAACGGGTGGGGCTAAATGGGGTGGGCTCAAAAGGTCTAGGTCCGATCCGCCCCACACGCGGGCCTTGGGTTATGTGGTCCGGCCCGTGGACTTTTTATTTAAAAATAGTATTATTTTTTTATTTGTAAAAATATAATTTGGATATATTTTTTAATGTATATATTAAAAATGAAATAAAGAGATTATAATTGGTATTTATGATTATAAATAAGTGTATATTTATTGACATAATTATTTACTTTAATGTGGGCTTGTTGAATAATTATTTAAAAGAATTTATGATTATTTCATTTTTAATACTAAAGAACTATATTATATTTTGCAAAATATAATATATGTGACAAAATTTTTATAATTAATGATTGAACTGATTAAAATTTTATGCCTCACAGATGAAATTTTTGCTAGAGTTGTATTAGGTAAGACTGTCTGAACATTATTCATTAATTATATATTTTATTAGGTAAGACTGTCTGGACATAATTCACTAAATTTTATATTTTATTAGGTAAGATTGTTTGGGCATAATTCATTAATTTATATTTAAAAAAATAAATATTTATTAGCACTCATAATTTTTAATAAATAGAATAATAATGAGTTTTAAACTTAAAAACTTGATACCCATAAAATGAATGAACATGAAAATATTAGAAGAGATAGATAATTTTTATTAAGATAATTCAATATGCAATCAATTCAATAATTTAAATGTTTGATTATATTATGCTAAATATTCATATTAAAGAATAATAAATTTAATCGATTCACAACGTTTTTAAAAAAAAATACTGAAAGCCCGCGGATACGTAGGCCCACCCCCAGCGGGCCTAACCCGCAAAAGCCCGCCCCGCCGCGGGTTGGGCCCGTTGAGGCCCGCATCTAAACGGCCTCTAAAAGTTGAGCCCGCCCCGTATTTTTTATATTGTGGGGCGGGCCGGCCCAACGGGCTAGGCCCGTTGTGACAGGTCTAGACCCATCATAATTATTTCTTAAGAAACTCTCAAAAAAATAGTATATTGAAAAAGTACTCCATCCGTTTTAAGTCTACCGTTTGTATCAATGGCGGAACTAGAATTTCAATCCAGGGTGTGCGGAAATTTACATAAATTAAAATATTTTGTAACAATAATCAAAATACATTTTTTTATCATTCAAAATAATAATTACAATACTCTTCGACGTACAGACATTTCTTGAAAATAACTCATTACTTCATCTACACTTACCTCATCTAATAATTCTTTTTCAACAAAGACAATAATGAAACATTCAATGTTTCATCACCCATCTGATTACGCAACTCGGATTTGACAATATTCACTGTAGAAAACACCATTTCTACGGGTAAAATTCATGTTGACTGTTGTGGTGAGTGGAGACTGAAGAGAGTTTTCAAGTGATAGACGGGGGAGGACAGTATTGACGGCAATGTAGACATTGGGTTTAGAATTGGGGAAACATATGAATTAAACTATTAAACTATTATTTTTCAAAAAAAAATGGAAAGTGAGGGGCGTCCGGTGACCACCCTGGCGCCATAATAATTCCGCCACTGGTTTGTATAGTAGATATCATTCATAAAGTAACTTTGATTCTAACTTTTTAGCAAGATTATATAAAATAAAACATAGTCAAGTGAGGCGTTAATTGATTCGTCTAATTGCATAGATTTAGAATATCAAATTTTTATAATTTTTAATTATATATAATTTGAGATATTAATAATAGAAAATGTGCATTGGATTGCGTGTGTGTGCAGAAATGAAGAGGTTATATATATATATAAAAAAAAAAGCAGGGAATATTTCTTTAGCCAAAGAGTAATCCCGAGATATTGGTTAATTGGTTCAACAAGATTTTTCCGGAAAAATAAATCCATAAAGTCAACTATTGTTATAAATGTATGTGTCTATAATTTTCTTTTTTAATAATCCGTAAATTCAATTTGTATGGGAAGTGAATACAGTGCAGAAACCTTGAGATGCATGTAGATCCATGTGATGACTATACTTCAATTTGTGTAGTTATAAATTGTGGGTCCATTTATTAATGGTTACATCCAACCTGACACATATCCTGGTTTCTTGACATGTATGCGATATTTGATTGGGTTTTTGTAATGGCTGAATAGGTGTACGGTTGTACGTGACTTATGTGATATTATGTGATTCAACTCCTACATGTGTTTAGCCAAAAAAACTCCTACAGGTGAATAAAAGCTTGATTTGATTACGGTTTCTTTATGGCACTAACAACCATTCATCACAAAACATCTTCCTCTTAACATATCTATAGGTACATCATACATGCTTTGTAATGCTCTGTATCGTATTTTAATTTTCTATGAGGCATTGTTGACTAAGGGTGATTAACACTACAAGAATTTTGCGGGCAGGTGACGAAAGGATTTCATCGCCTTGCACTCTAGGCGACGAAATCCGCAGGAGACGAAGTTTTAGGCGGCGAATTCAATAAAATTTCATCCCCAAATACGTCGCCTTGCCGTGAATTTCTTGTAATGTAATGATTGGAACTACTTGAACTTAACTCGCGACTCGGCTCGGAAAAAAACTCGACTCGTACTCGAAAAATTCGAGTCGAGTCGAGTCGAGTATTCAATCGAGTATCGAGCTGGAGTACAAGGATATGATACTCGTCGAGTACCGAGTTGAGTCGAATAATCGACTCATTTTTTATTTTACTTTATTTTATTTTTTAATATATTTCATATTTTTAATACTCCTTTGGTTTTTATTTATTATACACTTTCACTTTGATCCGTTTATTAATAAATAATTCATTTATCTCACTTTCTCTTATACTTATTCACTATTTTATTTGTACCAAAAAAATGTCACTTATTTTAGAACACACAAAAAAATGATCACTCTTTAAAAACTAACAGAGTATATTTTAGAAGAAACTTTGGTTATATCTTAATTTTACAATAACTAATTAAATATTTAAATATCTAATTGAATTAGGTTTTTGTTTCGTTGTTCCAAAATTTAATATCAACATAAAAATATAAAAAAAAATATTAATCAAACTCGAAACACTCGAGCTTGAGAAAAGGAAAAAAAAAAAAAGAGCTCGAACTAGATGAAACTCATCGAGCTCGAGATCGAGTGATGCTACTCGACTCGAACTTGAGCTCGAGTAGCTCCGTGAAACCATTGACTCAAGTTCAAGTTCCCCCACGACTCAAGCTTGGCTTGACTCGACTCGATATAACTCAATGTAAATCGGCGGTTTGAATTCTAACCAAAGACCAACGGCCCGGTCCGGTTACAATTGGCTTTTTACTTTTTAGAATAACCATGATGATATGTTGTGAAGTCTGATGATGCAAGAGGTACTGCACACAATTGGGTTTTTCCTTTGTAGCATAACCATTTTGGGCTGTAACGTACAGAATTTTGGCCCATGTCTTTTCGGCCTTTTTTTGGGGGAGCTTAGGGTTCCGTTTGTATTTAAACCCCTCTTGTGTTATTGTAAAACTGTATCTGAAATATAGTAAAGTTCCTGGCTTGATAGCACCCCAGACGTAAGAGAAATCCGAACTAGGTAAACAATTCTCGTGTGATTTTTCATTGATTTGCGTTATTTTCATAACGATTGGTATCAAAGCGATGTTAGGGAAAAACCACAAGGATGAGCGACGGAAAGATTCCGATTAAGAAGTTTGATGGTGCCGACTATGGATTCTAGAGAATGCAGATAGAGGACTATATGTATGGTAAGGATCTGCACAAGTCGCTTGGAGTAAAACCAAAGGATATGTCGACTGAAGACTGGAACATTTGGATAGGAAAGCCATGGGATCGTTCGCCTATCGCTTTCACGAAACATTGCCTTCCATAGGACAAAAGCTAAGTCAATATTGGAGATTCTGGCGATCTTCTCGAATATGTTCGAGACACCGTCCGCTGCAGACAAGGTCAACTTGATGTGGACGCTCTTTAATCTGGAGATGTCGGAGAGTACAGGAGTAGCCGACATCTGAACGAATTCAATCTAGTCACGCAACAGTTGGCATCGGTTAGTATTGAATTCGAAGATGATATTAAAGCCTTGATCATGTTGTCAAGTCTGCCTGAGAGTTGGGAAGGGATTGTTACCGCAGTAAGTGCTTCATCGGGTAAAGAAAAGATGAAGTTTGACTGTGTCAGAGATTTGCTTCTGAGTGAGGAGATTCGGGAAAGACAGAGAGTCCAGGGATCTGGATCTAGGTCCGCCTTACACAAAGAGAGTAGTGGTCGATCCGCGTCGAGGAAAGGAAACTGAGACAGATCAAAGTCGCGAGGTCAAAATGCATGGAAGAAGGACATGAGTCAGATTTAGTGCTGGAATTGTGATAAGACCGGATACTATTGGTCCCAGTGCCAGGCACCGAAGAAAGAATGGAAAGATAGCAATTCAGCTAATGCGACAACAGAGGAGATCAGTGATACCTTGATTCTGAGTGTATCTAGTCCTTTAGAGTCTTGGTTTCTAGATTCTGTAGCATAGTTCCATTTATGCAGTAGTTCAGATATAATGGAGAATTATGTGTAGGGGAATTTTGGAACTATATACCTTGCTGATGATAAGCCGCTGAAAATTGTGGGTAAAGGAGATGTGTTGATCAAGACCCCGAATGGGTCTCAGTGGAACCTAGTGGAGTCAGACATATTCCTGGTCTGTAGAGGAATTTGATTTCAATAGGGCAGCTGGACGAAGAAGGGTATGTCACAGCCCTTGGAACTAAAGGAGCTATGATTTTAGCCTGAGGCAAAAAGGAAGGTACTTTATATGTTACCTTTAATTCTGATAGGACTGATATTGTTGCTGTGGAAGATGGTAAGCGCACTGCTGATTTGTGGCATTGTCGTCTTGGCCACATGAGTGAGACCGGAATGAAACTGATGCTTTCAAAAGGCAAACTTCCGGATCTGAAAGCAGTGGAATTTGGGGTGTGCGAATATTGTGTCTTCAGTAAACAGAAGAGAGTTAGTTTCTCAACTGGCGGAAGGGCGTTGAGAAAACAGAAACTGGAATTGGTGCATAGTGACTTATTAAGTCCGGCTCCAGTTACATACCTCGGTGGAGCATCATATTACATGACTTTCATTGATGATGCCAAAAGAAATGTATGGGTCTATTTTCTGAAACGTAAGTCCGATGCTTTTAATACTTTCAAAAAATGGAAAGCCTTGGTGGAGAATGAGACAGAACTCAAGGTGAAGTATTTGAGGTCAGATAATGGAGGAGAATATGAATTGACTGAGTTCAAAGAGTATTGTAAGGAGAATGGAATCCGGATGGAGAAAACAACACCAGGAACACCTCAGAAGAATGGAGTTGCTGAGCGTATGAATAAGACGATGAATGAGCGTGCAAGATGCATGCGTGTGAATAGTGGACTACCAAATATGTTTTGGGCAGATGCGATTAATACAGCCGCACATCTGATTAATCGAGGGCTGTTTGTGCCATTGGAGAATGGCGGTAAAGAGGTAAATCTATCTTTTTTACGAGTGTTTAGGTGTACAGGTTATGTCATGACTGATGATAGAAGTAAGATGGATCCCAAGTCTATTAAGTGCACGTTCATTGGCTATGGAGATTGTGAGTTTGGATATAGTTTTTGGGATGAGCAGAACCGCAGGATCATCCGTAGCAGAGATGTTGTGTTTGATGAACAGGTACTGTACAAAGACAGGGAAACTCTTAAAAAGGAGCCTAAGTTTGTGGAATTGGATATCACCAATTCTCTTGGCAAAGTGACAGAGGTTGTTCAGGAAAATGCATAGGTTATTCAGGAACAGACAGAAACGATTGAGATTGAAGAGGCTAAACAACCTATTCCAATGGCCCCTATGTTAAGGAGATCCCAGAGACCACATCGTACCCCCGCGAGGTACTCGCCCTCCTTGGATTACTTGTTGCTAACAGATTCCGGTGAACCCGAGAGTTATACAGAAGCTCAAGACAACGAGCAGTCAGATAAGTGAAAGTTAGCAATGAACGATGAGATGAATTCCCCATGGACGAATGAAACTTGGGAGCTGACTGAGCTTCCGGAAGGGAAAAAGGCGTTGCACAACAAGTGGGTTTTCAGAATTAAACAAGAAGCTGATGGGAGCAAACAATACAAGGCAAGGCTGGTAGTCAAGAGTTTCCAACAGAAATATGAAATTGATTACACTGATTTTTTTACGCCTGTGGTAAAGATGACATCTATCAGAATGGTATTGGTGCTAGTGGCAGCAGAGAACCTAGCACTAGAACAGATGGATGTGAAGACTGCATTCCTTAACGGTGATTTAGAGGAAGAAATTTACATGAGACAGCCGGATGGTTATCTGGTTAAGGGTAAAGAAAGTATGGTGTGCAAGTTGAAGAAGAGTTTGTACCGACTGAAACAAACTCCGCGGGAATGGTATAGAAAGTTTGATAGGTTTATGCAAGAGATTGATTTTATGAGGTGCAACGCCGACCATTGTTGCTATTTCAAAAGGTGTAGTGGAGGATACACTATTCTACTACTATATGTGGATGATATGCTGATTGCAGGGAATTCTGAACAAGAGATCAGTTTTTTGAAGAAGCAGTTGTCTTAAAGGTTTTCAATGAAGAATCTTGGCGAGGCCAAGCAGATATTGGGCATGAGGATCATCCGAGACAAAGGGGCTGGAAAAGTGTATTTGTTACAAGCTGAGTATATTGTGAAGGTTCGTGTAAGGTTTAATATGCAAGACGCAAAGGCTGTGGGCACTCCATTAGGCAGTCAGTTCAAGTTATCCCTCAAGGACTCGCCGAAAAGGGAAAAAGAGCGAGAGAAGATGAAAGGCACCCCTTATGCATCCGCTATTGGTAATCTTATGTATGCAATGGTGAGCAGTAGACCATATATTGCGCACGCAGTGGGAGTTGTAAGTAGGTTCATGAGCAACCCAGGAAAGAATCACTAGGATGCAGTGAAGTGGATCCTTAGATACTTGAAAGGAACTAAGGACATGGCCTTATGTTATGAAGGCAAGGACTTGGCATTGACGGGTTATGTAGATGCCGACTTAGCCGGGAAGCGACCTTGATAAGAGAAGAAGCACGACAGGGTATGTGTTTACTTCTAGAGGCACTGCGGTGTTGTGGTCATCTAAATTGCAGAAGATTATAGTTATGTCTACTACAGAGGCTGAGTAAGTGGCTATGATTGAAGAAGGCAAAGAGATGGTGTGGTGACAGAAGTTTTTGTTTGAATTAAGCATAGAATGGAACACTATTCAATGATAGTCAAAGTGTCATTCACTTGCCAAAGAATCCTGGATTTCATTCAAGAACAAAGCATATTGAGACAAAGTACCACTACATCCGTAATCTTGTTGACAAGATGTTGCTATGAAATGGATTGAGTGGAAGCTGGATCAGACTTCAAGTGAAAAATTGATATATTGTGAAGTCTGATGATACAAGAGGTGTTGCACACAATTGCACTCGGGCCGTAACATACACAATGGGTTTGGGCCTAGAGTTCCGTTTGTATTTAAACTCCTCTCGTGTCATTGTAAAGTGTATTTGAAATATAGTAAAATCCCTAGTTTGGTAGCGCCCCAGACGAAGGAGAAATCCGAATGGGTTATGTTATTTTCATAACACATGACACCTCCTGTTTAGACATATATACATCATGTTTTGTCATATATAACATTATGTGCTGTAATTAAAAAAAAAACAAATAAGTAATTTATCATTTAATTTACACATGTACCCATTTAACTCCCTAGGATCATCCATGCACCGTGTGCTAACTCTTAAAATTAAGGCCAGTATACGAACCCATCTAACGGGCATGATTACAGTGCAGCCACTGCACTGTGCAGCTATGTTGTTACATTATATTTTTGTGATGTTTTTGTATTTTGTGCTGTGCGGGATTGTATTTGTGATGTTTTGATTTTAACTTTTAAAATTTTCAATTCTCTTTTGTAAATGAGCTTTTGTGAGACATCACACAATTTATGTCCGCCCTCACAAAATATATTGTACACATCACAATAACAACAGTTGCCGGCACGCCATGGATAGTTATACAATAGTTTTTGGTCAATTCGGTTTCTGTAATGACATAACAATTGCCAGCAAGTGCAGGCAGCACTAAAAATAATGTGTAGCCCTTTGTAAAGTGATGTGTAAGTCTTATAAAGTGATGTGTAGACGTTCACTACAAGAAAAATGAGGATTACCGACCCCAATTACCGACCCACAAAGTGCGGGTCGGATTTACCGACCCCATCACCGACCCCAGCTGGGGTCGGTAATTTTTATGACCGTTATGGGGTCCCCATGTGGTGGGCAACCAAATCACCGACCACAGCTTTTGTGGTCGGTGATACCGACCCCATTACCGACCCCAATTGGGGTCGGTAATCTAGGGATTAAAATCCCCAAATCGGGGAGACCAGAATCAGTCGAAACACAACTCCCTCCTCCGCCCTTCTCTCGACGACGACTCCAGACGCCCCGCCGACCACCGCCAGCGCGCCACCGCCCGTCGACGCCCGTCCCCGACCACCGCCCCGCCGCCTCCACCCGCCGCCTCAGTTTCTCCGCCGGGGAGAGCAGCCACCGAGGCCTTTCGAGGCTTCGGTTTCCAAGTGATTTTCCACCCGAAACATCCTCTTCATTCCATTCGTGTAGTAATCGAAGGTACTCGATTGGCTATTTCTTCATTTTTAATCCATTCGTTTGTTGTTATTTTTGGATTGTTTGAAGATGTGCTTTGTTTTTTGACTTGTAGATCCTTCTATATTATTCGCATATGTTGTTTAACTTGAGATTGGTATACTTGAATTGTCGTAATCTATAATGTCATATTTGTGCGATTGGTTATCCAAATTTGCAAAAAAAATAATTTTCGGGTTGTAATGTATAGAGCAGCGGCTGTTTCGGGCCATTCTGCACTCATTTTTTGGAATTTCGAAATTATAGGCACATAATTAGAAAGCTCTCGTCGAGTAGATGAATTTTGATATATGATATGCTCAAATTGGAGTTCGTATGAGAAAGTTATAGGATTTTTAAGAACCTTATGTCTTGTTGAAGTTGAAATTGGTACGGTGTACATGCCTGCACAGTTATATGTCTTGAGAATGTTGTATGATTCTAAAGTGCATGTGTTTTTTGAACTTTGTATTAATTTAGAACTTGGTATATTAATTTTTCTTGAATTTTTGATGTTGTTTTTCTCATGTCGTATTGAAGTAGATGTGATTGGAGTGGGAAGTGTCTAGGGTTGGTATAATTGAACTCTATGATGTGGAATGAGATTTAGTGCTTGAGTGTTGGAGTTGAAGTAGAATTGTTGGAGGTGTAGTAGAATGAATTTTTTTGGTTAGATGTGGTATTGGATTCCTTGAATGAATTATAAAAAATATTATTATGAAGACACATTTAGGAGCGACAATGAATTAAAATTGCTAATCTAAATTCTAATAAAATATAGTTAGTAATATAATTTGAATGAAACAATTCTAATTTTATTTATTAATAATGTAATAATGAACATATAAAATAAGTCATATCTAATTGAGGAGTTGAAGAAATACAATATCTTAAAGTTAACGAACAACCTAAATTATTGATTTAAATTAGTTTCATTATGTGTCGTATTGCCATATTCGTAGGTGATGGATCGGAGTTGGATGTACCGCTCCCGTCGTGAAATTGGAGTAGTGACATCCGAATTTACTAATGGAGTAGAATTATTTTTACGTATGTCTCATGGAAACCCAGATGTGGATAGGGCCCAGGGAAAATTAAGGGTGTCCATGTGGTAAGTGTAGGAACAAGTGCTATCTACCTGATGATGACATCAAGTACCATCTACAAAAATATGGGTTTGTCCCTAACTATGAAAGGTGGACGTGTCATGGTGAAGTGCACCAATTTCAACGATACGACGATGTTGGTGCGGGAGCCCCATCAGTAGATGCACCTGAAGATACTTACTTACAAATGGTTTACGAGGGAATGGGGGATTTGGTATGCCCGACACTACAGCACATGATGAAGACGGTGAACCGAGGCCACCAGAGGAACCAAATCCAGAGGGAGAGACTGTTTTACCGTATGTTGGAGGCGGCAGACAAAGATTGTGGCCTGGGTGCAAGAAAATGACTTTGCTATCTACAATAGCAAGGTTATTAAACATTAAGGCCGAACACAACTTATCGGAGCGGTGCTTTGATACGTTGTGCCAACTAATCATTGATTTGCTTCCCGAGGATAATGCTATGGTTAAGAACTTCTACGAGGCAAAGAAACTACTTGAGGGATTGGGCCTACCTGTTGAGAAGATAGATTGTTGTGAGAATAGGTGTATGTTGTTTTGGCGTGAAGATGCTACATTAGAGAATTGCAAGTTCTGTGACAAACCTCGTTATCGGGAAACGAATTCCAATTCACGGATCGCACGAAAATACATGTTCTACTTCCCACTTAGAAACCGATTAAAAAGGTTGTATTCATCGGAGGCGACAGCGGAACATATGACTTGGCACGTCGGACACCATCATGATTCGGTAGGAGAGATGTGTCATCCTTGTGACTCGAAGGCATGGAAAGACTTTGATACAATTCATCCAGAATTTGGATCGGAGGGGCGAAATGTCCGCTTGGGACTTTGTGACGGACGGTTTTCCAACCTTTTGGACAGTCGGGATCGCAATACTCATGTTGGCCAGTAATTTTAACCCCATATAACCTCCCTCCCCACATGTGCATGAAAGATGAATACATGTTTCTCACGTGCATTGCAGGGTTAAGGTTTCCCGATGGATGCGTATCGAACTTGGGCAGATGCATAGACATGAATAAACATCGAATGTTTGGAATGAAAAGTCATGATTGCTATATCTTCTTACAGCGTCTACTACCGATAGGATGGCGGGATTTGCTTCCCAAGAGTGTTTGGGAACCGATCACAGAACTAAGCAATTTTTTTCGTACCCTGACTGCGAAAACACTTACAATAGAAGACTTGCAGAAATTGGAGACCGATATTCCAGTGGTTCTATGTAAGTTAGAAACGATATTCCCCCCTGCATTCTTCGATTGTATGGAACATCTTCCCATCCACCTACCTTACGAAGCAAGGATTGCCCGGTCCCGTTCAGTTCAGATGGATGTATCCTTATGAGAGGTAAATGAAACAATGTATTTTCGGAATTTTAACACTTCGTACTTAATATATGTCTCGTCATACTTGAATATAATTCTTGTTTTTCTTAGGTATTTGAATCGGTTGAAAAGAACAGTGCGCAACAAAGCACATGTTGAAGGTAGTATTTGCAATGCATATATGGGTGCGAGAGGCCTCAATTTTTTGCTCTCATTACTTTGAGAAGCATGTGTTCACCCGAGGTAGGAATGTGCCAAGGAATGATGATGGTGGCTTACAAAATTTTGATGCACGCCTGCCTAGTGTATTCAAACACGCGGGACGTCCCCAGGGAAAGTCAAAGAAGAGGCGTTTGACGGAACAAGAATTGAAAGCCATCCATATTTATCTAATCTTGAACTGCATCGAGATGCAACCATATATCGAGTAAGTTCATTCAACAATATTAAATTGTGTTCAATATGTAATAACTGCACGTGTTGGAATATATGACACTAAACCTAAATTCATATGTATTTTAGCGAATTCACGGATGAATTGCTGAAGGAGCGCCCTGGGATAGGTGGTCCGGAGCTTTGGTTAGCACAATCTGCGGAGTTTCCATAATGGTTTGAGGAATATGTGACTGCAAATCCCCCCGACAATCCATGCATAGCGCACGTTGCACAAGGCCCACTTCCCGTTGCTACATCGTATCCTATGTACTTTATTAATGGGATGAAATTTCACACAGAATCCCACGGTGGGCACAGAGCGACCTACAACAGTGGTGTATGTATCAAGTCGGAGAACCAGGGAGACTACTATGGTATAATCGAGGAGATTATAGTCATAGAGTACCCTGCACTGCCTATTAAGCAAACAACCTTCTTCAAATGTAGATGGTTTGACCCACGTGAAGGAATTGGGACACGCACTCACCCCAAGTACAAACTTGTGGAAATAGATCATTCTAGATCTTTGAACGTATACGAACCTTTCATCTTTGCTAATCAAGCAGAACAGGTGTGTTACGTACCGTTCCCAAACACCAGACCAGTTGCCAGCCGGAATCAGTGGTTAGCGGTGTGTAAAGTCAAACCGAGAGGTGTAATAACAGTTAGTCCATCAGTAGAAGTGGATGCGTTCCAAGTGGATGCCCCAGAACAACTTGGTCTCGAGATCACAACCATTACTGCCTCGCGACAGCGCCTAACAGACGACGACGTTCAATATGTTGAACTTCAGCAGGATGAGAGTAGTGATTCAGAATCATCGATAAGCACTGATTCCAACTCAAATGATTCTGATCCGGATGATCCATCACATGAGACTTCGGATGAGGATTTTCAAGTTTGAAAATGTGATCTACCTAATTGCTAATCTTATTAAGATTCAAAATGTATATCGTAATTGAACTTAATTGTAAATGTAACAACTAATGATAAATAAATTTTGCAGATGTCAGGACGAGGACGTGGGGCGTCTTCTAGGACGCCTAGTGGGTCAGGATCGGGATCCAGATCCGGTGGTTCGGGGACACCGCACAGGGTCACAGGGCCTCAGCTGCAGGCAGCTATCCGAGCGGCAATGGAGGACTATCAGCTTTCGAACGCAGGTATTTGTGATATAAATTTAAACAATTCATGACATGGTCTAAATTATTTTTTCGATGTTAACTTCATATATTAGCCTTCACTACTCAAATTTTATCTGTTGGAACACAGTTGTAGAGGCAAGCTCACAGGAGCAGCCCGGCGACATCCCGAAGACATCTTCTCCCGTCCCAGAGACTCCATTGCCTCGTACACCAGGTACTACGTTTCCCGTTGAGAAATTCGTTATATTCTATAGACTTTATTAATGTGATAATATTTAACAGGTTCTGTGGGATCTGCATCTGGGGCAGCTTCCGGTTCACAGCAAGCCACCTCCCGCTGCCCAGGTTGGAGGAGATAGGATCTTAGTTGAGCCCAGATCGGATGGGGTGTAAGTGATTTACGTTTTAAATGTTTTGGGTTACATGTTTACTTTGATCAACGTGTGACCTAACAATTTTGTCATATAGATTGGAGTTCAGTAACGCACTGGTCAGGAAGATCACTGATATTTATCCCATGCGTGCTGACATGAATGGGATTAGTTGGGGAAAGGTCTCTCGGGAGACCAAAGACTTCTACTGGGGCGAGTTTCAGGTACCGACTACATTAATTAAGATTCATATATGTTCCGTCATTGTTGTATGCATCTTGATCCAAATTAAAATGCAGAAAGTGGCACGGTGGGCCCCTCAGCACGCTCTGGCTGTGAGGAAGGAGTGGGAGAAGAAGAATATTGCCCGGTACTTTCTAGCGTTTGAATTTACATTTCTGTTGTCTTGAGAACATAATTTCACTGCACCGTTTGAATATTGCTAGGTATAAGGATTACACCCTAGACATACGAAAGAAGAAGAAGGCGTACCCGGCGGATGAGTTGGTTGCAGAAAACTGGAGACGCTTCTGGGATTCAGCGGCCTTTAAGGAGAAGTCAAAACGGGGAAAGTTGAACCGCCGCCGGGGACAGGAGGATGCACCGGCCCTCCCCACACATACAGCGGGCACGAAGTCTCACCTGGCCACTGCGGATAAGCTGGTATGTTTCTCTTTAACATTCTTCACATATTTGTACAAAATGAAGACTTATATTGTGCAAATTTTGTGTAGTCTGCTGATCGTAGCAGGCCTATCCATCTTCACGAGCTTCATGAGCACACACATACGAGGGGACACGAAAAGGATAATTGGGTCACGCCGACTTCAGAGCGACTTCATGTATATCTACTGATGATCAATTAAAATATAGTCTCAATTCAACACGTTGACACTAAATTGCACCTTATCTTCTTCCACTTGTATTGCAGGAACAATTCAATGCTGTCTCTACACAGTTGTCACAGAATCCAGCCATCGGGTCTAACTTCGACCCGAACGATGTGTTCGTCGATGTTGCGGGTGGCCCCCGACAGACGGGGGAACATTTATGGCATAGGCTCGATGGCTAGAGCGATTAGGCGGCCAAGCACTGTTGATTCCACACCTCCTCCCCCATCTGGGTATGTCACACAGGAGCAGTTCGATGCTGCACTTGAGAGGATTGAGCGGCTATCACAGGAGCATATGAGCATGGCCGAGCAGCTGGAGCGGGTACTTGGAGTGCGGAGGCCTCGTTCCCCAGACGACGGAGATGGAGATGATGGCTTGGGTGGAGGTGGCCTAGGTGTTCACTGATGACATTTTTTTGTATGGTTAGTACGATGCTTTTGTCTATATTACAAATGTTAGATGTGGATAGACCATTTGGACTTGTGTTTATTGATGTTGGGGGGAATGGATTTTGCTAGACTTGCATTTGGACTTTGTTGGAGAACTTGATAATACTTGTTTTGTTATATTCAATGTTGGATGTTTGAAATGAGGATTTGGTTAATAGTATTTGATATGTTTCTGTAAGAATGGAAAAGTTGAAGAGTATATAAGTTGTAGTTGTTTGAAGATTTGTAATGTAGTGGATGTGGTATTGGATGTGTCATTGTTTTGTTGGTATTGATTGATTTGTGGCAGCAGGGATGGCTGTGGAAACAGCCATTTCTGGTCACAAATTCAGTTGGGTACCGACCCCATTACCGACCACATGGTGGTCGGTAAGTCTACCGACCCCATTACCGACCCCAATTGGGGTCGGTAATCCCTGGACCAAGAGGTCCCAGATCCCAAAATACCGACCCCTCTACCGACCCCACGTGGGGGTCGGTAAATTTACCGACCAAAAGTTGGTCGGTAAATGGGTCGGTAAGCTACCGACCCGAAGAAATTTTGGTCGGTCTTGGTTTACCTACCACGAAATTACCGACCCCACTTTGGGGTCGGTAATGGGGTCGGTAACCGGCTGGGCGACCCGTCTCCGCCTGTTACCGACCCCAAATTGGGGTCGGTAAACGCCTTTTTTCTTGTAGTGGTTAGGTTATTTTTTTTTATTAGTTTTTTGTTGATAACCTCTGTCCATCACTTTTTTAACTCACACATCACTTCTTATACACATACCCATCACTTTTGAATGTGCCAACACCTACAGCCGGCCTGCACCGAAACCGGCCCCGTTTTTTATTACATCTCAAATTTTATATTTCTCACTATAACTGCATATGCAGTTGGTATATTAGTTTGTACGTAATCTAATTCGCCATCTAACACCTACTCTATTTCTTTCACACATTATATGGATTGTAACCTTTAAAGACCAAAAGAGAATTTTTATAAAAGCAATTATTGACACAGACACACGAGCCAGTCAATTTGCAAGAATCAAGGTTTCGAAGAATATCCTTGCCTTAGCTTGCGTTACAACAGATTTCAATAGGGGTTTGAAAGAATATATTCATTTACCTTTAATTGAGATGAATTATTACAGCCACATACATTTTTATTATATAGTCAGAAAAGAAAACATTAAAGCGTTATTTCATCATTTGATGTATCGAATTTTAGATATTCTGAATCTTGTCTATTTTTAACTTGGATAACCATTGATGACCAAAATAGTTGCAACTAGCAAGTCATCTGAAGGCCTTGCTGTCGTTTTGTGATAATACTTAATAATGATCATATATTTAAACATCGATATAACTATTGTTGAGACCAATTTAAAAGAATTTTATACGATGAAGAATAATGAAATACCATTATTAAATGTAGAAATCGTTTGTTGGTCCAGTGATGATTGTCATTAAACTTGGTAGGATGGGCTACAGTTGTAATACCCGCAAAATCAAGAGTGCAACTTCGGGGACGAAGTTGATTCTTAAGGAGGGTAGACTGTAATACCCGAAAATTTTGTAACATAAATGAATAAATACAATAAATAAATAAAATAAATAATTGAAATAAAATGAGAAATGGAATCTAATTCCAAATATTAGAAAGGAATTTAAATTCCAAGAACCCGTGAAGTCGAAAATAATTTAATTAAATAAATGATTGCACGGGAACCAAATATAGAGGGACCCAATATTTCGAATCCGAAATTAAATTGAGATCCAAATGAAATTAAGATAGGAGTTTAAAGTCCAAGAATAGCCCAAAAGTCAGAGCCCAAGACATAGAAGGATAGAAGCCCAAAAGAGAGGAGAAAAAGGCCCGACAAGGATCGCACGACCCAGCCCAGACCGCGGGCCAACCTGGGTCCGCGCGGTCTGGAGGCGGACCGCTCCAATACCGCGGGGTTCGCGGCTGTTGCGCCCCAACCGCGATTTTCTCGCCCAGTTTCGGATTTTTCGACTTCAGTTGCTTACCTTTCGGCCCAACACACTCCAAGACAGATCTTGGACGTCCTATGGGTCTCCTAACTCTATAAAAACCCATGCCCTTCGACCCCGGACAATTTTCAAACCCTTCGAAATTTCTATACATTTCAAACCCGAATACCCTAGTCGTCGGAGACACGAAGACAGCGAAGGAGCAAGCTTTTGGACGAAATTCAGAGGTCTCAAGTCGTGGTTGGTAAGAGTTCGTCCATATCTTGTAATACCCAAGAATTTTGCAACATAAAACAAATAATTAAATAAATAAATAAATAATAAATAAAGACACTAAATAAATAAAGAAAAAAGAAATGAGAAATGAAGTCTAATAAAAAAAGGAATTAAAGTTCCAATACTCATAACAATTTAATCGAATAAATTGTACACCGAAACCCGACACCAATGGACTCGAGAACTCTAGTCCAAACATATATTTAGACCCGAATAAAATGACGATAGGAGGTAGGAACCCGAAGATACCCCGGAAATCGGAATCCGAGAACATAGAGGGTTAGAAGTCCGAAAGAGAGGAGGAAAAGCACGACGGATCGCACGACCCGCCCGGAACGAAGTCCAGGCAGCATCCGCGCGGTAGCCGCGCGGTCATTGGCCAAACGGCGCGCCACGGCCGCGCCAGCGAGCAGAATCGCCGGTTGCGAGATTTACTCGCCCGAATCCGGATTTTCCGACTTCGGTTGAACACCTTTCGGCTCAAGACTCACCAAGGCCGACGTTGGACGTTCCTAGGTCGTGCCTATCTATAAATAACACCTTTTTTGAAGCCCCGAACACTTTTCAAAACATCCATACTCTCTATATGTTCGAAAACCCTAATCCCGGAGTCGTCGGAGGCATGAAACCAAGGCGAGGACTGTCGTGGACGAATTCGGAAGATCACTAACGTCGTGGTAAGTTCCGATCCGATCCTTGTTCCACATACGATTCGAAAACGAATCCTAACTTCATTCTTTTTCTTTTCTACGCCCCGAATCGGATCTAGAACGAAGAACCCGACGAACGGAGAAGATAAACGGTGGACTGGAAGCCACGCCTCCGAATCGACGATCCCAGACGCCCAACAATCTGTAAGTTAACCTTACTATGGTTTTGGGCGAATTAAAATACACCTAACATAAGGATCTAATCAAGAAACTAAAAATCTGTCTATATGAAAAACCCTACGGCGCAGCGTTTGTGCGTGAATTTTTCAAACCCTTACAACTATTCAAACGAAAAAGCTTAAAACATGAAAAACATTCCTAAGACGTAGATCTAGCTTCTGTAAAAAGTTCGGAATTTTTCATGTTGTTTTGGTACCTGAAACCGACCCAAAACCGAACTGCATTAAATCTGGATCTTGAAATTCTTGACAGAACTTTAGTTCGAATTTGTTGGTGATTTTTACCTTAGATATAGACCGATCTAGGATTGGTGCTAAACATAAGAGTTGTAGATCTATACGATAAGAATACCTCTGAAAATTTTTGGGATTTTTCGTTATGATTTGATATCTGAATTCGTTCTCAAACCGAACTGCTTTGAATTCGAATCTTGAAATCTGGACAGAACTTAGGTTCGAACTTGATGACGTTTTTGACATTAGATCTAGACTGATTTGGAACTTTAGCCGAACATGAAAGTTGTAGATATATGTCTTAGGTATCTCTCTGAAAAATTTCATCAAAGTTGGAGTTAGTTTGCTATGGTAGATCTTGAAATCTTGAAATTGGTGTTGAAATTTTTGGACAGATTAACATCCTGTTAAAGATTGACGTTTTTCACCTACTTCCGTATCTCTGAATGAAAAACTTAAAACATGAAACTTGTTCATCTATGTGTTTTCGAGTCACTGGTAAAATTCCAGAATTTTTGGAATTAAACTCGATTTTTAATGAATTTTGAAGTGAACTGTGGTTGACCGAGTCAAATCTTGAAATCTTGTTGAAACTTGTGAAATTTGCGAAACTTGTTTTGACCTTGCGGGTTCGATTCCCCAAGGTCGTCTGTGTCACTGCGGGTTCGATTCCCCAGGATGTCCGTGTCAAACCTTGCGGGTTCGATTCCCCAGGGTGTATGTTTTCCTGCGGGTTCGATTCCCCAGGATGTCTGTGTCAAACCTTGCGGGTTCGATTCCCCAGGGTGTATGTTTTCCTGCGGGTTCGATTCCTCAGGATGTCCGTGTCAAACCTTGCGGGTTCGATTCCCCAGAGTGTGTCTTCCTGCGGGTTCGATTCCCCAGGATATGTGTTGATTCCTACGGGTTCGATTCCCTAGGATGCGTTTAAATTCTTGCGGGTTCGATTCCCCAAGAACAAATTATACTAGATCATATTGAACAAAAGTGAAGAATGAATCCTAAAATACTTGAATATTTTCCTTATTTAAATTATACCTTTAAATTATGTCTTGCGATTATTAAATGGATAAAATTATGTCTTGCCTTTTAAATTATGTCTTGCGATAATTAAATTATGCCTTTAAATTACTAGATTTTTTCGCCCGCTACGCACGGGTGTTAAACTCATATGACGATATAAAATGAGAATATAGTGTTTTTTTGAATTACATGATATTCAAAATCTTTTGCTTAAATAGTGGTTGAAATGCATGCAACGAAAAATTAAAAGAAAAATAAAAGAGATAATAAGATGAATGGAGGAAATTCAAACCCATGTAGAAATAATATAAAATAAATTATTTTTACTGTTAAAAAATTATATATATATATAGTTTTCTTTCATATCTAAAATGATGAGAGCAAGTGGAAAATAAATACCCCTTAACTATTCAAAATTAGAAAAAATTACTCCATCCGTCCCACTAATTCTATCTCACTTTCATTTTTGGTCCGTCCCACTACAATTGTCACATTTCACTTTTTTAAAAAACTTACTCCATAAACGTCAACTAAAACATCGCATCAACTAATTACTCCGCTTTATCACAATAACCTATTATACCTAAAATACTGTGTCAGAAAATTTTGGACAGTGTTACCGGAACTGATTGAGTATATTTGACATTATTAAGGTTGTAAAAAAGTACTACCTCCGTATCAACATTTTTGTTACGGATGGGTTTTTTTGCACTATTCACTGTTTAACTTTGATTCAAATTTTTAATATAGCTATGTAAAAAAAAACATAGTCAAATGAGATCTTGTTAGATTCGTCTAATCTTGTAGTTTTAGACAATCAACTTTTTATAATTTTTCGTTGTATACAATTTAAGTTATTAACCATTGAAAATGTGTCTCGGCATGCGTGTCGAAGGCCAATGTAACAAAAACAATGAGACGGAGGAAGTATTAGTTTTACTCCCTAATATGTTGTACATTTTCACTATTATCCCTAAAGTTTTTTTTTAAAAAAAATATTATTTATACCTTTTAGTTATCTTTTCATCATTTAAAACTTATATTTTATTATGTAATGTATTTTAAATTTTTGTTGTGATTAATTTTTATCGACTAATCCATAATTTCATAAAATAAATTTTAATTATAAGTTTTGATTATCTATTAATTTTTAAATATTATTTTTGTCCATAATATCTTCTCAATTTTTTCTTTTCCATATTGATTATGAAAAACAATTGGTAGTTAATATTTTCATTTAATTTAATTAAATTTTTATTATTTTTTAATTCATTATTATTATAATCCTTAAAATCGAATTTATACTCCGATACCAAGTTTTTTTGGGCATGTTTGGCACGGTGTATAATATTAAGGTGTATTGTATTATTTAATGCAGATGTATTGTACTATAATGTATTGTATTAAATTAATGTTATATAGTGTTTGGTGGCACATTTTATATAATTATACAGTGTTTGATGCTAATATATTGTATTGTACTTGTATTATTTTTATGGTATTATTGAATGGTGTAAATTATTTTCTTAACTAATTTAGATAAATTAATTAGTCAATGGGATTTGAATGAAGATATCATATAGCTTGATGGAATCGGGGATGGATGGATGTGGTCGGTATATGGCTTGATGGAATCGGGGATGGATGGATGTGATTATGCCTTGATTTGAGTGAAGATTTGAATGAAGATATCATATAGCTTGGGTTGGTGCTCCTGACATGTGTGATATTTTTTTCGTGAGCAGAAGGGGAATGAAAGGCATTATGAAGTCATCCTTTGTTCTTTATGGTGTCCTGATGTTGGTACTTCAACCTTCCAGTTTAGGCTGCAGACTTTTCTTTTCCTTTATAGGATAATAAGCTTCAATTGTGATGATAAGATGCGGCTTATGGTTTGTAAAGTTGGGACTTGTTTTGTCATTAAAGCAATAATAACTCCTCTTCCTCAAAAAAAAAAAAAAATTAGTCAATGGGATGGGGATTAGCTGTGTCTAAGGATTCGCAGGAGTAGGGAAGTCTGGGGAAGGGGATAGGTCGGGATTAAAGAGGGAGAAAGAGAAAAATAGTGATGTACAGCCTAAACCCGCCTTTCCTTCGGGATTAAATAATACATTGAAATCCGCATTAAAATTATACCTGTACAAACTTTCAAATGCATCAAACATGGGTCTGTATTATTCTTTTGCAAAAAAATAGTACTGCGAGGCATAATACACCCGGCCTTAGTGGTATACTCCTTATATTTTTTAACAGTATAAATTATTTTAAAAAAGTTGTATAAAAATTTACTCCAAATTTCATATACATTTTTATTTTATACTGAAATAGATGAAGATTACTGAATTAAAGATATTATGTTTAATAATTAAAAACTATAATGTGTTTTAGTGTTTTTTTCCTTTTCTTTCTTTTCTTCTTTAAAAAGGAAAAGATATATGTAGAATTTGTTTAGAATGGTATAAAATTTTGTAGGATATTAGTCATTTTACTTTAATCAATATTTTTAGGGTCAATTTAATGTAGGGATGGAAATGGGTCCGGGTCAGAACCAAGAACCGAGAAAGACCCGCGCTTGGGTCGGGTCTTGGGTCTTACAAAAATGGACCCAGAACCGACCCGTTGCCATCCCTAAGGATGGCAATGGGTCCGGGTCAGACCCGGAACCGAACCGAACCCGAGCCCTAGGTCGGGTCTTGGGTCTTGGCGGAACCGACCCAGACCCGACCCATTGCCATCCCTAATTTAATGTTTACACCATATTTTCAATGAAATATTTTTATTTAAAATATAGTTATTATATTCCTTATATTGATATATGATTATATATTTTTTAGACATAAATTTGTAACCTAATTAAATTTATTTAATAATATTATAGTATTAATATTTTTAAAAATATTATGTATATAATCAAATAATTCATATATATATATATATTTGTAATCAATTATATCTTTTTAAAATATATAGGAAGATTTTCTCAAGATTTTGTTATATATTATTAATAGATAGATTTATTTTCTAAATATAGGTTTTGATGATGTGTCCGATGACGTGGAATTAGTCAGCAGATTACGTATAAACTTAAGAACCGTTGATCTATAAATGAGCATATAATGACTGATTAACCCTTTAAAATTAAGAATGATGAATTAAATTTAATAAGGACAAAAGAGTCTGCACAGGCCAAAAAGTATTCAGGATTTATTATATAGATAGATGTCTTGTCTTTTAAATTATGCAATTAAATTATTATTAGATGAATAAAATTAAATCATGTCTCGTATGCACATGTTTTCTTTAAATTTAATGAAAGGCTTTGAGACCTCATAATCATGTCTGTGTTAACTTACTCAGCAAGTTTTTGCTGACCAAACCATATTGTTTCCCTTTTTCTTTCAGAGCTGAAGAATATGCATCATCATATGCATACATGGGAATTTTGGGGAAAACTTTATTCTTAAATTTTGCTTTAGACTAGAACTTGCATAAACGGGCATGTTTAACCCGTGATTAGGCCATGTTGGCCCTATTCCTAAATTCCGTTGCATTATACATATGTAAATATTACTTTCCGCTGCAACTTTGATACATTACTTTTAAATTATATTACAATGGGTTGTTTGAATGTTTTAAATTCTGAAAAACCATAGCCTTGCATCTCTTTAGCAAGCTCGGAGAAACCGTGTCTTGCTAGGGAGGTGTGGCGGTGACATCCCGACCTGGGTGACCAAAAACTGGGGTGTTACAAGTTGGTATCAGAGCCCGGATATTTTTAAATTAATATTTTTAAACCCTTATTATTTTTAAACTACTATTATTTTTAAACCATTAGTATTTACATTATAATTATAGAAGCCCAAATTATTATTTTTAAAATTTCCTAGCCCAAATCATCTTTGAGCCCAAATGATAATTATTTTCGACCCAATATAGAGGTTCAAGAATTTTAACTATTATTTTAAATTTTTTTAAGCATTATTTCCATGGAAATGAATTTTTATTTTAAAACTCATGGAAAAATATATATATCTATATATATATATATAGAGAGAGAGCATGAACTATTTTTGGGGGGGAAATCATCATTTGCATGTGTATACTGCATTGCCTAAACTTAGAGAACTTAGAAGCGTGATATATTCTAACTTAGATCTCTTGCTACACCAAGATAACTTAGAGGCTTGACATCCAATTAGAAACGCTCACTAGAGACTGATCTTGCCTTAGTTCTAGATCTCATTCATCTATGCGCATGCCTAAGCATAACAATCCCCGGCCTTAGCCATTCCTATCCTTGTAAGAATTAGAAAATTCCCTTATGTGGAACAATAAAAAAAATCAAGTTTTTATTAAAACACTCATTGTTCCAAAAATTCTGTTTGGATTCCCAAACAACAAATCCGAGAATTCAAAATTCGAAAATTCACGATTCCCCGTCTAAACAATCTAGCAAAACCTGTGGGATCTAATCTATATATGCTGTAACAGAATGGCACCAAGGAGACAACCGAGAAACCAACCTGCCCCACAGACCACTAACGAGATACCACCAAACCCCACGAAGCGAGCACGAACTGTGGGAGCTCAAACCCAAGGTGCGCAGGACGCCCCCGCACCGAATAATGTGGGCGACCGTCTCCGCATGATAGGAGAAGCTTTGGTCGTCTTAGGGAACGCACTAGTCGACCAGGGGCCTCTACGAAGCCCGAATAGACCGCCTCGAGGCAGCAAGAGGAAAAGCAACGGGATAGTCTTCAACCATAGTGATTACGTGCCGCCATGTCCAAGATGTACCAAACCACATCTGGCGAGAGGATGCCCTCAGCCTGGAGCGTGTTTCCGATGTGGGCGGCAAGGTCATCGGCTGCCTGACTGCCGGACCCGAATAGAAAACATTAACAGGAGAGAGGACGTGACCATTAAACCCAACCAGCCGTAGAACCCGGACCGTCAAAATGACATCCGTAGCCCGGTCCTATCACGTTGCCCACGATGCAACCATGCACACCTGGTGCGCCAGTGCCCGAAGCCTGGAGCATTCTATCAATGCGGCAAGTTTGGTCACACGGCTGGGAAATGTCGAATGCCGAAGGAGGAGATTGAGAAGAGGCTAGACTTTGTAAATCCGCAACATGGAGATCAAGGAAGAGCTGTGGGATGGTTGAATGACGACGATCAAGCTGACGTGCCAGCTCAATGAGGTCGAAGGCAGTGATACCCGAACCTTTTGAGAATAATAAGTAGGCAGTTATGGGAACATAACTGAAGTCCTATGGGGGAGAGGATGTGATACCCCGTAATAATTTATTTTTGGAGTTCGACTCAATAAGATGTATCGTGAATAAAAAAAAATAAACAAATTCAAATTGTTTTGAACTACGTTATGACTTGATCCCTTCACAGGGTACGTAGGCAGCTAAGAAGTTTTAATTCTAAGTTCAGTCACAAAATAATAAAATAAACAAAAGGATTAGTTCCTAATACGAGAAAAGCCGAAACACAACTTCGAGGACGAAGTTGATTCTTAAGGAGGGTAGACTGTAATACCCGAGAATTTTGCAACATAAAACAAATAATTAGATAAATAAGTAATAAATAAATAAATAAATAATAAATAAAGACACTAAATAAATAAATAGAAAAAGAAATGAGAAATGAAGTCTAATCAAAAAAGGGAATTAAAGTTCCAATACTCAAGACAATTTAATCGAATAAATTGTACACCGAAACCCGACATCTATGGACTCGAGAACTCTTGTCCAAACATATATTTAGATCCGAATAAAATGACGATAGGAGGTAGGAACCCGAAGATACCCCGGAAATCGGAATCCGAGAACATAGAGGGTTAGAAGTCCGAAAGAGAGGAGGAAAAGCACGACGGATCGCACAACCCACCCGGAACTGTAACACCCCAGTTTTTGGTAACCCAGGTCGGGATGTCACCGCCACATCTCCCTAGTAAGACACGGTTTCTCCGAGCTTACTAAAGAGATGCAAGGCTAGGTATTGCAGTATTTAAAAACACTTAAAGCATTCAAAATAGCCCATACAATATAATTCGAAAATAATAATAGCATAGCGCAGCGGAAATATTTAGTTTAGTACAGTATCACAGCGGAAAATATAAAAAGGGCCGACATGGCCAAAACACGGGTTAAACAGGCCCGTTCATAATATAGTCTAAGTACGAAATTTAAAAGCAAAATAAAAGTTCCCAAAAGCCCATGCATGATTCGTGCTCACACATGCTCATTCCACATATTCTGTAAAGAAAGGAATAAAAACGGTTTTGATCAGCAAAATTGCTGAGTAAGTTAACACATGCATGATCGTAGGGTTTAAAAGCCATAACTTTAATAATTTAACAAAAGCATGATAATAACATAATATTTGATTTCATATAATCCATATCATATAGCACAATCTATCTCAGCTCTATTTAATAACACATATCACATGGTTCAAGATAATAGCCATAATTTAAATAAAGCATTTAAATAATTTAATTTGACAACAATATCATTTAATCTAGTTTAATTTAATTTAGAATCCCCATTACATTCCCGATTTGGTATTTCAAGTTTCACGATAAAGATCGCGATGTCAACAAGTTTAGCCGGTAGCCCGGCGGCCGCAGCCGTATCAGCCATACCCAGTACCACTCCGGAGCCTCGGGAAACCCATACGGATATTCACGAGAGTGTAGGCTCTAAGTTTCGCCGTTTTGGCAATATCACATTTCAAGTATAGCGCGCGGGGTCACCATCGTCCATTACGGCACGAAGTGAATCGTTAGGGGGCACCCTGCAGAGCACTCACCCCTAATTTTAATTTATCAAGTTTGTAAGGGGATTTAGTTTTAAAATCTGACTTCCAATGTATTAATTTAGAAACAATATCTCAATTCGTTCAACCCTAAAGGTTAATTCCATGTTTCAACAAGATCTCAAAATTTCGTTTCGGTAGATCACAGTTTACTCCAAAATTCGTCTAAAATCAGATTTAATTCCAAAAATTCCAAAATTTCACATCTGACTCGGAAACATCAAGATCTACAACTTTCATGCTTTAACTTTTTCAATCCGAGATACCTAAGTAGGTCAAAATCGCTAATTTTCGCATAACGAGAAATCTGTCCGAGTTCAATACATCACAGATCAAAGATTTCAGTTTCTACCATATCAATTCAACTCCAAATTTAATGAAATTTGACAGGGATCATCTTAAGACATTTATCTACAACTTTCATGTTCGGCCAAAGATCTAAAACAGCCTAGATCCTATGTCAAAAACGAGGTCAAGATCAATCCTAAGTTCTGTCCAAGATTTCAAGATCTAAATCAAACAGTTCGGTTTCAACGGGTTTTCACCTATCAAATCAACTCCAAAAATTCTCAAATTTTTACAGTAGCTAGGTCAAAGTCTTAGGAACGTTTTTCGTGTTTTAAGTTTTTCCGTTTGAGTCCGTTTTAAAGGTCGAAGAAATTCAACAATCCTGTTGCGCCGGTAGAAAACGAAAGAGGACAGATTTATGATTCGTGTCAAATCTTTTAGGTTTCGAATGTTTTAAAATCTCCCAAAACCATGTAAGGTTAACTTACAGTATCTATGAACGTCGGGAATGTCCAATTCGGAGGCGTGGCTTCCAGATCACCGTTTCTCCTCTCCGTTCGTCGGGTTCTACGATCTAGATTCGATACGGGGGTGTAGAAAGAAAAAAGGTGATGATTAGGATTCGTTTTCGAATCGTTTATTGAATAAAGATTGGACCGAGACTTACCACGACTATGGAGATCTGTTGCGAACTCGTCCAACAGCGTTCGTCTTGGTTTCGTGCCTCCGACGACTCCGGATTTAGGGTTTCGAACGTATAGAGTGCTTTAGGGTTTCGTAAACTTGTTCGGGGCTCCCAAGGGGCTTATTTATAGAATTCTCAATCCCTAGGGCGTCCACGGCCGACCTAGAACTCTGGAGTCGAGAGGTGTTCAACCGAAAGTCGAAAAATCCGCGTTCGGGTGAGAGATTCACGCAACAACCAAATCTGTGGGGTGGCGCGGTCGTGGCGCGCTAAACCCCTTCCACCGCGCGGCCACCGCGCCGTCTACGCCTGGACTTCGGTCCGGGCGGGTCGTGCGATCCGTCGTGCGTTTCCGCCTCTCTTTCGGGTTTCTATCCCTCTATGCTCCCGAATTCCGATTTCCGGGGTATATTCGGGTTCATACTTTCTCTCTAATTTTATTCTTAGTTTAATTGGATGTTTTGGACTCGAATACTCGAGTTCATTAGTGTCGGGTTTTGGTGTTTCATTTATCCATCCTTTTATTGAATTAAATTCCTTTAATTCCTTTTTAAGTAAAAATCTCATTTCTCATTTCCTTATATTTATTTATTTATTTATTTGCTGGATTTGTTTATTTATTTATAGTATTTATTTTATTTATTATTTATTTATTTAATTATTGTTTTATCTTATGTTGGAAAATTCTCGGGTATTACAGTCTACCCTCCTTAAGAATCAACTTCGTCCTCGAAGTTGTGTTTCGGCCTTTCTCGTCTCGTGCTAAGGTCTTGTGTTTGTTTTATTATGCTGTGACTGAACGTAGAATTAAACTTCTAAGCTGCCTGCGTACCCGGTAAAGGGATCAAGCCATAACGTAGTTCAAAAGTTTACAAGATTGCCCGAAAAATTAGGGGGTATGACATCCTCTCCCCCTTAAGATTGCAGTTATGTCCCCATAACTGTGTCGGTATCGGTTTGGAACAATGTCGGGTATCGTTCCCTCATATCGGATTCTACTTCCCAAGTTGCCGTCTCGCTTTCGTGATTTGACCAAAGAACCTTGATCATTTTGATGGTTTTGTTCCTCGTTACTCGTTCCTTAGTATCGAGAATACGCACTGGGACCTCTTCGTAAGTCAAATCTTCATCGAGCTCAATTATCTCCGGTTGAAGTACATGTGTCGGGTCCGGCACATACTTCTTTAGTTGTGAGACATGGAAGACATTGTGAACTCTATCTAAGTGTGGCGGTAAAGCCAATCGGTAGGCTAGAGTTCCGACTCGTTCTAGAATCTCGTAAGGTCCTATGTATCGTGGACTTAGCTTCCCTCGTTTGCCAAAGCGCATCACCCCCTTCATGGGTGATATCTTTAGCATGACCCTATCTCCCACTTGAAATTCTAGGTCTCGTCGTCTCACGTCGGCATAACTCTTTTGACGGTCTTGTGCGGCTTTCATCTTCCCTTGGATCACTTTGATTTGTTGAGCCATGTCTTCGATAAGTTGTGGTCCCACTACCACGGACTTATCGTTTTCTTCCCAGCTCAAAGGGCTTCGGCACTTTCGTCCATACAACGCCTCGAAAGGTGCCATGCCAATACTCGCATGGTAACTATTATTATAGGAAAACTCAATCAAGGGTAAATGAGATTCCCAATTCCCTTTGAATTCCAACACGCATGCTCTCAGCATGTCTTCTAGTGTTTGGATTGTTCTCTCAGTTTGTCCATCCGTCATCGGGTGGAATGCGGTGCTCATCTTGATTTGAGTACCGAGAGCTTTTTGTAACTCCGTCCAGAAATGAGAGACAAATCTACTGTCTCTATCGGAAATGATATCGTGTGGTACTCCATGTCGTCGTACCACGTTATCAATGTAGGCTCGGGCCAATTGGTCCATAGTCCACGTGTCTTTCATTGGGATAAATATGGCTGTCTTCGTTAGCCTATCCACAATCACCCAAATCTTGTTCATGCCTTTAGGTGATCGGGGTAATCCCGAGACAAAGTCCATTGAGATGCTATCCCACTTCCAACTTGGAATCTCTAGTGGTTGCATCAATCCTAAGGGTTTATGTCGCACTGCCTTAACCTTTTGGCAGGTGAGACATCTCGCCACGAAGTTTGCCACTTCCTTCTTCATTCCCGGCCACCAATAGATCTTCTTCAGATCTTTGTATAGCTTGTCACCTCCGGGATGTACGGAATATGGCGTGTTGTGCCCTTCCTCCATCAACCTTTGCTTTAATTCGGCACATTTAAGAGGCACACACCATCTACCTTTAAAACGGATGCTTCCATCCTCGTGGACAGCAAATCCTATTGCCTTTCCTTCGGCAATATACTCTTTTATCTTCTCGAGTTTCGGGTCGCCCGGTTGAGCGAGTCGAATCTCGTCTAATATTGGAGTTTCTACGACCATGGCATTGACCGTTTCTCTCACGGTGCCAGGATGCACAAGTTCTAACTCCAATCTTGCCAAATCCATGTACAATGCCGGCGGAATTACCAACGAGTTTGTCACGTGTTGGGTTTTCCGACTTAGGGCATCGGCTACCACATTCGCCTTCCCCTCGTGGTATGCTATCTCTAAATCGTAGTCCTTAATGAGTTCCAACCACCTTCGCTGTCTCAAATTCAACTCCTTCTGAGTGAATATATACTTCAAGCTTTTGTGGTCGGTGAACATTCGACACTTCCGCCCATAAAGATAATGTCTCCATATCTTTAGAGCGAAAACGACCGCTGCCAACTCCAGGTCGTGTGTCGGATAATTTTTCTCGTGAGGTTTTAATTGGCGTGATGCATAGGCTACGACTCTCGAGTCTTGCATCAAAACGCAACCTAAACCTTCCTTCGAAGCATCGCTATATACTTCGAAGTCACCATTCTCTGATGGTAATGTTAATACGGGTGTGGTTGTGAGTCGTTTCTTCAGCTCCTTGAAGCGGGTGTAGTATTCCTGCACCGTTTGGCTTCCTTGCTTCAACGACAGGAATTCTTCGTACATGGCAGCTTTGGTACTCAAGGGATAGAATCGATCCCTGAGTAGTTCCATCATCTCCATCCACGAGTAAGGCTCGTCATCTTCAGTTAGTTTGGCTTGCGTTGCTTGCCACCAGTCATCGGCTTCGCCTCCCAAGTAGTATGAAGCGACATGTACCCTCTCTCCTTCCGGACATTTGACCGCTCCCAGCAGCTTGTCAAAAGTCCGGATCCATTCCTCCAGTTTAGCTGGATCCTCCTCACCAGCATAGTGGGGCGGCTGGTAGGGATTCACCATCGCCAGGTAGTTAGGGCGAGCTTGGGGCGGAGGTACCGCCGCAGCTTGTCCCTGGTTGACTTGCGCGTTCCCGAGCGCAATCAACACTTCCTCTATCGTCCTAAGACGATCGCCCACATTGTTCGGTGCGGGGCGTCCTGCGCACCTTGGGGCTGTTCCTCATTAGGTTGGTTTGGTTCAGTGACGTTTGGTGGTGTTTCCGTAGGTGTTTCAGTAGTGGTTTGGGGAGCAGGTTGGACTCTGCCTCTTCCTCTTCCTCTGGGTGCCATTCTGGTACAAATAGGATAGTTTAGGACTGATGAATTTAGCATATAGTTTAAGCAATTTGTGTGAATGTATATGTGTGTAGTAATTTAGCACGTGGTGCTTTGTTCGAATTAAGAAGCATCGTCTGCTTTGGGGTTTCATTTTATTTTGTTTTGTTTTGTTTTGTTTTGATTTAGAAAAAAAAAAAAATAAATCGGCATTTTATTTCCTCCAAAGAAATTTTAGTACAAAAGTAGAAATATTTTTCTAGCAAAACGATGTCTAACAGTAGAATCTCTAGTGCCTCATGACGTCTCTCGGCGGGGTAGCAGGATCTTCCTCCGGATCTTCCTCCTCCGAACTCGGCGGTAGTAGGTCGTCAAAGATAGTGTTTAAATCTTGCCCGTGGGCATCGATGTATTCCTTTAGTATTAAGTTTTGTGTAGTGAGGGTTTGGACTTGGCGCTCAAGTTGGTTTATGCGGTGATGATCCGCCTCTCTCAAGTTGCCCATGTGATGTAAGTTGGCCTCCAATTGAGCCATACGGTACTTCATCTGCTCTAGGGTTTGGTGGGAATCGAGATGAACGCTCATCATCCTGACCATCAACTGCATCATGTCCTGACTAGCCATCTAGCGCAAGCAAGAGATCTAGGTTAATATTCGCCAAGATTCTAGGTTTGAGTTTCCAAGATTCTAAGTTCAAGTTTCGCCAAGATGCTAAGTTCAAGTTTCGCAAAGATTCTAAGTTCAAGTTTCGCCAAGATTCTAAGTTCAAGTTTCGCCAAGATGCTAAGTTCATAGCAGAGATGCAACATGCATATGCAAATGATATTTCCCCCCAATAATAATTTAATACCCATATATTTTTTTTTCCATGGGTTTTAAAATAAAATTTCTCCATGGAAATAAAAATTTAAAATTTAAAATATGTCAAAATATTAATAATAGCTTAAAAATAATAATGGTTTAAAAATAATAGTTTAAAAATAATAGTGGTTTAAATAATAGTTTAAAAATAATAATGGTTTAAAAATAATAATTTGAAAATAACCTGGCTCTGATACCAACTTGTAACACCCCAGTTTTTGGTAACCCAGGTCGGGATGTCACCGCCACATCTCCCTAGTAAGACACGGTTTCTCCGAGCTTACTAAAGAGATGCAAGGCTAGGTATTGCAGTATTTAAAAACACTTAAAGCATTCAAAATAGCCCATACAATATAATTCGAAAATAATAATAGCATAGCGCAGCGGAAATATTTAGTTTAGTACAGTATCACAGCGGAAAATATAAAAAGGGCCGACATGGCCAAAACACGGGTTAAACAGGCCCGTTCATAATATAGTCTAAGTACGAAATTTAAAAGCAAAATAAAAGTTCCCAAAAGCCCATGCATGATTCGTGCTCACACATGCTCATTCCACATATTCTGTAAAGAAAGGAATAAATACGGTTTTGATCAGCAAAATTGCTGAGTAAGTTAACACATGCATGATCGTAGGGTTTAAAAGCCATAACTTTAATAATTTAACAAAAGCATGATAATAACATAATATTTGATTTCATATAATCCATATCATATAGCACAATCTATCTCAGCTCTATTTAATAACACATATCACATGGTTCAAGATAATAGCCATAATTTAAATAAAGCATTTAAATAATTTAATTTGACAACAATATCATTTAATCTAGTTTAATTTAATTTAGAATCCCCATTACATTCCCGATTTGGTATTTCAAGTTTCACGATAAAGATCGCGATGTCAACAAGTTTAGCCGGTAGCCCGGCGGCCGCAGCCGTATCAGCCATACCCAGTACCACTCCGGAGCCTCGGGAAACCCATACGGATATTCACGAGAGTGTAGGCTCTAAGTTTCGCCGTTTTGGCAATATCACATTTCAAGTATAGCGCGCGGGGTCACCATCGTCCATTACGGCACGAAGTGAATCGTTAGGGGGCACCCTGCAGAGCACTCACCCCTAATTTTAATTTATCAAGTTTGTAAGGGGATTTAGTTTTAAAATCTGACTTCCAATGTATTAATTTAGAAACAATATCTCAATTCGTTCAACCCTAAAGGTTAATTCCATGTTTCAACAAGATCTCAAAATTTCGTTTCGGTAGATCACAGTTTACTCCAAAATTCGTCTAAAATCAGATTTAATTCCAAAAATTCCAAAATTTCACATCTGACTCGGAAACATCAAGATCTACAACTTTCATGTTTTAACTTTTTCAATCCGAGATACCTAAGTAGGTCAAAATCGCTAATTTTCGCATAACGAGAAATCTGTCCGAGTTCAATACATCACAGATCAAAGATTTCAGTTTCTACCATATCAATTCAACTCCAAATTTAATGAAATTTGACAGGGATCATCTTAAGACATTTATCTACAACTTTCATGTTCGGCCAAAGATCTAAAACAGCCTAGATCCTATGTCAAAAACGAGGTCAAGATCAATCCTAAGTTCTGTCCAAGATTTCAAGATCTAAATCAAACAGTTCGGTTTCAACGGGTTTTCACCTATCAAATCAACTCCAAAAATTCTCAAATTTTTACAGTAGCTAGGTCTAAGTCTTAGGAACGTTTTTCGTGTTTTAAGTTTTTCCGTTTGAGTCCGTTTTAAAGGTCGAAGAAATTCAACAATCCTGTTGCGCCGGTAGAAAACGAAAGAGGACAGATTTATGATTCGTGTCAAATCTTTTAGGTTTCGAATGTTTTAAAATCTCCCAAAACCATGTAAGGTTAACTTACAGTATCTATGAACGTCGGGAATGTCCAATTCGGAGGCGTGGCTTCCAGATCACCGTTTCTCCTCTCCGTTCGTCGGGTTCTACGATCTAGATTCGATACGGGGGTGTAGAAAGAAAAAAGGTGATGATTAGGATTCGTTTTCGAATCGTTTATTGAATAAAGATTGGACCGAGACTTACCACGACTATGGAGATCTGTTGCGAACTCGTCCAACAGCGTTCGTCTTGGTTTCGTGCCTCCGACGACTCCGGATTTAGGGTTTCGAACGTATAGAGTGCTTTAGGGTTTCGTAAACTTGTTCGGGGCTCCCAAGGGGCTTATTTATAGAATTCTCAATCCCTAGGGCGTCCACGGCCGACCTAGAACTCTGGAGTCGAGAGGTGTTCAACCGAAAGTCGAAAAATCCGCGTTCGGGTGAGAGATTCACGCAACAACCAAATCTGTGGGGTGGCGCGGTCGTGGCGCGCTAAACCCCTTCCACCGCGCGGCCACCGCGCCGTCTACGCCTGGACTTCGGTCCGGGCGGGTCGTGCGATCCGTCGTGCGTTTCCGCCTCTCTTTCGGGTTTCTATCCCTCTATGCTCCCGAATTCCGATTTCCGGGGTATATTCGGGTTCATACTTTCTCTCTAATTTTATTCTTAGTTTAATTGGATGTTTTGGACTCGAATACTCGAGTTCATTAGTGTCGGGTTTTGGTGTTTCATTTATCCATCCTTTTATTGAATTAAATTCCTTTAATTCCTTTTTAAGTAAAAATCTCATTTCTCATTTCCTTATATTTATTTATTTATTTATTTGCTGGATTTGTTTATTTATTTATAGTATTTATTTTATTTATTATTTATTTATTTAATTATTGTTTTATCTTATGTTGGAAAATTCTCGGGTATTACAGGAACGAAGTCCAGGCAGCAGTCGCGCGGTCATTGGCCAAACGGCGCGCCACGGCCGCGCCAGCGAGTAGAATCGCCGGTTGCGAGATTTACTCGCCCGAATCCGGATTTTCCGACTTCGGTTGAACACCTTTCGGCTCAAGACTCACCAAGGCCGACCTTGGACGTTCCTAGGTCGTGCCTATCTATAAATAACACCTCTTTGAAGCCCCGAACACTTTTCAAAACATCCATACTCTCTATATGTTCGAAAACCCTAATCCCGGAGTCGTCGGAGGCACGAAACCAAGGCGAGGACTGTCGTGGACGAATTCGGAAGATCACTAACGTCATGGTAAGTTCCGATCCGATCCTTATTCCGCATACGATTCGAAAACGAATCCTAACTTCATTCTTTTTCTTTTCTACGCCCCGAATCGGATCTAGAACGAAGAACCCGACGAACGGAGAAGATAACGGTGGACTGGAAGCCACGCCTCCGAATCGACAATCCCGGACGCCCAACAAGCTGTAAGTTAACCTTACTATGGTTTTGGGTGAATTAAAATACACCTAACGTAAAGATCTAATCAAGAAACTAAAAATCTGACTATATGAAAAACCCTACGGCGCAGCTTTTGTGCGTGAATTTTTCGAACCCTTAAAACTATTCAAACGAAAAAGCTTAAAACACGAAAAAACATTCCTAAGACTTAGATCTAGCTTCTGTAAAAATTTCGGAATTTTTCATGTTCTTTTGTTACCTGAAACCGACCCAAAACCGAACTGCATTAAATCTGGATCTTGAAATTCTTGACAGAACTTTAGTTCGAACTTGTTGGTGATTTTTACCTTAGATCTAGACCGATCTAGGATTGGTGCTAAACATAAGAGTCGTAGATCGATACGATAAGAACACCTCCGTAAATTTTTGGGATTTTTTGTTATGATTTGATATCAGAATTCGTTCTCAAACCGAACTGCTTTGAATTCGAATCTTGAAATCTGGACAGAACTTAGGTTCGAACTTGATGACGTTTTTGACATTAGATCTAGACTGATTTGGAACTTTAGTCGAACATGAAAGTTGTAGATATATATCTTAGGTATCTCTCTGAAAAATTTCATCAAATTTGGAGTTAGTTTTCTATTGTAGATCTTGAAATCTTGAAACTGGTGTTGAAATTTTCAGACAGATTAACATCCTGTTAAAGATTGACGTTTTTCACCTACTTCCGTATCTCGGATTGAAAAACTTAAAACATGAAACTTGTTCATCTATGTGTTTTCGAGTAACTGGTCACATTTCAAAATTTTTGGAATTAAACTCGATTTTTAATGAATTTTGAAGTGAACTGTGGTTGACCGAGTCAAATCTTGAAATCTTGTTGAAACTTGTGAAATTTGCGAAACTTGTTTTGACCTTGCGGGTTCGATTCCCCAAGGGCGTCTGTGTCCCTGCGGGTTCGATTCCCCAGGATGTCCGTGTCAAACCTTGCAGGTTCGATACCCCAGGGTGTATGTTTTCCTGCGGGTTCGATTCCCCAGGGTGTATGTTTTCCTGCGGGTTCGATTCCCCAGGATGTCTGTGTCAAACCTTGCGGGTTCGATTCACCAGGATGTATGTTTTCCTGCGGGTTCGATTCCCCAGGATGTCCGTGTCAAACCTTGCGGGTTCGATTCCCCAGAGTGTGTCTTCCTGCGGGTTCGATTCCCCAGGATATGTGTTGATTCCTACGGGTTCGATTCCCTAGGATGCGTTTAAATTCTTGCGGGTTCGATTCCCCAAGAACAAATTATACTAGATCATATTGAACAAAAGTGAAGAATGAAATCCTGAAATACTTGAATATTTTCCTTATTTAAATTATACCTTTAAATTATGTCTTGCGATTATTAAATGGATAAAATTATGTCTTGCCTTTTAAATTATGTCTCGCGATAATTAAATTATGCCTTTAAATTATGTCTTGTCTTTTAAATTATGCAATTAAATTATTATTAGATGAATAAAATTAAATCAGGTCTCGTATGCACATGTTTTCTTTAAATTTAATTAAAGGCTTTGAAACCTCATAATCATGTCTGTGTTAACTTACTCAGCAAGTTTTTGCTGACCAAACCATATTGTTTCCCTTTTTCTTTCAGAGCTGAAGAATATGCATCATCATATGCATACATGGGAATTTTGGGGAAAACTTTATTCTTAAATTTTGCTTTAGACAAGAACTTGCATAAACGAGCCTGTTTAACCCGTGATTAGGCCATGTTGGCCATATTCCTAAATTCCGCTGCATTATACATATGTAAATATTACTTTCCGCTGCAACTTTGATACATTACTTTTAAATTATATTACAATGGGCTGTTTGAATGTTTTAAATTCTGAAAAACCATAGCCTTGCATCTCTTTAGCAAGCTCGGAGAAACCGTGTCTTGCTAGGGAGGTGTGGCGGTGACATCCCGACCTGGGTGACCAAAAACCAGGGTGTTACATATCTTCCATTCAAACCCCGATTCCTAAACTAACTTACTCCGTTTTCTTTCTAAAACCCCGATCCGGACGCGTAGAGGGAGAACGAAGGATCTCGGAGGAAGAATGAAGGACGTGGAAGCCACGCTTACGAAATTGACGAGCCGATAATCCAATCTCAAGTAAGTTAATTACTTATTGTGGTTTTGGGTGTTAAAAATCAACCAAACGTATGATCCATAAAGAACTTAATAAAATCTGTCAAAAGAAAACCATACGCGCGCAGCGTTTTTATTTGAATTATTCGGACCATTAAAATGTTTAAACGAGAAAACTTAAAACATAAAATGTGTTCCTAAGACACCGATCTACTTCCTGTAAAAATTTTAGAATTTTTAATTAAGATTTGATACCAGAAAATTGAACTAGAAGAACCTGTTTTCAATTTGGATCTTGAAATGGGACAGAATCATATTTCGAACTTGTTGGTGATTTTTACATTAGATCTAGGCCGATTTAGGATTAGTGTTAAGCATAAAAATTGTAGATCTATAAGTCTGGAATACCACTGTAATTTTAGAATTTTTCGTTAAGATTTGAACCTCCAAATTCAAACCGAACCAATCCGCATTTTCTTCAAACTTCTGAAAAATTGACAGAATGGGTTTCTAAACTTAATCCGATTTTTCTTAATTGATCCAGTTGGAATTAGGCCTTGAGTTCTAAACAAAAGTTGTAGATAATTGTGTTAGGATTAAGACTGTAAATTTCGTTAAGTTTTGTGCGCATTTTATAGGTTAAAAATTAAATCTTTTAAAACTACTACGTCTGAATCCGGGCTGAACACCATTTCTGTACAAAATCTCATTTTGACTTGTTTCCTTAACCCAGATTGAAAAAGTTAAAACCCTGATATGGATTTTTAAATGATTTTGGAGCGAACAGCGTCCTGTGAAAGTATATTTTTTAGAAACTTGCTAAATTTGTGAAATTGGCTTTATTATACAAACACATTAAATCTTTTGGAAATAAATAAACGAAACGTTTCAGAAAAATCCCCTTTGCAACTTGATTGAAACTAAAATTAGGGGGTGAGTGCTCTGCAGGGTGCCCTTCTAACTACGTCGTGCCTGATTGGATGATGGGATTAAAATTAAGGGGTGAGTGCTCTGCAGGGTGCCCTCCTAACTGCGTCGTGCCTGATTGGACGATGGGATTGCAACTTGTAAAATTATGCCAAAACGGCAAGATATTTTTAGGCCTACACTCTCGGGAGTATCCATATGGGTTTCCCGAGGCTCCGGAGTGGTACTGGTATGACGGATTTGGCTTAGGCCAAGTTTACTTGAAAACTGTAGAGATTGCAATGCGATCGAGAAAAAAACTTGGGATACCTGATCTTGGTGTAATGGGGATAGATAAAAGACTTTTATTTATTGTTTTCATTTAATTTATGTATGGCTCAAAATTAAATTATGATTATGTTGTGTATTTATCTTATCATGTATAGCATGTTTTTATGTAAATTAAATTGTATATCCTAGTAGCATATTTTATTTAAATTTAATCAAAGGCTTTGAAACCCCTTAATCATGCTAGGTGTTAACTTACTCAGCACGTTTTGCTGACACAAACCATTTTTCTCTTTTTCTTTCAGAGTATGTGGATTATGCATGACCATATGCATACATGGGAACATATGGGGAAAACATTGTTTTAATTACTTCATTTAATTTAGTACATTCGCATGAAAGGGCCTGTTTAACCCGTGTTTTAGCCATGTTGGCCCAATATTTAATTTCCGCTGCATTACATATATTTAAATAATATTTTCCGCTGTAACTTAAGTATTATTATTTTCGAGTTATATAGGATGGGCTGTTGATAATGGCCAAAATTGACCATTATTTTCAATCTATTTCCGTGTCTAATACGGACATTTGATCGCATTCCGGTCTTATTTAAATAAGAAAGCAGTCGAATTTGACAGATATCTGCAAGTTTGTAATAATAATAAACTGGTATTGAAAAATACAAATATATTGTTATTTTATTAAATTTTATACTAAAAAATCCAAAAACATGATAAAAATATTAAAAATTCCACATTTGATGATTATGGTTCGGTGATGTCTATTCGGTGGAACACGGGTCCATTAAACGGAAATGAGCCAAGTTGAAAGTGGAAACAAATTATATCTATATATTTTTATTTATTAATATTTATCTTATATATTTTTTTTTATCTATTTACATTTAGAAAATAAATAAACAAAAACACAAAAAATTAACAAATGATTAAAGTAAAGGCTGATCAGATTAATTTTATTGCAGGCCAACTACATTTTCCACACCACAGGCCTAACTCTCCAGGCCCAGCTCCGTTCGGCCCACTCAGCAGCAGCAGCCCAAAGCACAGCAAGCCCAGGCCCAATTTCCCGTCTTCTTCCCATCTCATTCGTCCGGCAGCAGCTGCAAATTCTGGCGAGAATCTCCGGCGACCCTACGACGCCATCCTATCCGCGTCGTCCCTCCGACGACGCCAACGACCGCGTCGTCAACTCCCTCCGCCGAGCTTCTGCGTGGTCCCCGCCACCACCTCCGCGTCGTCGTCGCCACCCGCCACCAGATCCAGCCGCCTCTCACCTTCACCACAGCAGCCGGCAGCCGCCTCATCTCCAACCAGCCGCACCATCGCCACCAGCCCGGCCTCCTCCTGCCGCGCCTCCATCCCCATCGCCGCTGCAATTCCGATCTCCGGTGACCGCCGCTACTCTGACATCCCAACACCCCCTGCTGCCTCACTGATTTGGGCGAAAGTAAAGAAGCCCTAATCTCTCGATGGAATTTGAGAGACCCAGCAAAGAGAATGGAAGAAGAAAGAAAATTGAGAGAGGAAAGAGGAGAGAGAAGAAAAGAACACAGCAAGCTTGGCGTCAAAGGGAGGGCTGCTCCACGTCATTGCTGTTTTGCTTGACGTCAACGAGTTTGCTCCGCATCAAGAGTCCCTGCTTTGGCGTCATCAGTGGAAATTTCTTCCGCGTCATGGGCTCTCTTTGACGTCAAAGCATAATTTCTTCCGCGTCATGTGCTCTCCTTAACATCAAAGCACAATTCAAATTGGAGAGAGAAGGGAAATAAGCAGCTCACGTGAGGAGCCATGTGAGCCCAATTCCCATGTGCCTATTGACTTAGAAAGTCCAGGGCCTTGAGCTCCTGCAGTATAAATATTTTCGTCTTTTCTTCGTTGGACTCCAACTCCCGTCCCTTGCTGCGAAATTTCGAGTAGGCCCATGGCCCATTGGAACTAGGGTTTTCTCTCCACCTATAAATATAGTTGTTTCCTCTCTTCAACAGTAGCCACACTTACAGTTTAATTTTTGTTCTTGGGGCACCACTGTGCTCCCAAGTAGTTTTTAGTGTAGATAGTTTTATTTTTATGTAATGTAGATTGTAGTGTAGTTTTAGTTTAATTTCTGTAATAAATTAGTGTGGCCAGCATTTTATTTTATTTCCAGTTTATTAGATTAGTGTTTTGGGTTTAAAGCATTCAATTAATGAATGTTATTGAACTATGTTTTGGTTTTGCTATTAATCAAGAAAATGTCTCCCAAAAATCTGATTTGGACTTTCATCCATGGGCACTGTTACTGCTTTGTTTTCCCATTTTTGGTCACTTGACCATTTTTATATTTTAGTTAGATCTAGTGGTTTGTTTAGATTTAATAAAATGTATAAATGCTTGATATCTATCCCTTTGAAGATTTGTTAGTTTTACTTACATTTTGGTTCCTAGTTTAGTTTTAACTTATTTTAGTTTAGTGACTGTTTTTTATTTTTAGTTTAGATGTTGCTCTATTTTTATTTTTAGGATTAGTATAATAGATCAAAAAAGGGATAGTATTAAAGTGTTTGTGCATATTTTATTTAAAAATTTCATTTCCTACATTGCATTGCATCACGTTGTAACCCCACGGGTCGCAACGTAATATTCCCGTTGTGATCCCACGGATCATAACGCAATTTTATGCAATGCAATGTAAGACCCAAATTTCCTTATGTTTGCATACTGGGGATATTATGACGCCAACCGCTCTATGACGCCAACCACGTTGGGGTCATAGGGCAGGTTTGGCGTCATACATATTTCTGGCCATAAACTTTGCATGCTGGAAGTGCTATGACGCCAACCACCCTTGACGCCAACCACGTTGGGTCATAGGGCAGGTTTGGTGTCATAAGTGCTTTTCGGCTAAAAAATTGTTCCACGTCGTGGATGTTTCCCGTCATGACCCCAACGGTCATGACGCAATATGATCCCAAGGGTCATGACGTAATTCCCATGATTTATGATGTGGAACCCCAAATTTTTGCATATTATTTTTTATGTTCTCTATGACGCAGAACTCATGACGTAATCCTAGGATCAAGTCATACTTTAATGTTCCACGTCATAGCCTCCCCATTTTCAAAGAAAAATTTCTAAGTCATGCAATGACGCCAAACCCCCGTAATGACGCCAACCTTTTGCGTCATCTCTGAAGGTTCCGCGTCATTAGTGACCCTTACCTCATTTCTAACCTGTATGACGCCAAACCCATGACGCAATCCTAGGATCAAGTCATAATTTTGGTTGGCGTCATACTACACCAATTTTTCTTCCAAAATTTTATTATTATTATTATCTCTAACCCACCATTATATTGCATCATTCCCGTCCTAATTCCACGGATTAAGCCGCAATATCCCAGATTGCAACATAAGGCGTTATGCTGCCAAAATTTTTATTCTCCATCTCTTCACCATTAATTAATTGAACCATTATTTTAATATTTTGAGGTTGAAATCCAATGATCTCAACCCATGATTAATTTGATATAAAGAACTTTGTTCAATATTCAATTAAAAGATTTTGCTACAAAATTAAAATAAAATTAAACTCTAATGATCTAAGAATGTAATCCGAAATGTAATTAATTAATTAATTATGGAATGAGAGATTATTTAGACCATAAAGAGTGTATGGAATAATTTCCATACCCTTGCATGAGAAACCAATGTCTCTCATACAAGATGACCCAAAAATATTTTCTTATTTTTAAATTGGTCTTTTTCATATTGCGTGAAATGAATAGTGAAAAATATCACAGAATAATGTTGGCGAACGGTCCCTTTACCGGGAAATGAAGTAGCCCGTAGTCTGTGTATTAATTACTGTTTGTTATTTTGCATGGTTTGGATAGTGACTGACGAGATCAGGCGAACGGTCCTCTCACCAGGAAATGAAGTAGCCACTCAGTCAGTATCAGTCCAAAACAGTTTTATTTTTCCTTATTTTAATTTCAAACCTGAATCTGGAGCTGTAGTAATGTTAGATGATATGTACCAAAGTTATCTAATAATTATTGCAATGATAGAATATGTGGGTTTTTTATCCAGTTCACAGATAGTGGAGTCTAAGATGATGACGGCAACTGTCATTTAAGGCATTTCACTGTCTAAAAATCATCCCACCTGGAATAGTGAGGACCTGGATAGCAGATGTTTGCAATCCGGATTACCTTGATTATTTTTGTCATCTTTTTAGCCAAATTCTTCTCATCTCCGGCTATTTCATCTCTGTGTATCAACTTTTGTCTAAACCCGCCTTATATTTTGGGTTAATTTTATTTTACACCTCCATATAAAATTATGCATGATACAATTACGTAACTATTGTGGTCAAATTATTTTGGGGATCATTCCCTTGGACATAGGAGTCTTGATTTAAAATAGATGCCTCACAATAAATTTCCAACTAAAATTCATTCATAAAATCCAGATCTAAGTAAGGGATAAATTCCACAGTTATGGCTAACTCATATTCGACCGAGGGTTGATTTTGGGAAATTAGAAGCAGAGTCAACGGTTAGGTCTCACCTAGACGGAAAGGATCTGTGTTTTAATTGAGAGTCTAGTACCTGTTTAGGGAATGATTTTCAAATTTATTATTTTTCGAAATTGCTATGTGTTGGGAATTCAGTCTCAGCTGTCACACCGAGATGGGTTCCACTTGGATTCAAATACAGTGTGATAGATGATTCTAGAGGAACAATACGTAGGCCTTGGTTACATTCTAAGATAGGGTTTAATTCCTTTCAACTGCTATTCTCTTCTGCCAAAGCCTATTTTTGAGTCCTGAGTGAGTGCATCCGGAACGAACTAATCTCTTAGTTCGTTTCATTAGTTTGTATTTCATTACCACCTGGAAGGAAGTGAACACTGTGAGCGGTTCACCGAGATCCGGGAATTCTTGATCCATATCCGGTCATTCTGACTGGGGGCTTTCTTTTACTACCAGTACGAGGCTTTTGAAACTTCAGAGTGATAGGATTTTAAATGCTTTCTTTACCGCTTTGTTTTAAACGCTTTTATAGAGGTCACTCGGATGCGTCACTAGATCTTCTAACTGCTACGAGGATGAGAGTTAAGGGATAGTTCAGGGCTTGATTTAAATCTTTGGATGTGACATGGGGAAATGATAGGAGTACTTGGCACTTCAACTAATGATGTGTCAGGTGTTGCTTGTCCACCACAGATAAATGACACGCTCTGACGGGAGCAGTTGTGAGTCTGTAGTATCTTAGAATCTGTTTTATTAAGAGCATGTAAATTCTTACTGTAAGTACATGTCTGTTAAAGGGAACACAGTATAGAAAACATGAGAGTCAGCTAACTAATGGATTATCCCAAACAACGATCTGTGTAACAAAATGGAAGTTTAACTGTGTTTCATCTGAATCTTGTCCAATTTTTATTATTTTCTTCCTGTCCCTTCTGTCTCATTTTAAATCCGCTTTCTTAGAATAATTTTAACCGCTTTCTTAGAATAATTTTATTGCTTTCTTAGATTAAATTTAATTCGCTTTCTAGAATAACTTTACTTGTTTTCACAGCTTAGAATTAAATTATGTCAAGTAGTTGGTAGTTATAACACAAACTCGAATCGAGTAACCGAGTGGAAAATCTTATAAAACGACGTGGGCCCTGCTTCCATCGCACATCCTCCAGTGAACGATCCGGTACTTACTATAAATACTGCAATTTTTGACTCTGTGCGCTTTCCGGGGCACATTTTTTCTTAACACGAGTAAATAAAAACGTGACAACCTATAAATATATCCCTAATCCCAACTCCGCCTTCATAAATCTGTTTCAATTAATAAAAATCAAACCCGGGATTAATTCTTTTCTTCTATTTTAAGAAAATACTCGTGTGGAAAATTTGTCAAAAGTTTCATGGCGCCGTTGCCGGGGAGGATGCAGCGTCGTTTATTAAGAGAATTACACTCCTGATTACTCATAGCTAGTTTAGTGTATATATTTCAGAACAGAGAAGTACCCTCAAATCAATTAAACATTTAGAGTAATAAGACTCAAAATGTGAGGATGTTGATTTGAGGGGAAAACCTAATAATTTGGGTATTTTTTTCTTGCAGGAATCATGGAGCCACCAAAATTGGTGTAAGGAGTTAAATGTGGAAGTGTAGCATTGGGGCTACACTAATTTGACTTTTCATTTAATTACACTTCTTCAATTGCAAAATCTAGGTTAATTAAACAAAAAATCAAAGAAAAATGGAGAAGTGTAGCATTGAGGCTACACTAATTTGCAATTGTAAATTGCAAAACACGTGAGACTCACGTGTTTGTCATCTCCACCACCTCCGGACTACCATTTGCTCACCACCATCGGACAAGCCACGACCACCGTCTCACTTGCCGTCGCCCCTGTTCCGACTGAGCATCAAAACAGGTTCCCGGTTGGATTAGTTCTGTAATTGACCGAAAAGTATATCCGGAATTTAAAGAAATTTAAAATCCGGAATAATTTTTAGAAGCACAGAATTAATCCAACCTAAATTTCTGCAAGTCAAAATAATTTTATATCACTTGTGCATATTATTAAATAATTCGGGCAGTAATCAATTAATTCACATTTAGAGTGCTAAGACTCTATATGTGAGGATATTGACTTATATTTATATTTATTTTATTATTATTATATTTAAAAAAAACTCCGATAATTTATTTTGTGTTTGTTTTGCAGGAATTTGTGGGACTACCAAAAAGAAAATTAAAGCTTCAAAACAAGTTCCCGGTTGGATCAATTCTGCAATTACTTGAAAATATTCCTGGAACTTAAATCAATTTAAGATCCAGAATAATTTTTATAAGAACAGAATCAATCCAACCTAATTTTTGCAAGTAGATTAACTTTTATATGTTTAGAAAATTCAAAAATGTGATTGAACAATTTTGATGAAAATCAGAATTTTTCAAAGTGTTGGGCATCGACCAATCGCCTTGTTCGATGAATCAAATGATTACACATAGCGAAAATTATCGAACACATAATTGGTTTGATGAAAAAGGCTATCGGAAGTATGTTCATAGCCCCTATTTAAATATTTTTCCCCTCCCTCCCTCCTCTTTCAATTTATTTTGATTTCAATAATTTGTTTGAGTAGGCATTGATTTACTCACATTTCGAGCAAAGCTCGAAATGTGAGGATGTTGATTCTTTACTTAAAAAAAAATTGTGTGTTTGTGTTATTATTATTATTATTATTATTATTATTATTATTATTATTATTATTATTATTTGTACCCCGCACAAAGCATGCATAAATCTGTCAGTTTAAATTCACATATTTGATTTTGGTTTATGATTAAATTTTCACACTCTTAAATTGAGATAATATAATTGAAGACATGCATGATATGAATTTTTGAGGTTTTGAGCTATAAAAATTCAATGATATAATCATCTTGTTGGGTAATGAGTCCTCATGTTGAGAATTTAATTGAATAAATTGTGAGAATTTTTCAAAGATTAAATTTAAGAATATAGTATGATATGAATGAACCATTCCATGTGAGATTTGAGCCATGAGTCACTTTTACTCATTCTTTTCTTTGTTGTGTGAAAATCATTTTGATTAAAGGAAACTAGAACTTGCGATTGGGACCGATTCAAAACCATGCCATATTCCAAAAATCGAGCATATGTGTAATACCCGTAAATTTTAGAATATAAAAATAGGAATTAATCCAATAGGAGAGAAGGTTTCATTTCCGAGAACCCGTAGACGCGGAAATGCACGGAAGTCAAAGGACGACGAATTAGAACCCGACGGACCAAAACCGACGGTCTTAGGATTTCAAGCATGTAATCGAATTGAGACGGAATAAATTTATGATGAGAAGCATAATCCGAAAATGACCCGGAAAAATCGAGCGCGAAAACGGGGAAGGATAGAAGTCCGAAAGAGAGGAGAAAAAGACCCGACGGATCGGATCGCACGGACACGCCCGGACCGCAGTCCAGGCGAGTCTCGCGCGCTGGCCGGGCGGGGTTTGGCTAAAAGGCGCGCCAACCCCGCGTGGCCCTACAGGTTTTGGCAACTTGCGCGTTTTCGGCGATTTCTTACCATAATTCGACCTCCCGACTTTGGAAAGCAGATTTTGGCCGAAGGGGGAAGCTTTTAGGCGACCTAGGGCTGCCTCCCCACCCTTTTCATCAGTCTCCAAACTCCCCATTCACTTTCAAACTCTCCCAAACTCTCTCCAAAGCCAAAACACTTTCCGGCGACTTCCCGACGACTTTCCGATCACTTCCCGGAGACGAAAACCGACGAAGGAGGCGTGGAATACAAGATCCCTAGTGTTCTAATCTGTGGTAAGTCGTTCACAGATTTCCATTTAAGATTTTGAACCCGAAAACTCGATCTAACATTGGATTTCTTCGTCCGATTCGAAATCGTGGCCAAAGTCGGAAGCTTGACGTTGAGGGGATCCGTTCGTGGGATTTTGGACGAGCCAGCGACCTTAGGACGACCCAAAACTCCTTATCACTGTAAGTTGAGCCTTCCATATCAATACGGGTGATTTCGGGGCGTCCGGTATAGGCGTAACGTAACGAAACGTAAAAATCGAAATTAAAAACCCCAACTTGCGCAGTTTCTGTTTTCGGCCTAAAACTCATATTTCGAGGATTCAATCCGAGAAACTTAAAACTAGACTTTTAATCCTAACACATAAATCTAGGTTGTGTAAAAATTTCAGACATTTTCGTTAAAGTTTGCTATTTTAAATCGCATCGAAAAGAAACTGTGTTGACAAAACGTGTTGAAATCTGCCTATGAACATGTTCGAATTTAGTGAATTTGTTTCTATATTTTCTAGTCCGATTTGATCTTTACAATCTAAATGAAAGTTGTAGATAATCATGTCTAGTATGTGCATATAAAATTTCAGAATTTTTGAAGTCCATTTGATATGTTAAAACGTCGAAATTTTGAACTGTGTCAAACCTGAGTTCGGACAGATTTCTGATTGCATAGTAAAATCGATTTTTGACATGTTTTCTCAACTTATTTCGAAAACGTTAAAACACGAAAGTTGTTCGTTAGGGTGTTTTGCATAAATTGTGAAGATTTCAGATTTTTCGGACTTAAATCGAATTTTTAAATTGAATAGGCGCAAACTGTGACGCCAAGATACTTTTAAATCGAAGTATTTTGAAATTTCGAAACGAACGATCAAAGATTTGAAATACGATACATCTACACTTTTGAAAAACCCCGATACATTAAATCTAAATGATACATGAGATACTTGGTGGAGGGTGAGTGCTCTGCAGGGTGCCCCTCTAGCCTTTCTCTTCGGGCCTATAATGGACGAGAGAATTTGATGAGATATTACGCCAATCGGCGGGAGATACATGGCCTACTCTCTCGGGTTGTCCGTATGGATTTCTCGAGGCTCCGGAGTGTTACTGGGTATGGCAGATACGGCTGCGGCCGCCGGATCACCGGCTAAACGAGATACTTACGAAACGGCTGCGGCCGCCGGATCACCGGCTATACAAAACACTGAGAAATGGTTACGTAACAGGGAAATAAAAGATTTAATATTTTTAAGTATTTATTTATTTTTGCATGTCTTTAAATTATGCATTTAAATTATGTCTTTAAATTTCACATCATGACTAAATTGTTATTGTGGATTAGATGCATGTTCAAGTACCCAACTAAAATTATTATTTCCTTTAAATTTTGTGAATGCATGTTAGGAGTGAAATTTTAAATTATCTAATTAAATCCCTTTATTGCTATGTTAGGTTCGACTTACTCAGTATTTTATATACTGATAAAATTATTGTTTTCTCTTTTCTTTCAGAGTACGGAGATAATGCATAGCATGTGCATTTGGGGGATGGAATTATTTAAACATTGTTTTATTGCTTTTTATGATACTTGCATAACGGGCATGTAAATCCCGAGTTTTGGCCATGTCGGCCCATTTTACATTCTTCCGCTGTGATATATTATTACTACTATATGTGTGGATGATACTTATTATTTTTACATAGATTCCGGACTTGTTTTTAAATCTTTTTGCAATACCTATAGCCTTGCATCTCTTTGGCAAGCTCGGAGAATCCGTGTCTTGCTAGAGAGATGTGGCGGTGACATCCCGGCCTGGGTTATCAAATCCGGGGTGTTACAATATGATCGAGGCACCTAGAAAAACAAAATTTTTGGCCTTCATTTGAAATCCAAACCCAAAAATATTTTCCCTTTAGGATTAATAACCAATTTGAGCCTTTAAGCCTAATTTTCCTTGAAACCCACTATATTTTTCATAGCCTTATAAAAAGACCAAAATATTCAACCCAAGTGGACAAGGATAAATTCTATCAAAGATATTAAATTTTTGATCATAAACAATGTTTAAATCGGTACTCAATAAACCGATTCAAAAAAAAAAAGAGAAAAAAAAAGAAAAGAAAAATGTTGAATTTAATTCAACACAAATAAATTGCAAATGACAAAGCAAATTAGACATAGTCTAATGTCATGCAATAGAAAAAGAAAAGCACAAGAAAGAAAGAAAATATATTGATGATCATAAATTTTAAATAAAAATATGCCAAGTTATGATAGAATTAATTCTTGTCACTTCTTGCCCCCCAATAATTCCATTCCATACCAAAAGTTACAACTGTATGCCCCGTTATAACCCTCAAATAAGACCTCATGATCTCGATTAGAGGAAATGAGCCGGTGGCGAGTTGGTCCAATTGCAAGCTTATGGGATAATTTAATTAAATTTGATTATGAGTGTTCAATGATAAAACCCAATTTGAGAGTGAGTGAAATTTCTGCATCTACTATATGTGAGGCCTCATTTCTAATTTATATTCATGTCATGCTTTAATTCTATAATTAAATCAATGATTATTTCTAAACATGATATTCATGAAGAATTATCAATAATGACTGATTTGTAGGCCTGATTAAGTGAGAAGTATCATTTTATTAAACACTGCAATAAAGAGAATTTAATACTTGTAGTTTTTGATTGTCTTATCCCAATCTAAAAAAAATTGAATTTTTTTTTGAAGCCACGAAAATAGATTGAATATGCAGAGTCCATGTTCTTAAGAACACTGACTCTGACTGCTCGGGGACGATCAGTATTAAATGTGAGGATGTTGATAATGGCCAAAATTAACCATTATTTTCAATCTATTTCCGTGTCTAATACGGACATTTGATCGCATTCCGGTCTTATTTAAATAAGAAAGCGGTCGAATTTGACAGATATCTGCAAGTTTGTAATAATAATAAACTGGTATTGAAAAATACAAATATATTGTTATTTTATTAAATTTTACACTAAAAAATCCCAAAACATGATAAAAATATTAAAAATCCCACATTTGATGATTATGGTACGGTGATGTCTATTCAGTGGAACACGGGTCCATTAAAAGGAACATGAGCCAAGTTGAAAGTGGAAACAAATTATATCTATATATTTTTATTTATTAATATTTATCTTATATTTTTTTTATCTGTTAACATTTAGAAAATAAATAAACAAAAACACAAAAAATTAAGAAATGATTAAAGTAAAGGCTCATCAGATTAATTTTATTGCAGGCCAACTACATTTTCCACACCACAGGCCTAACTCTCCAGGCCCAGCTCCGTTCGGCCCACTCAGCATCAGCAGCGCAAAGCACAGCAGGCCCAGGCCCGATTTCCCGTCTTCTTCCCATCTCCTTCGTCCGGCAGCAGCTGCAAATTCCGCGCGAGAATCTCCGGCGACCCTACGACGGCATCCCATCCGCGTCATCCCTCCGACGATGCAAACGACGCCAACGCATCGTCAACTCCCTCCGCAGAGCTTCCGCATGGTCCCCGCCACCACCTCCGCGTCGTCGTCGCCACCCGCCACCAGATCCCGCCGCCTCTCACCCTCACCACAGCAGTCGGCAGCCGCCTCATCTCCAACCAGCCGCACCATCGCCACTAGCCCGGCCTCCTCCTGCCGCGCCTCCATCCCCATCGCCGCTGCAATTCCGATCTCCGGTGACCGCCGCTACTCTGACATCCCAACACCCCCTGCTCCCTCACTGATTTGGGCGAAAGTAAAGAAGCCCTAATCTCTCGAAAGGAATTTGAGAGACCCAGCAAAGAGAATGGAAGAAGAAAGAAAATTGAGAGAGGAAAGAGGAGAGAGAAGAAAAGAACACAGCAAGCTTGGCGTCAAAAGGAGGGCTGCTCCACGTCATTGCTGTTTTGCTTGACGTCAACGAGTTTGCTCCACGTCAAGAGTCCCTGCTTTGGCGTCATCAATGGAAATTTCTTCCGCGTCATGGGCTCTCTTTGACGTCAAAGCATAATTTCTTCCGCGTCATGTGCTCTCCTTGACGTCAAAGCACAATTCAAATTGGAGAGAGAAGGGAAATAAGCAGCTCACGTGAGGAGCCATGTGAGCCCAATTCCCATGTGCCTATTGACTTAGAAAGTCCCGGGCCTTGAGCTCTTGCAGTATAAATATTTTCGTCTTTTCTTTGTTAGACTCCAACTCCCGTCCCTTGCTGCGAAATTTCGAGTAGGCCCATGGCCCATTGGAACTAGGGTTTTCTCTCCACTTATAAATATAGTTGTTTCCTCTCTTCAACAGTAGCCACACTTGCAGTTTAATTTTTGTTCTTGGACGACCACTGTGCTCCCAAGTAGTTTTTAGTGTAGATAGTTTTATTTTTATGTAATGTAGATTGTAGTGTAGTTTTAGTTTAATTTCTGTAATAAATTAGTGTGGCCAGCATTTTATTTTATTTCCAGTTTATTAGATTACTGTTTTGGGTTTAAAACATTCAATTAATGAATGTTATTGAACTATGTTTTGGTTTTGCCATTAATCGAGAAAATGTCTCCCAAAAATCTGATTTGGACTTTCATCCATGGGCACTGTTACTGCTTTGTTTTCCCATTTTTGGTCACTTGACCATTTTTATATTTTAGTTAGATCTAGTGGTTTGTTTAGATTTAATAAAATGTATAAATACTTGATATCTATCCCTTTGAAAATTTGTTAGTTTTATTGACATTTTGGTTCCTAGTTTAGTTTTAACTTATTTTAGTTTAGTGACTGTTTTTTATTTTTAGTTTAGATGTTGATCTATTTTATTTTTAGGATTAGTATAATAGATCTAAAAACGGATAGTATTAAAGTGTTTGTGCATATTTAAAAATTTCATTTCCTACATTGCATTACATCACGTTGTAACCCCACAGGTTGCAACGTAATATTCCCGTTGTGATCCCACGGATCATAACGCAATTTTATGCAATGCAATGTAAGACCCAAATTTCCTTATATTTGCATTTTGGGGATATTATGACGCCAACCGCTCTATGACGCCAACTACGTTGGGGTCATAGGGCAGGTTTGGCGTCATACATATTTCTGGACATAAACTTTGCATGCTGGAAGTGCTATGACGCCAACCACCCTTGACGCCAACCACGTTGGGTCATAGGGAAGGTTTGGCGTCATAAGTGCTTTTCGGCTAAAAAAAATGTTCCACGTCGTGGATGTTTCCGTCATGACCCTTTATGACCCCAAGGGTCATGACGCAATTCCCATGATCTATGACGTGGAACCCCAAATTTTTGCATATTATTTTTTATGTTCTCTATGACGCAGAACTCATGACGTAATCCTAGGATCACGTCATACTTTAATGTTCCACGTCATAGCCTCCCCATTTTCAAAGAAAAATTTCTAAGTCATGCAATGACGCCAAACCCCCGTAATGACGCAAACCTTTGGCGTCATCTCTTAAGGTTCCGCGTCATTAGTGACCCTTACCTCATTTCTAACCTGTATGACGCCAAACCCATGACGCAATCCTAGGATCACGTCATAATTTTGGTTGGCGTCATACTACACCAATTTTTCTTCCAAAATTTTATTATTATTATTATCTCTAACCCACCATTATATTGCATCATTCCCGTCCTAATTCCACGGATTAAGCCGCAATATCCCAGATTGCAATATAAGGCGTTATGCTGCCAAAATTTTTATTCTCCATCTCTTCACCATTAATTAATTGAACCCTTATATTAATATTTTGAGGTTGAAATCCAATGATCTCAACCCATGATTAATTTGATATAAAGAACTTTGTTCAATATTCCATTAAAAGATTTTGCTACAAAATTAAAATAAAATTAAACTCTAATGATCTAAGTATGTAATCCGGACTGTAATTAATTAATTAATTATGGAATGAGAGATTATTTAGACCATAAAGAGTGATTATGGAATAATTTCCATACCCTTGCATGAGAAACCAATGTCTCTCATACAAGATGACCCAAAAATATTTTCTTATTCTTAATTTGGACTTTTTCGTATTGCGTGAAATGAATAGTGAAAAATATCATAGAATAATGTTGGCGTACGGTCTCTTTACCGGGAAATGAAGTAGCCCGCAGTCTGTGTATTAATTACTATTTGTTATTTTGCATGGTTTGGATAGTGACTGACGATGTCAGGCGAACGGTCTTCTCACCAGGAAATGAAGTAGTCACTTAGTCAGTATCTGTCCAAATACAGTTTTACTTTTCCTTATTTTAATTTCAAACCTGAATCTGGAGCTGTAGTAATGTTAGATGATATATGTCAAAGTTATCTAATAATTATTGCAATGATAGAATATGTGGGTTTTTATCCAGTTCACAGATAGTAGAGTCTAAGATGATGACGGCAGCTGTCATTTAAGGCATTCTACTGTCTAAAAATCATCCCACCTGGAATAGTCAGGACCTGGATAGCAGATGTTTGCAGTCCGGATTACCCTAATTATTTTTGTCATCTTTTTAGCCAAATTCTTCTCATCTCCGGCTATTTCATCTCTGTGTATCAACTTCTATCTAAACGCGCCTTATATTTTGGGTTAATTTTATTTTACACTTCCATATAAAATTATGCATGATACTATTACGTAACTATTGTGGTCAAATTATTTTGGGGATCCTTCCCTTGGACATAGGAGTCTTGATTTAAATCAGATGCCTCACAATAAATTTCCAACAAAAATTCATTCATGATATCCGGATCTAAGTAAGGGATAAATTCCACAGTTATGACTAACTCATATCCGACCAAGGGTTGATTTTGGGAAATTAGAAGCAGAGTCAGCGATTAGGTCTCACCTAGACCGAAAGGGATCTGTGTTTTAATTGAGAGTCTAGTACCTGTTTAGGGAATGATTTTCAAATTTTTTATTTTCCGAAATTGGTATGTGTTGGGAATTTAGTCTCAGCTGTCACACCGAGATGGGATCCAGTTTGATTCAAATACAGTGTGATAGATGATTCTAGAGGAACAATACATAGGCCTTGGTTACTTTCTAAGATAGGGTTGAGTTCCTTTCAACTGCTATTCTCTTCTGCCAAAGCCTATTTTTGAGTTCTGAGTGAGTGCATCCGGAACGAACTAATCTCTTAGTTCGTTTCATTAGTTTGTATCTCATAACCACCTGGAAGGAAGTGAACACTGTGAGCGGTTCACCGAGATCCGAGAATTCTTGATCCATATCCGGTCATTCTGACTGGGGGCTTTCTTTTACTACCAGTACGAGGCTTTTGAAACTTCCGAGTGATAGGATTTTAAATGCTTTCTTTACCGCTTTCTTTTTTACGCTTTTATAGAGGTCAGTCGGATGCGTCACTAGATCTTCTAACTGCTACTAGGACTGAGAGTTAAGGGATAGTTCAGGGCTTGATTTAAATCTTTGGGCGTGACATGGGAGAATGATAGGAGTACTTGGCACTTCAACTAATGATGTGTCAGGTGTTGCTTGTCCACCACAGATAAATGACACGCTCTGACAGGAGCAGTTGTGAGTCCGTGGTATCTTAGAATCCGTTTTCTTAAGAGCATGTAAATTCTTACTGTAAGTACCTGTCTGTTAAAGGGTACACAGTATAGAAAACATGAGAGTCAGCTAACTGATGGATTATCCCAAACAACGATCTGTGTAACAAAATGAAAGTTTCACTGTGTTTCATCTGAATCTTCTCCAATTTTTATTATTTTCTTCCTGTCCCTTCTGTCTCATTTTAAATCCGCTTTCTTAGAATAATTTTAACCGCTTTCCTAGAATAATTTTATTGCTTTCTTAGATTAAATTTAATTCGCTTTCTAGAATAAATTTACTTGCTTTCATAGCTTAGAATTAAATTATGTCAAGTAGTTGGTAGTTATAACACAAACTCGAATCGAGTAACCGAGTGGAAAATCTTATAAAACGACGTGGGCCCTGCTTCCATCGCACATCCTCCAGTGAACGATCCGGTACTTACTATAAATACTGCAATTTTTTACTCCGTGCGCTTTCGGGGGCACAGTTTCTTAACAAGAGTAAATAAAAACGTGACAACCTATAAATATATCCCTAATCCCAACTCCGCCTTCATAAATCGGTTTCAATAAATAAAAATCAAACCCGGGATTAATTCTTTTCTTCTATTTTTAGAAAATACTCGTGTGGGAAATTTGTCAAAAGTTTCAGCTGTTTTATTTATTTAAAATGTTTTAAATACTGCAATACCATAGCCTTGCATCTCTCTAGCAAGCTCGAAGAAATCGTGTCTTGCTAGGGAGGTGTGGCGGTGACATCCCGACCTGGGTTATCAAAAACTGGGGTGTTACAACAGTGTAAACCCATGCGACGGTGATCGGTAGGAATAGAATCACTTTGATGCAAGATCTAACACTACAAGAAAAGGACTAAATCCAGAGGATATTTCTGAGGACTGGTTTGGTCACTGAAAACTTTAAACCAGATTAGTCTGCCTAATGGGACAACGAGGTTGATCCTCAACTGCATTACAAAAAAAATTTCCAAACAATCGAACCAGAAAAATTGGTGATCATGACATCTCGTGAAGGCAAAGGCAAAATCATCGGATGTAAGTCAATGCTATTCAGATATCTAGAAACTTTGCAGCAAATACTATGTGTGAGCGCAAACCAATTAAGAATCTTAGCACCACGTTCCAATTGAAATGTTTAGGAAGCCCCTTTCTTTGCAAGCCAGTATGCTAGTGTTTTGCTTGCGTTGAACCAACGACCTTTTTCTCCTCAAGGGAGGCTATCGGAAAATGATCAAACCGATCACGGGTCCGAAAATGAGAGAATGCGCCCAAACTTGACTGAATATGCCCAAACTTGACTGAATTCCAATATAATTGCAATGGAAAAATCGAATACAAAGGAGAATCTACCAGTTGTTAAGAAACAACGGCTGATTAACCAAAAAAAATGAGTACCAAACTATTAGTTGTTGAGAAACAACGGTGGACTTGGAAATGTAACCGCTAATAACTAGGCTAAAATCTAGGAAAGCTGGTAAAGGAAAGCTGTAAAGAAAGCAGTAAAAGATACAAAGAATTAAATTGCAAAACAGAATTTTGGGGTGGATTGGTCTCTCTTGATTCTGAGTATGGCATCCCCTATTTATAGTCGGAGCTCTGGTAACCGCTCCCCGTCTGATCCCTTGAGCCGATTCTGGCTTATTCCTTTGGGCTATTTCTTGGCCGAATGTGTTGGCCCTGAAGTTTTGGCTTTTTATGCCCCTACGTATTTTTCCCTTTTTTGGCCATTTTTTTTTACTGTTGGGCTTTTCCCGACCCAAGTATCTGGCCCAATTACTCCCTCATAGCCCACTATCCTGGTGGCCACAACAGATGCCCTCCTTACTTGGATGAATTTTCAGCTTGGAAAATGCCCAAGTAATTTTTCCGGCACTGCTGTTGACATTTATTACTTCTTCCCAAGAAATTCGGTCATCATCACTTTCATTCACGTCACTTCTTTTCCTCAGAGAAAACTGTCTTCTTTTGATCTTCTGTATACCTTCCTTCTTCTCTGCCTTTCTCCTTTCTTCGATTGACCCTCGTTCTATTCTTGTTCCTTCTCCCGAGATTGTTAAGATCTAAAGTTCGTCTGCCTCTTGTACTGCGGTTCGTCTTCTTCCTGAAGGCTTTTCTTCTCTTGGCCCTTTGGGTATTCCTGAAGAGATTGACGAGTGTACCGCTCGCATTTTCGAAAATCATTCTATACCCTTATATGCCCCGTGGTTTTCCTCTCAACTTTTTTCTCCCTCGCTTGCTAACTGGCCGTCGAATCCTGCCGACTATCTGGCTTGGTATCGCCATCTTGAACCCCATTGCCGTAAGTCCTGGTCTGATGTGAACATTCTTCGCTTGATCCTTCTTAGTATTGAACCTTTCCCTACTGATTTTCATCCCATTCAGGCCCTTTTGTGCTTTTGGAACCCCACCATAAACTGTTTCTGTTTCCCTTGGGGTATAATGACTCCCACCATTCAGGATGTCAGACTCCTCTTGAATCGTGCAGTTCGTGGGGACAATCTCGGTGTTGCATCTAAATCCCAACCCAAAGAAAAGACCACTGGTTTCCTTCAAACAACACTTTTCATAGTTGGATTATTACTCAGCAAAGTGATCCTTTTTCGCCTGACCCTTATATTCAGGAGCCACTTGCTTTTATGATGTATTTTCTAACACGATTCTTTTAGTGTACTCCCTCCAAAGGAGTCCTTCTTGAGACATATCCTCTGGCCTTCAAAATTCTTAATCAAACAGCTTTACCGTTGGCCGATTTCTTCCTTGCCCAATTGTATGCGGGCGTATTGGCTTCCGTTTTGGGTTGGGAGAAAGGTTTCTTAGATAAAGCTCGCGGCCCTCTGTGGTTTCTTCACTTGTGGTTGGTTTGGCACTTTCGGGACGTCTCGGGCTTCCCTCCGCATGATATTCGTCCTGACCGTTTTGTTAGCCCTAGTCTGCTGGGGACGTCCCTTCCTACTATGTCGATTCCTCATTGGATTAGTTATTTTTTAGGCCGAACTACTGATCAGGCCTTCTCTTACTACCATTATCGGAAGGCCGAATTTGCCTGGGTTAAAGACATTGCAACTGCTCCTTTTGGAAACCCTATTCCTCGTCCTATCTTTAATGGTTCCAGGGCTCTTCCCAGTGCTGTAATTCCTTTTGAGATTTACAACCCTCACTTTGGTTTCGGCCAGGATTTAGTGGAGGCTTATCGCGTTGATAAGCTACTTACTCCTTCTTCTAGTCGAAGACAATGTGCCACCTGGCATCGGCGTCTAATAGATTTCGAAGTGCCGAAATTTCATGTTCGTGCTGGGCTTTCCACGTCTCGTTTTCGGCTTTGGTGGGACGGTGTTGCTCGTACCTTCCCCATCCTGCCTTTCCCTTCTTATCCTTTATCTTCGTCGGACTCCTCTTCTCGGCGAGATCTCAGTGTGCCTTCTCTTTCACATCCGGGTACATTACTTCTTGATTGCATCTCTTCTTCATTGTATACCCTTCTGTTATTTATTTGATTGTAACCTTCGGATCTAGGTACCTCTCGTCCTATATCTTTGGACCCTGGCCGCAAGAGACTCATTCCTCATTCGGCCCCTTTTACTGGTTCTCTTCCTTCTACTAAGACTCGGAGATGCTCTTCTCGCTCACCTCTTCGCAGAATCCCTACTACTTGTACCATAGTGATTCAATTTTTCTTTTTATATTTCTCTTCTCATTTAATCATCATTCCTTCTTCCCTTTATCATGTCTCTGCTGATCCTTAAACATCTACCATTCCTCCTGCTCCGACCGTAGCTGCAGGTTCTCTTGAGGTTGAGCCCCAGACGATAAATGACCCTGGTTCGGCTACTCCTGCTAATCCTTCCTCGGCCGTACCTCAGCAAGCGGTTAAGAATCCCAATGCATCTTCGTCTCTTGCTGCTTCGGAGCCCCTTGGTCCTACTACTGGTGGCACGATTAATTCCTCCGACGATGTTTCTGCCGTTCAGATCCCCTCATCTCCATTTTCTGAATGGCACGTACTGGATGATTTCTTTTCTCCTGTTCCCTCATCTTCCGTCAGACCCTTCGGCCCATCTGGGAGATTGTCTAGGTAAACTATGCAATATGATAGCTAGGCAGTCTGATGTCGAGTTTGTCCATCCGAAACCAATCCTCCTTCTTCTGTCTCATATCGATTAGTATTTTCATGAGGAGATGGTCTCTCTAAACTTGGATGCTGCCCTCCAAATGATTACTAAGTCTGTCCTTTCCTTGGACCAAGAACTCGGAGCTCACTTAGTAATGCAGAATCAACTCTTAGCCGAACAGGAGGATGTGGCTTCTTATCAAGCTGAATTTGATAATTATTCGGCTGAATATCGGGCTCGGATGGATACTCTTTCTGAAGTGAGTTCTCATGAACTTAAGTATGCAGAGGAGCTCTCTTCGACTCGTTTAGAAATAGCCAGGCTCCAACGGAAAGAACAGGAACTGAAGTCGGCTTTGGACGAAACGAAGCGGGAATCGGCCGACTTGAAGCGATCGACAAAGTCCCTTCGTCAATCGGCTGAAACTCCCAAGACAAAACTCCTGGATTCTCATCGGAATGCTTCTTACTTTGCCATGAGATCCAATTTTAATGATTACATTCTTGGTACCTTCCAAGAGAAATGGGCCGATACTCAGTCCTTAGTTGTTCATCTTGACTCGGCTATCGAGAGTCTCGGCGCTAAACGTACTCTTGTGTCATTCCCCCGCCGGATATACTCCCTCTGGAGCCATTGGAGATTGAGGCTTCTCCATCCAATGATGCCCCTTCCTGTTCGAAAGCTCCTGCGTGTACTCTCTCATTTCCCGTTGTATGATTCTTGTGTATACTTGTTCCTCATATTCATAACTTTATCCCCGTCCTTTTTCTTTTAGGGAAATCCGACACTCCCCTTCATGCATCGGATCCTTTGCCACCTCCTGCTGATATTGGTCTAATATCCGACCGTCCCTTGTCCTTCCGTGCGTCGCCACCTTCTTCTTCTGCCATGGGCTCAACTCCGGGCACGGGTCCTTCGCCTTCCACTGGCCCTCAGATTGGTGCTTTACCAGGCCTGGACGAAGATGTGCAATTTGACGACAATGAGGATCACTAGCTGACTCTCTTTTTTCTTTTTCATTTTCTTGTACATAAGATGTTATTTGTAAACATTGGTATTGAATCGTCCTTCTGGGTACGAATTTATTAGTCTTTTTTCGGCTGCTTGTGCTAGCTTTGGTCGGCCCACTTCGTGAAATAGTCTGTGGCCACCAGAACATACTCATGCCTTTTTGAAAAAGATAGATGAATTTTTCCAATAATATCCATAGCCCATCCTCGAAATGTCCATGGCTTGATCACTATATGCAATTCTTCGGCTGGTAACTTCTGGATCGGCCCATGCTTTTGACATTCACGACATCCCTTTGCATATCTTTTATAATCCATTCCCATATTCGGGCAATAATATCCTAGCCAAATGATACTCCACTTCATTGATTTTCCCGCACGATGTGTGCCCCAGATTCCTTCGTGAACTTCTCCCATTACTCTTTTGGCATCCTCTTCTCCTAGACATCGGATTAATATCCCATCAATGGCTCGCTTAAGGAGTAATCCCCCTATTATTATATAATCCATTGCCTTCCGCTTTTCGGCTAGGTTGGCTTCGGCTGGATCTTCCAAAATTCGCGCTATCTCTTTAATCCATTCGGCCTTCTCAGTTTCGGCCAAATGTATTTCATGTTTCTTTCTATTGGCATCGGCCATATCTTGCTGCATGCTAAGCTAACTCATTAGCCAATTCATTCTCTTTCCTTGGAATATACTCAATGTATACGTCATCAAATTATTCTAATAGGACAATTGCCTCTTCGTATAGTCCAATCAGTTGTGAACTCTTAACAGAAAAATTCCCAAGCAATTGTTGAATAACCACTTGAGAGTCTCCCTTGATCACTACAGCTTTGACTCCTTCGTCTATCAACTGTTGTAATCCCGAGATTAATGCTTTATACTCTGCCTGGTTGTTAGTATAAAACTTAGGCAATTGCACATAGTATTTGTATACCATGCCCTCCGGTTTATGTAGTGTGAATCCTGCTCCAACCCCTGAAGCAGCTTTGGAACCGTCGAACATCATTGTCCATGGATGCAGGTATACTATTCCTATTTCGTCCATTACGTTCGGCCAAAATTGTTCTTCAATATCGTGGGATACTGAAGACATTGGATGATCGGCCAGAAAATCGGCTACGATTTGTCCTTTCATAGCCTTTAGTGGTTGGTATTTCAAATCGTACGCATTTAACTTCATGGCCCACTTAGCCATTCTTCGGCTGCTGATTGGATCATTCATCATGATTTTGACTATGTCAACCACCGCCACTACTATTACCTGCCTTGGCTGAATATAATATTCCAGATTCTGGCATGCATGGTAAAGACTTAAACATAATTTGTGAATCGGCGAGTACCTAAGCTCTGCATCTTTAAGGATTCTGCTCAGGTAGTAAATCGCCCGATCTCTTGCTTCCTCGTCTTCTTGAGCCAATAATGGTCCTATAGACTCTTCGGCCGCGGCTATATATAGCTTCAACGGTCGGACGAGAATAGGAGGGACCAACACCGGTGGGTTGATTAGAGCCTATTTCAATTGTTCAAAGGCTCTTTGTTGGTCGGCTCCCCATTTGAATTCCTCCTCTTTCTTTAATCTCAGCTGATCGGTTAGTGGTTTACCCTTCCCGGTTGCATTTGCCAAAAATCTTCTTAGAAAACCGATATGGCCTAAGAATTTCTGCAGACTCTTCCTATTATGCGGAGGTCTAGCTTCCTGGATAGCCTTGGTTTTATTTGCATCGACTTCTATGCCCTTGTGATGCACCAAGAACCCTAGGAAATTCCCTGATTGTACTCCAAAAGCACACTTGACTGGATTCATCTCAACTCCATGTAGCTTCATTCTTGCAAATACTCTTCTCAGATCGGCCAAATGGCTTTCCATGTCTTTGGATCGGACCATGACGTCGTCGATGTAGACTTCCACACAGTCTCCTATTAAGTCATGAAAAACATAATTCATGGCCCTTTGGTATATGGCTTCTGTATTCTTCAAGCCGAATGGCATTACTATCCATTCGTATATCCCAATAGCACCGGGGCATCTGAATGCAGTCTTATGTACATTTTCTTCGGCCATAAAAATATGGTTGTACCCTGAATATCCATCCATAAAAGATAACATTCCCTGTTTCGCGGCCGAATCAATTAACAGATCAACAATAGGCATCATATATTCATCCTTGGGAGTGGCTATATTGAGATTTCTGAAATCAACACAAGCCCTCAATTTCCCATTTTTCTTTATTACGGAACAATATTTGACAACCAGTCTACATATTTAGCTGGCATAACAAATCCGGCCGCTAATAATTTTTATATTTCTTCCTTTATTTTCGGAACTATTTCAGGCGCTGCCCTCTGGGCCGGTTGTTTATACGGCCTAAATCCTTCCTTGATCGATAGCCTGTGTTCCACAATTGATCTTTCCAATCCAGGCATTTCTTTATAATCCCATGCAAAACAATCTTTGAACTTAATTAAAACTTCTCTGAATCGGCTGGTCATGTGTTGATCTAGATTTGCACTGACTGGAATCTCTCTTAGATGCTCGTCTGTGCCAACATTGACCGTTTTCAGAGGATCTTGCACTTTGAAATCCGGCGTCCGCTTTGGGATAGCGTCCATGAGTTCACTCCATCTTGTCTTCTCATTTGTAGATTCGAGTTCGGCAGATTCGAACTCGATCGTCTTCTTGATTCTTTCGTTCATTATTTACTTTCTTCTATGTCTGGCCGTAAGTCGGCCTGGTATCTGACTTCAAATCCCAAGTCCGTCTAGTCACATTCAACCACCTCCGGGTATCGATCCCCTACTACCGCGAGAAACGGTTGTATGGGCTCATTGTACAGAACTGCATCGATTCGCTCGGCTGAACTGACCGGAAATGGAGGTTGATCACCATCTACTTCCTCAACTGTGCCATCGTTCTTCCAGAACCATATCTTCTAATGCAGGGTTGATGGCAAACACCTAGCTATGTGAATCCAGCATCGGCCTAATAGGGCCGCATACGCGACCTCAGCATCCACTACGAAAAAGATAGTCTGATTTGAGATTGTTCTGACTGTGACATCCACTAAAATACATCCTTCGGCCGCCGTCTGTGCTCCCACGAAGCTTAATACCTTCATCCTTCTAGGTAGCAAGTCTTCCCTTGTTTGGCCAATCTTAGCTAAAGTGGACAACGACATAATATTCACTGTTGCTCCGCCGTCTACGAACGTTCTTCTCAATGGCCTCCCATTTATCCAACCCTTAACATAAAGAGGCCTCACATGCTGAGAAATCTTCATGGTAGGGGGTAAGATTGTGCTTGGCTGAGCTTCTGGGACAAAGGCCTTATATCCTTCTTCTATTATCTTCTCTCATTCGGCCTCTGGCCGAAGTGTTTCCAATTTGGCAAAACAGAAGTCCACTATGGGCTCTTCTTCGCCAAAATATTCTCCTTCCTTTTGACAAAATACCACAGCTGGTTCAGTATCAGACCAATATTCTTCATCGCTTGCTGTGGTTGCGCCTACCATATTTGCGCTAGACCCAAAGTCGCACTTGAATTGTCCGATTGAAAAGGTCTCATTGTTTGGGACAATGGATGTCTTTGGTTTCCATTCCCTGGTTCGCACTGATTTAGACTTCCATTCTTCCTTCGGCTTCGTGATCCTTATCGGCTTCGCACTCCTTTTCTTTGGGCCGAAATTCAGTTTTATTTTTCAGCCGATCCTGATCTTCTTTCGGCTCACGGTTTCCTTCTGATAATGGCCAAAATTGTCCATTAATTCCAATCCATTTCCGTGTCTGAGACGGACATTTTGATCGTATTCCCATCTTATTCTAATAAGAAAGCAGTTGAATTCGACAGATTAATGCGAGTTTGTAAGAATAATAAGCTGGTAATGAAAAACATAAAAATATGCAATTTTAATTGTATTTGTGTTAGAAAAATCCAAAAACATGAAAAAAGGAAAAAGAAAAGAAAAAGGAATGAAAAAGATGGGCAAAAGAATAAAATAGCCCACAAAAATAAAAAAGATGGGAAGAAGAATAAAAATCCCACAAACTGAATTTTTGGCTGTGTGTTGAAAATCAATGCCACATAAACCGCATTGCATTTGGAGAAAGAAGAAAATGACCAAGTGTTGAGAGGCAATGCGAAATACCAATGCGGTTTCCTCAATGCAGTTTATACCGCATTGGCCTTGAAACCGCATCAATCCAAGAAAGGAAGAGACCCAGAGCAAAATGAGAAGTACTCAATGTGGTATTATGCAATGCGGTTTATACCGCATTGACATATAAACCGCATTGCATCAAGCCAAAAAGGAACCAAGCAGCAGGACATGCAATGCGAAATAGCCAATTCGGTTTACACAATGCGAATTAAAACCGCATTGATGTTGAAGACCGCATCCCAGCCAAAGACCAAGAAAGAGAGACCTCATGCAATTCGATATATACAATGCGGTTTATACCAAATTGGCTGAGGAAATCGCATTGAGTTCAATTCATGAAGAAGGCATCCGGATGACACGTGAAAAGCGCATGCCACTGTTAATGGGCCTTGATGGGCTTGGGGATCTGAAAAAGAAGTATAAAAGCTGAACCTCACCAACATTTGAAGACACTTCTTACACACTTGATATTGAGCAGGAGACAAAAAGAAGGAGGAGGAGGATCTTCACCCCTTAAGGGTTAGGTAGGTAGTTTAGTTAGTTTATTTTTCATGTGTGTTGGCTTAGTTTTAGTTGTTTTAATCTTAGTTTAGTTTGTAAAAGCTTGTTAATACCTTTTAGTGTAGCCATTTTCCATACTCTTTACATGCTTTTTAGTTAGAATGAACCCAACCTTCAATCTAATGATGGTTTCGGGTTATTTATTATGCTTTCAAGTGTTGAATACAAGGAAAAATTCCAGAAATGGGTTTTATTTCATGTGTTTGACACTCTTTAAATGCTTTCCTTAGCAATAAATATGTTAGAATGATTGTTTGTTTCAACTAGGTTTCATTTAATGTGTTTCTAGTTGGCTTTCATTCTTAATAAATGCATGTTTAGTGGGTTTGTAGTTTGTTTTATGCCTTAGAGTTTCAAATAAGTGTTCTTAGGTTTTAGATAATTTAGAGCATTGTAGAATTAGTTTTTAATGCTTTGTTTTACTCTTTTTGTTCCAGATCTTTTATTTCATGTTGCCTTAGATCATGTAGGTGTTCTTAGTTATGCTTGTATTTCTTAGATTTTACATTGCTTTGGTAGATTAATATTTAAATTTCATGTTTGTAGTTTTAGGGTTTAATTCATGCTATTACCCACTGTGCATGCATAATTATGGATAACCACAAAATATTCACAAGTATGGCTGCGAGATGACACTGATGTGAAATGAGTGATGGGGTCAATCCCATCTATCATAAACCGCATTCAGCTGAGAAACCGCATTAATACTTGTGAACAAAAAAAAAATACACTTATGTAAAAATTCCATGCAATGCGGTTTAGGCAATGCGGTTTATACCGCATTGCCCATGAAGACCGCATTGCATGATAAAAAATGGTGTTTGTTGCTTATTTTCTCTTTTAATGCGGTTTCTACCAATTCGGTTTACGCAATGCGGTCTATACCGCATTGCCCATGTAAATCGAATTGCTTCAGAAACCGCATTGCATACATTCCGCACACTTCATGCCTTAGTTATTTTTTTCTCCTTGTTTACCCAATGCGGTTTATGCCAATGCGGTTTATACCGCATTACCTTGGCAAACCGCATCACCCTCATTTCTGAAGTATATGCCTTAGCCAAATTTGAGTAAGGGAATACCCTCATCAATTCAGTTTGTCCAATGTGGTTTATACCGCATTGAATTGACAAACCGAATTAGATGATGTTATTTCGCATCCTTGCAATGATTAATTGGGTAAAGTAATACTTCATTTCTCATGCATTCTCAATGCGGTCTATACCACATCTGACTTAATAGACCGCATTGACCCCTTCTCTTTACTTTAAAACTCCAAAAATATTTTATTTTCCTGAGCTGTGTAAGTTGCATGGGTGTATTGGGCTTAGGCCCATCACATCTAATTTTATCCATTAGACATCTCAACCCATTAGTGTCAAAATTATTGTGTGATTAACACTCACATAATACCAAAAATATTCTTTTAATTTAATCTTTTCCTTTTATTGTGTGTATGAATGAGTACTAAAGAATATCACAGATCAATGTTGGCAAAAAGGTCCCTTTACAGGGATAACGATTACCTCGTCTTCTGTGTATTAATTATTGCTCGTTATTTTGCATGGTCTGATTAGAGATTGGTGGAAGCTCCGGCAAAAAGGTCCCTTCACAGGGATAACGATTAGCCACTCAGCCAATTCCTAATTAGATACAGTTTTATTTTCTTTACCTTAATTTCAAAACCTGAATTTAAGTTGTAGTATTATTAAATGATGTCGACCAACATTATTTGAGAAATATTACAGCAAGAAAATATGTGGGTTTTTCTTCCTTTCACAGACAAAAAGGAGCTGAATGACGGCGGTCACCGTCACTTGGAATTCCTTTCTGTCTAAAAATCATTCCATCTCAAGTAATTGGGAACTGGATAGCAGATGTTTGCAGTCCAGATCACCTCAGTTATTTCTGACCTCTTTTTAGCCAAAATCTTCTTATCTCAAGGCTAATTCATTTTTGTGTACCAAATTCTGTCTAACCCCACCATATATTTTGGGGTGTTTTATTTTACTTTCTCATATACATGTATGCATGATATTATTAAGTAGATATTATGGTCATATTATTTTGGGATCCTTCCCTTGGACATAGAAGTCTTGATCTAAATCAATGTTGCATAATAAATTTCCAACAAAAATTCAATTATAAAATCCGGATCTGAGTAAGGGACAAATTCCACAGTTATGATTAATTCACATTCTACCGGGGGTTGATTTTGGGAAACTGGAAGCAGAGTCAGCGATTAGGTCTCACCTAGACTGAAAGGATCTGTGTTTTAATTGAGAGTTTAGTACCTGTGTAGGGAATGATTTTCAAATATCAATTGTTTTCTCAAAATTGCTGTGTGTTGGAAATCTTGTATTAAATATTGCATCAAATCAGTGTCCACTTGGATTCAGACAAGATGTGATAAATAATACTAGAGGAACAACATGTAGGCCTTGGTTAATTTCTAAGGTAGGGTTGAGTATTCTTTCAACTACTATTTTCTCCCACCAAAGCCTAAAATTGAGTCTTGATTGAGTACATCCGGAGTAGATCTTCTGGGGTCTGTTCCATTCAGTTTGTATCTCATAACTAACCAGATGTCATAAGCCCGGTGGCTTACTGATATATGGGAAGTTCTAAATCTGCATCTGGTCATCAAGACCAGGGGCTCTTTTATACTAACGGAATGAGATAACTTTTTAAAGCTTCCGAGTGATAGGATTTTAAATGCTTTCTTTACCGCTTTCTTTTAAATGCTTTATAGATGACACTTGGGAGAATTAGAGGTTGGCCGCCGTATATAAGGTTTAAGAGTTATGGATTGGTTCGAGGTTTCATCTGAACTTTGGGTGTGACAGGGGATAATGATAGGAGTACTTGGCATATCAACTAATGATATGTTAGGTGTTGCTTATCCACCACAAATGACTAACATACTCTTGCAAGGCATTGCAAGGGGAGTTATGAATTTGTGATATCTTAGATTTTGTTGTCTTAAGAACATGTAAATTCTAACTGTAAGTACCTGTCTGTTAAAGGGAACATAGTATAGAAAGCATGAGAGTTAACTAACTGATGGATTATCCCAAACAAAGATCTGTGTAATAAAAATGGAAGTTTAATTGTGTTTCATCTGAATCTTGTCCAATTTTTATTATTTTCATGTCCCTTCTGTCTCATTTTAAATCTGCTTTCTTAGAATAAATTTAATTGCTCTCTTAGATATAATTTAATCCGCTTTGTAGTATGACTTTAATTGCTTTCATAATCTAGTTTAAATTATGTCAAGTAGTTGGTAATTTAAAACACAAACTTGAATCGAGTAACCGAGTGGAAAATTGTAACACCCCGGTTTTTGGTCACCCAGGTCGGGATGTCACCGCCACATCTCCCTAGTAAGACACGGTTTCTCCGAGCTTACTAAAGAGATGCAAGGCTAGGTATTGCAGTATTTAAAAACATTTGAAGCATTCAAATAGCCCATACAATATAATACGAAAATAATAATAGCATAGCGCAGCGGAAATATTTAGTTTAGTACAATATCGCAGCGGAAAATATAAAAGGGGCCGACATGGCCAAAACACGGGTTAAACAGGCCCGTTCATAATATAGTCTAAGTACGAAATTTAAAAGCAAAATAAGTGTTCCCCAAAATCCCATGCATGAATCGTGCTCACACATGCTCATTCCACATATTCTGTAAGAAAAGGGATAAAAATGGTTTTGGTCAGCAAAATTGCTGAGTAAGCTAACACATGCATGATCGTAGGGTTTTAAAGCCATAAATTAAATAATTTAGCAAAGCATGATAATAACATAATATTTAATTTCATCTAATCCATATCCAATAGCATAATTTATCTCGGAGCTCTATTTAATAACTCATATCACATGGTTTAATCATAAAGCCACAATTTAAATAAAGCATTTAGATAATTTAATTGGACAACAACATAATTTAATCTAATTTAATTTAGTTTAGAATCCCCATTACATTCCCGATTTTGTATTTCAAGGTTTCACGATAAAATCGCGATGTCAACAAGTTTAGCCGGTAGCCCGGCGGCCGCAACCGTATCAGCCATACCCAGTACCACTCCGGAGCCTCGGGAAACCCATACGGATATTCACGAGAGTGTAGGCTCTATATTCCGCCGTTTAGGCAATCCATATCTCAAGTTTAGCGCGCGGGGTCACCATCGTCCATTACGGCACGAAGTGAATCGTCAGGGGGCACCCTGCAGAGCACTCACCCCTAATTTTAATCTATCAAGTTTGTAAGGGGATTTAATTTTTAAAATCTGACTTCAATTGTGTTTATTTAGAAATAATATCTCAACTCGTTTCAACCCTAAAGGTTAATCCCATGTTTCAACAAGATTTCAAGATTTCGTTTCGGTAAATCACAGTTTACTCTAAAATTCGTCTAAAATCCGATTTAATTCCAAAAATTCCAAACTTTCATATCTGACTCCGAAACATCAAGATCTACAACTTTCGTGTTTTAACTTTTTCAGTCCGAGATACCTAATAGGTCAAAATCACTAATTTTCGCAGAAGAGCAATTCTGTCCGAGTTTAACGTGTCACAGTTTAAAGATTCCGATTTCTACCATATCAATTCAGCTCCAAATTTAATGAAATTTGACAGAGGTCATCTTAAGACAATTATCTACAACTTTCATGTTCGGCCAAAGATCTAAAACAGTCTAGATCCTATGTCAAAAACGTGATCAAGATCATTCCTAAGTTCTGTCCAGGATTTCAAGATCTAGATTCCAACAGTTCGGTTTCGGCGGATTTTCACATATCAAACCAACTCCAAAAATTCTCAAAACTTTACAGTAGCTAGATCTAAGTCTTAGGAACGTTTTCCGTGTTTTAAGGTTTTCCGTTTGAGTTCGTTTTAAGGTTCGGAAAAATTCAACAAATCTGTTGCGCCGATAGAAAGTTTAGATTGACAGATTTACGGTTTCTTGATAATCTTTTAGTTTTGAATGTTTTAATTCATCCCAAAACTATGTAAGAGTTAACTTACAGTGTCTATGAACGTCGGGGATGTCTAATTCGGAGGCGTGGCTTCCAGATCACCGTTCCTCCTCTCCGTTCGTCGGGTTCTACGATCTAGATCCAATACGGGGTGTAGAAAGAAAAGAACCGAAGTTAGAATCTGTTTTCGGATTGAAACGTGAAGAGATTTATCGGACTAGAGCTTACCACAACGTTTGGAGATCCTTGGATTTTCGTCCAAAGCTGCTGCCTCCGTTTGGTGCTTTCCGTCGACTCCGAATTTAGGGTTTCGAACGTATAGAAGATTGTAGGGTTTTGTAAACTTGTTTGGGGCTCCCAAGGGGCTTATTTATAGATTTCTCAATCCCTAGGGCGTCCAACATCTGACCTAAAGGTCTTGGGTCGAGAGATGTTCAACCGAAAGTCGAAAAATCCGCGTTCGGGCGAGAGATTCACGCAACGGGCGAATCTGTCAAGTGGCGCGGTCGTGGCGCGCTAATCCCCCTTCACCGCGCGGCCACCGCGCGACTCTCGCCTGGACTTCGGTCCGGGCGGGTCGTGCGATCCGTCGTGCTTTTCTGCCTCTCTTTCGGGTTTTTTACCTCTCTATGCTCCCGAATTCCGATTTCCGGGGTATCTTCGGGTCTCTACTTCCTTTCTAAATTTTCACTCGGGCCTAATTAGATGTTTTGAACTTGAATACTCGAGTTCATTAGTGTCGGGTTTTGGTGTACCATTTATTTACCTTTAATCCATCCTTTTATTTAATTAAATTCCTTTAATTCCTTTTTAAGTAAAAATCTCATTTCTCATTTCCTTATCTTTATTTACTTCTTTTATTTGCTAGATTTATTTATTTATTTATGGTATTTATTTTATCTATTATCTATTTATTTAATTATTGTTTTATTTTATGATGGAAAATTCTCGGGTATTACAGTCTACCCTCCTTAAGAATCAACTTCGTCCTCGAAGTTGTGTTTCGGCTTTTCTCGTGCTAAGGTCTTTTGTTTTCTTTTGTTTGTTTTATTATGTTGTGACTGAACTTAGAATTAAAACTTCTAAGCTGCCTACGTACCCGGTAAAGGGATCAAGCCATAACGTAGTTCAACAATTTACAAAAGTGCACGAAAAATAGGTGGTATGACATCCTCTCCCCCTTAAGATTGCAGTTATGTCCCCATAACTGTGTCGGTATCGGTTTGGAACAATGTCGGGTATCGTTCCCTCATGTCGGATTCTACTTCCCAAGTTGCCGTCTCACTTTCGTGGTTTGACCAAAGAACCTTGATCATTTTGACGGTTTTGTTCCTCGTTACTCGTTCCTTAGTATCGAGAATACGCACTGGGACTTCTTCGTAAGTCAAGTCTTCATCGAGCTCAATTATCTCCGGTTGAAGTACATGTGTCGGGTCCGGCACATACTTCTTTAGTTGCGAGACATGGAAGACATTATGAACTCTATCTAAGTGTGGCGGTAAAGCCAGTCGGTAGGCTAGAGTTCCGACTCGTTCTAGAATTTCGTAAGGTCCTATGTATCGAGGACTTAGCTTCCCTCGTTTGCCAAAGCGCATCACCCCCTTCATGGGTGATATCTTTAGCATGACTCTATCTCCCACTTGGAATTCTAGGTCTCGTCGTCTCATGTCGGCATAACTCTTTTGACGGTCTTGTGCGGCTTTCATCTTCCCTTGAATAACTTTGATTTGTTGAGCCATGTCTTCGATAAGTTGTGGTCCCACTACCACGGACTTATCGTTTTCTTCCCAGCTCAATGGGCTTCGGCACTTTCGTCCATACAACGCCTCGAAAGGTGCCATGCCGATACTAGCATGGTAGCTATTATTATAAGAAAACTCAATCAAGGGTAAATGAGATTCCCAATTTCCTTTGAATTCCAACACACATGCTCTCAGCATGTCCTCTAGTGTTTGGATTGTTCTCTCGGTTTGTCCATCCGTCATCGGGTGGAATGCGGTGCTCATTTTGACTTGAGTACCGAGAGCTTTTTGTAACTCCGTCCAGAAATGAGAGACAAATCTACTGTCTCTATCGGAAATGATATCATGTGGTACTGCATGTCGTCGTACCACGTTATCAATGTAGGCTCGGGCCAATTGGTCCATAGTCCACGTGTCTTTCATTGGGATGAATATGGCTGTCTTCGTTAGCCTATCCACGATCACCCAAATCTTATTCATACCTTTAGGTGATCGGGGTAATCCCGAGACAAAGTCCATTGAGATGCTATCCCACTTCCAACTTGGAATCTCTAGTGGTTGCATCAATCCTAAGGGTTTATGTCGCACTGCCTTAACCTTTTGGCAGGTGAGACATCTCGCTACGAAATTTGCCACTTCCTTCTTCATTCCCGGCCACCAATAGATCTTCTTCAGATCTTTGTACAGCTTGTCTCCTCCGGGATGTATGGAATATGGCGTGTTGTGCCCTTCCTCCATCAACCTTTGCTTCAATTCGGCACATTTAAGAGGCACACACCACCTCCCTTTAAAACGGATGCTTCCATCCTCGTGGACAGCAAATCCTATTGCCTTTCCCTCGGCAATATACCCTTTTATCTTCTCGAGTTTCGGGTCGCCCGGTTGAGCGAGTCGAATCTCGTCTAATATTGGAGTTTCTACGACCATGGCATTGACCGTTTCTCTCACTGTGCCAGGATGCACAAGTTCTAACTCCAATCTTGCCAAATCCATGTACAATGCCGGCGGAATTACCAACGAGTTTGTCACGTGTTGGGTTTTCCGACTTAGGGCATCGGCTACCACATTCGCCTTCCCCTCGTGGTATGCTATCTCTAAATCGTAGTCTTTAATAAGTTCCAACCACCTATGCTGTCTCAAATTCAACTCCTTCTGAGTGAATATATATTTCAAGCTCTTGTGGTCGGTGAACATTCGACACTTCCGCCCATAAAGATAATGTCTCCATATCTTTAGAGCGAAAACGACCGCTGCCAACTCCAGGTCGTGCGTCGGATAATTTTCCTCGTGAGGTTTTAGTTGGCGTGATGCATAGGCTACGACTCTCGAGTCTTGCATCAAGACACAACCTAAACCTTCCTTCGAAGCATCGCTATATACTTCGAAGTCACCATTCTCTGATGGTAGTGTTAATACGGGTGTGGTTGTGAGTCGTTTCTTCAGCTCTTGAAACGCAGTCTCACAAGCTTCGGTCCACTCGTATTTTGCTCCTTTCTTCAGTAGCTGGGTCAAAGGACGTGCAATCCTTGAAAAGTCCTTCACAAATCGTCTATAATATCCGGCTAATCCAAGGAAACTCCTTATTTCCGTTGGACTCTTCGGAGTTGCCCATTCAGCTACGGCAGAGACTTTTGCCGGATCCACTGATACTCCATCAGCGAATACTATGTGTCCGAGAAATGCCACTTCTTTCAGCCAGAAGTCACATTTCGACAGCTTGCCGTATAGCTGATTTCTTCGCAAGATTTCCAACACTTGATGTAAGTGTTTTGCATGCTCCTCCTCGCTCTTCGAGTAGATCAGGATGTCGTCGATGAACACTACGACGCACTAATCTAACAATTCTCGGAACACGTTGTTCATGAGATTCATGAACATGGCCGGAGCATTTGTTAACCCGAAGGATAACACTGTGAACTCGTAATGGCCATATCGTGTTCGAAACGCTGTCTTTGGAATGTCCTTCTCGGCGATCCTCAGTTGATGATACCCAGATCGCAAATCGATCCTCGAGAATACTGAAGCTCCCTTCAGTTGATCAAACAGATCCTCTATTCTCGGTAGGGGGTATTTATTCTTAATGGTCACTTGGTTTAGTCATCGGTAATCTATGCAAAGACGTAGTCCTCCGTCTTTCTTCTTGACAAATAAAACCGGTGCTCCCCAAGGGGACGTACTCGGTCTTATGTAGCCTTTTCCCAATAGTTCCTCGAGTTGTTCCTTTAACTCCCTCATTTCCAGTGGTGCCATCCGGTACGGAGCTTTCGAGACAGGCTCTGTCCCCGGAATGAGATCTATCGTGAATTCAAGATCTCTCTCAGGTGGCATGCCCGGAACGTCTTCAGGGAATACGTCCGGGTATTCTCTTACCACTGGTATGCTATCAACCTTGTTTTCTTCCGCCTCAAGGTTGTGCACATAGCACGCATATAGTTCGTACCCCCTACGCATCAAGTTACTTAGTTTAAGTGCACTAACGATTTTGTTACTTTTCTTAGGGGGCTGAGAGTAAAAGATAACTCTCTTTCCCCTACTTTTTGACAAGGTGATTTTTTGCTTTTGGCATTCGATCACCGCTTTATACTGGGATAGCCAATCCATCCCCAGTATGATGTCAAAGTCTCTTAAGTTAAATTCTACTAAGTTCGCGAAGAATTCTACGTTCTTTATCACTATAGGAATTCCGTCATATCGTTTAGAGCAAGACACTACTTCTCCAGAAGACAATTGAATTCCTAAGCTAATTCTCTCGCACTTAGGTAGATCTAACTCAGGCACTATCCTTGATGCTATAATTGAGCAACTAGCTCCAGAATCAAATAGAATTCTAAGGGGCGTATTCAACACATAGAATGTACCTGCCATCACTTCTCCTTGCGCAGGCACGTCCGCTTGGTTTACCACGTTCAACCTCCCCATAGGGCGTCCTTGGTTGCCCTGCTGGTTCGCGTTCTGCTGCTGGTTTTGCTGTTGGTTTTGATTCTGCGGGGGCGGAGGTCGTTGGTTCTGGTTCTGGTTTTGGTTTTGCGGCCTATTTTGAGGGGGTTTGTACCCTTGGTTATTGCCGTTTCGCCCGTTTTGGTTTTGAGGCTGTTCTTGCCCCGCGACTAAGTCGTCCCTCTTTGTTATGTTCTCGAGCCTAGTCCGACAATCCCGTCGAACGTGACCCATTCGACCGCATCGGTAACAGGCGCCTTGTTGCGGGCATCCCCTTGCCAGATGTGGTCGTCCACATCGCGGGCAAGGCTGGGTACCGGATCTTCTTTATTGAACCTCCTCCCAGTGTTGTTTTGCTGGGGCCTATTCGACCCTCTGCGCTGCTCGTTCCTTCCAGAGTTGTTCTCGTTTCTTGAGTCTCGGCTTCTCTTGTCTTGAGGACCCCTGCTGGACTCCCCACTCACCCTTCTTTTCAGCTGCTGCACGCGTGCTACCGCTACAGCGCGATCGTATACGGCTTGCAAATCGGGGTAGTGTACCCCCGCGATCACCTCGCGCACAGACAGGTTTAGTCCCATCTCGAACTTCTGTGCCTTTTCCGCATCAGTGGGCACTAGCCTTGGTGCGAACCTCACCAGCTCCTTGAAGCGTGTGTAGTATTCTTGCACCGTTTGGCTTCCTTGCTTCAGCGACAGGAACTCTTCGTACATGGCAGCTTTGGTACTCAAGGGATAGAATCGATCCCTGAGTAGTTCCATCATCTCCATCCATGAGTAGGGCTCGTCATCTTCGGTCAGTTTGGCTTGCGTTGCTTGCCACCAGTCGTCAGCTTCGCCTCCCAAGTAGTATGAAGCGACATGTACCCTCTCTCCTTCCGGACATTTGACCGCTCCCAGCAGCTTGTCAAAAGTCCGGATCCATTCCTCCAGTTTAGCTGGATCCTCCTCACCGGCGTAGTGGGGCGGCTGGTAAGGATTCACCATCGCCAGGTAGTTAGGGCGAGCTTGGGGCGGAGGTACCGCCGCAGCTTGACCCTGGTTGACTTGCGCGTTTCCAAGCGCAATCAACACTTCCTCTATCGTCCTAAGACGATCGCCCACATTGTTCGGTGCGGGGGCGTCCTGCGCACCTTGGGGCTGTTCCTCATCAGGTTGGATTGGTTCAGTGACGTTTGGTGGTGTTTCAGTAGGTGTTTCAGTGGTGGTTTGGGGAGCGGGTTGGGTTCTGCCTCTTCCTCTTCCTCTGGGTGCCATTCTGGTACAAATATGATAGATTAGGGCTGGTGAATTTAGCATATAGTCTAAGCAATTTCTATGAATGTATATGTGTGTAGCATTTTAGTACGTGGTGCTTTGTTCGGATTAAGAGGCATACGACGCCTCGGGGGTTTTATTTAAAATTTCCCTTTCGATTTAAAAAAAATAAATAAATCGGGCATTTTATTTCCTCAAAAGAAATTTTAGTACAAACAGTAGCGATATTTTCCTAGCAAAATAGTATCTAACAATAGAAGCTCTAGTGTCTCATGACATCCTCCGGTGGGGTAGCAGGATCTTCCTCCGGATCTTCCTCCTCCGAACTCGGCGGCAGTAGCTCGTCAAAGATAGTGTTTAAGTCCTGCCCGTGGGCATCGATGTATTCTTTTAGGATTAAGTTTTGCGTAGTGAGGATTTGGACTTGGCGCTCGAGTTGGTTTATGCGGTGATGATCCGCCTCTCTCAAGTTGCCCATGTGGCGTAAATCGGCCTCTAATTGAGCCATACGGTACTTCATTTGCTCTAGGGTTTGGTGGGAATTGAGATGTACACTCATCATCCTGACCATCAACTGCATCATGTCTTGACTAGCCATCTAGCGCAAGCAAGAGATCTAAGTTAATATTCGCCAAGATTCTAAGTTCAATTCGCCAAGATTCTAGGTTCAATTCGCCAAGATTCTAAGTTCAAGTTTTGCCAAGATTCTAAGTTCAAGTTTCCAAGATTCTAAATCCAAGTTTCCAAGATTCTTAGTTCATAACAGAGATGCAACATGCATATGCAAATGATATTTCCCCCCAATAATAATTTAATGCAATATATATATTTTTTTTCCATGGGTTTTAAAACAAAAATTTTTTCTTTTCCATGGGAATAATACTTTAAAATTTAAAATAATAGTTAAAATATTAATAATAGTTTAAAAATAATAATGGTTTAAAAATAATAGTTTAAAAATAGCCGGGCTCTGATACCAACTTGTAACACCCCGGTTTTTGGTCACCCAGGTCGGGATGTCACCGCCACATCTCCCTAGTAAGACACGGTTTCTCCGAGCTTACTAAAGAGATGCAAGGCTAGGTATTGCAGTATTTAAAAACATTTAAAGCATTCAAATAGCCCATACAATATAATACGAAAATAATAATAGCATAGCGCAGCGGAAATATTTAGTTTAGTACAATATCGCAGCGGAAAATATAAAAGGGGCCGACATGGCCAAAACACGGGTTAAACAGGCCCGTTCATAATATAGTCTAAGTACGAAATTTAAAAGCAAAATAAGTGTTCCCCAAAATCCCATGCATGAATCGTGCTCACACATGCTCATACCACATATTCTGTAAGAAAAGGGATAAAAATGGTTTTGGTCAGCAAAATTGCTGAGTAAGCTAACACATGCATGATCGTAGGGTTTTAAAGCCATAAATTAAATAATTTAGCAAAGCATGATAATAACATAATATTTAATTTCATCTAATCCATATCCAATAGCATAAATTATCTCGGGGCTCTATTTAATAACTCATATCACATGGTTTAATCATAAAGCCACAATTTAAATAAAGCATTTAGATAATTTAATTGGACAACAACATAATTTAATCTAATTTAATTTAGTTTAGAATCCCCATTACATTCCCGATTTTGTATTTCAAGGTTTCACGATAAAATCGCGATGTCAACAAGTTTAGCCGGTAGCCCGGCGGCCGCAACCGTATCAGCCATACCCAGTACCACTCCGGAGCCTCGGGAAACCCATACGGATATTCACGAGAGTGTAGGCTCTATATTTCGCCGTTTAGGCAATCCATATCTCAAGTTTAGCGCGCGGGGTCACCATCGTCCATTACGGCACGAAGTGAATCGTTAGGGGGCACCCTGCAGAGCACTCACCCCTAATTTTAATCTATCAAGTTTGTAAGGGGATTTAATTTTTAAAATCTGACTTCAATTGTGTTTATTTAGAAATAATATCTCAACTCGTTTCAACCCTAAAGGTTAATCCATGTTTCAACAAGATTTCAAGATTTCGTTTCGGTAAATCACAGTTTACTCTAAAATTCGTCTAAAATCCGATTTAATTCCAAAAATTCCAAACTTTCATATCTGACTCGGAAACATCAAGATCTACAACTTTCGTGTTTTAACTTTTTCAATCCGAGATACCTAAGTAGGTCAAAATCACTAATTTTCGCAGAAGAGCAATTCTGTCCGAGTTTAACGTGTCACAGTTTAAAGATTTCGATTTCTACCATATCAATTCAGCTCCAAATTTAATGAAATTTGACAGAGGTCATCTTAAGACAATTATCTACAACTTTCATGTTCGGCCAAAGATCTAAAACAGTCTAGATCCTATGTCAAAAACGTGATCAAGATCATTCCTAAGTTCTGTCCAGGATTTCAAGATCTAGATTCCAACAGTTCGGTTTCGGTGGATTTTCACATATCAAACCAACTCCAAAAATTCTCAAAACTTTACAGTAGCTAGATCTAAGTCTTAGGAACGTTTTCCGTGTTTTAAGGTTTTCCGTTTGAGTTCGTTTTAAGGTTCGGAAAAATTCAACAAATCTGTTGCGCCGATAGAAAGTTTAGATTGACAGATTTACGGTTTCTTGATAATCTTTTAGTTTTGAATGTTTTAATTCATCCCAAAACCATGTAAGAGTTAACTTACAGTGTCTATGAACGTCGGGGATGTCTAATTCGGAGGCGTGGCTTCCAGATCACCGTTCCTCCTCTCCGTTCGTCGGGTTCTACGATCTAGATCCAATACGGGGTGTAGAAAGAAAAGAACCGAAGTTAGAATCCGTTTTCGGATTGAAACGTGAAGAGATTTATCGGACTAGAGCTTACCACAACGTTTGGAGATCCTTGGATTTTCGTCCAAAGCTGCTGCCTCCGTTTGGTGCTTTCCGTCGACTCCGAATTTAGGGTTTCGAACGTATAGAAGATTGTAGGGTTTTGTAAACTTGTTTGGGGCTCCCAAGGGGCTTATTTATAGATTTCTCAATCCCTAGGGCGTCCAACATCTGACCTAAAGGTCTTGGGTCGAAAGATGTTCAACCGAAAGTCGAAAAATCCGCGTTCGGGCGAGAGATTCACGCAACGGGCGAATCTGTCAAGTGGCGCGGTCGTGGCGCGCTAATCCCCCTTCACCGCGCGGCCACCGCGCGACTCTCGCCTGGACTTCGGTCCGGGCGGGTCGTGCGATCCGTCGTGCTTTTCCGCCTCTCTTTCGGGTTTTCTACCCCTCTATGCTCCCGAATTCCAATTTCCGGGGTATCTTCGGGTCTCTACTTCCTTTCTAAATTTTCACTCGGGCCTAATTAGATGTTTTGGACTCGAATACTCGAGTTCATTAGTGTCGGGTTTTGGTGTACCATTTATTTACCTTTAATCCATCCTTTTATTTAATTAAATTCCTTTAATTCCTTTTTAAGTAAAAATCTCATTTCTCATTTCCTTATCTTTATTTACTTCTTTTATTTGCTGGATTTATTTATTTATTTATGGTATTTATTTTATCTATTATCTATTTATTTAATTATTGTTTTATTTTATGATGGAAAATTCTCGGGTATTACAGTCTACCCTCCTTAAGAATCAACTTCGTCCTCGAAGTTGTGTTTCGGCTTTTCTCGTGCTAAGGTCTTTTGTTTTCTTTTGTTTGTTTTATTATGTTGTGACTGAACTTAGAATTAAAACTTCTAAGCTGCCTACGTACCCGGTAAAGGGATCAAGCCATAACGTAGTTCAACAATTTACAAAAGTGCACGAAAAATAGGTGGTATGACAAAAATCTTATAAAAATGACGTGGGCCCTGCTTCTATCGCACATCCTCCAGTGAACGATCCGGTCTTACTATAAATACTGCAATTTTTGACTCCGTGCGCTTTCGGGGGCACAGTTTCTTAACACGAGTAATAAAAACGTGACAACCTATAAACATATCGCTAATCCCAACTCCGCCTTCATAAATTGGTTTCATTAAATAAAAAATTGAAAATCGGGATTACTATTCTTTTCAAAATACTCGTGTGGGAAATTGTTAAAAGTTTCACCCTCTCTTCTATTTTCGGCTGACTTCATACGAGCCGAAAACACCTTATTCAGAATCCTTCACTCAGACAAAGAACAATCGTCCGGGAAGTCTTCTTCCATGTGCATCATTCCGTACTCTTCCTCATATGTCATGGCTGCTTTCAGCTGCTGCATTCTTTGTTTGAATGTACGATACGATCCCTTCCCCTTTGGGACATTTTCGTCTCTTGCCCCCAAGGTTGAGGTTCTAAATCGGCTATGGCTGAAATGCCTCTGCTCTGGCGAATTTTGGACCCACTGGCCTGCCTGTGTATTGGCCAGTGGTCTTCTAAATTTCTTCATCTTGGGGATACAGCCTCTTCGGGGACTATAATATAGGGGACTGTAATCTGTATTACAGTCTTCCCATTCCTTTTGTCAGCTGTCAGCTTCATCTTCGAATCCCAACCGTTGGTGATTATCTTCAACGTCGGCTTTTCCCTTTCTTCCTTGGATCCCGTTTTATCTCGTCCATTCGTCCGATTGATCCATTCCTTGACCTCATACTCACCCAATCGGTCGAAAACATCCGAGACCTTCTCTTTTCCCTTTAGGGGGGAACCTAATCATCTCCATACTCCCGTCTTTTCTGAGCAGATGGTTGTACTCCCAGCTGATCGTGCACAAAACTTTTGCTAGATGATGGTTGGTCTTCGAGCCGGTCATGAACTGATTTGTTTTGATCGGGGTGTACCATCACCATGTTAGCAATAGGAAACAGATGTTTATCTATTGCCATTAACCTGTCTGGGAATTTGAATTTCCCATCATCCACATACTTTTGAATCATCTTTCTAAAGTGTCGACAGACTGCTGTAGAGTGAGTAGCCGATCCATGAAATCTGCACCACCCAGCCTCCATTTGTTCTTTAGTCGGCTATGGATGATTCCCTTTGAACTCGAACAATCCATTCTTCAAGCAATAGTCGAAAATCTCATCCATCTGAGAAAGATCGAAAGAATAAAACCTCTGAGATTCGTCCCTGACTTCTCCTTCATTTTCCTTGCCTGTCACTGGCCGAAGAGCTGGACAAGTCATGGGTTCTTTGATTACCAACTCATCCCTTGCGACTTCGGCTAAGGCAGGGACATCATCCATGTTGAACTCATCTCCAACTTCACACCTGTCCAGTGACTCTGCAAAGGATGTAGCCGACTGGATAGGCTGTGATCTCCGACTTTGGCTTCGGCTTGACTTGAAAGCCGTTTGTTCCGCCAAATAACTCTTCATCCTTATAGGTTCGGCCATTAATTCGGCCACAGTTCTCGGTCTTGTAACCCTTAATCTGTCCTTGATGGCGAACTTCAGATTCTGCTTCAAGATCTAAATATATCCATGCTCTGACAGCATCGTCTTCATTTGAGCTTTGATGGCATAGAATCTTTCCAAGAACTCATTAACTGTCTCTCCTGCCTTCTGCTTGGTAGAGGTCAAATCAACCACTGACACCTCAGGACTAGTGTTGTTGAATCGGTCATGGAATAACCGCTCCATTTCGGCCCAATTGTTAACCGATCCTGGAGGTAGATTAATATACCACTCAAATTATGGGCCAGTAAGCGACAAACTGAACATAATTCACTTATGGAAATCGTTCTACGCTTTCCTGGTGCACTGGGCTGTGAATCGGCCGATATGCTCTATAGTCGATCGGCCGACTTCTCCTGAAAACGTGTTGAAATCAGGAACCTTTACTCCTGTTGGCAATGGATATTGCTCTTCTATGTAGTCAGGATAAGGCTTCCTGCACATCGGCCGATTTTCCTGGCCGACGAGATTTTCGAATTGTGTACGGATAATTTCGGCGATGAGCTCCCTATCAACTCTGCTGCACTGGTGGATATTGTTGTTGTACCATAGGCGCAGGCGGTTGCGGTTGGTAATGCTGCTCATGCCTTGGTTGTTGTGGAGAAGCAAAAGGACGTGGTCCGTGCCCTCCAAGTGGCCGATAGGCCTGCTGTTGGTAATTATTTGAACCACAGGCGGTGGATTTGGAATAACTAGTGGTGGATTCTGAGTCGCCTGTACGTTCTGTGTCCCACACGGGTACATGTTCCTTGCTAGTTCGGCTCGGAACATCGCCGGCATTGCTGCCAGTATATTCCCCTCTATCTGTCGAACTGAATTCGTAACCGCCGCCTCTACCAAGAATTGGACGTGATCACGAAATTGCGGGGTTAAATCGTCATGCGGAAAATCTTGTGTGTTGAAATTTGATGGTCCAGGGAATCCTGGAGGGAATTCGCCTGGTTCTCCTGTGCACTCTTCCTGAATCGGTGGCAAATCAATCCTTGCCGCCGTATTGACTGCAGGAGTTGCATGTGGATCAACTGCCATTGTGAGTCCTACTGGGCGTGCCACTGTTTGGATTGCGTTGAGCCAATGACCTTTTTCTCCACAAGGGAGGCTATCGGAAAAGGATCAAATCGATTACGGGTCCGAAAATATGAGAATGCGCCCAAACTCGACTGAATACGCCCAAACATGACTGAATTCCAATATAATTGCAATGGCAAAATCGAATACAAAGGAGAATCTACTAGTTGTTAAGAAACAACGGCTGATTAACAAAAAAAATGATTACCAAACTACCAGTTGTTGAGAAACTACGGTGGACTTTGAAATGTAACCGCTAATAACTAGGCTAAAATCTAGGAAAGCTGGTAAAGGAAAGCTGTAAAGAAAGCAGTAAAAGATACAAAGAATTAAATTGCATAAGAGAATTTTGGGGTGGATTGGTCTCTCTTGATTCTGAATATGGCATCCCCTATTTATAGCCGGAGCTCTGGTAACCGTTCGTCGGCTGATCCCTTGAGTCGATTCTGGCTTCTTCCTTTCGGCTATTTCTTGGCCGAATGTGTTGGCCCTGAAGTTTTGGCTTTTTATGCCCCTGCGTACTTTTCCCTTTTTTGGCCCATCTTTTATATTGTTGGGCTTTTCCAGCCCAATTACTGTTGGCCCTGAAGTTTTGGTTTTTTATTGTGTTCCTAGAAAATAGGATTGACAACGGAAAAGCTAATAGAGAATGAGAATGTGAGTGTAATACCTCTATTTTTGGCGCAACGGAAAGTTAGAATGTTACACTGAATGCTGCCTCGGAAGTGAAGGCTAATGTACAAATGAACACGAATTATTTTCAGCGCGTTTTGTCGTTGCTCATGTACCCCATGAGACTTCCTATGAGGCCACACACTTTAGAATTATTCCAAGGTAAACACACTTAACTTTGGACTTCTTATAATAGGATGACTATGAAGAAACAAATGGATCTTATTAGTATGGGTACCTTGTTTCACTCCTTTTAAATCATTCTCTGAGGTATTACAATGAGTAACTATATTATGGACTTCAATAAACACTACAAAAATCTCGCTAGAAAGGGATAAAAGAATTTTGTCGCCTTGTTTGTCGCCTATCACACAAGGCAACAAACGGACGATGAAATCTTGTAGTAAAACGTTCAGTTAAATTAAATACTACTTTGTTTTCTAAATAAAAAATATAAGTTACTATTAAAATAGATATACTGGAATCTTTCTTATTCTTCATATACAATATTGAAAAGAAACTAATAAATAAAAAAAGAAAAATAATATTCATATTATTGTTTTTCAAAATAAATAGTAACAAAGTAATGGGGCGTTTGGGATGGGTTTTTTGGGGTGTTTTTGGCTGTTGCTTCTGTCCTAAGCACTTTTGATAAAAAAAAAATAATCTTTTTTTTGGCTTTTTAAAAAAAACAAAAGCACTTCAAAAAGCTGCAAAAGTGTTTCTGGGAGAAGCAGCCCAGGGGTGCTTCTCCTAAAAGCAGAAGCCAAAAGCACCTATTAATGTGTGCGGAGTCATAAATCTCCCTACTAATTTATTAAAATTACACTATAAATATATACTATCCCATATAAGTAGCATATCCTTTTTTACATGCTTCTGCTTTTGGTTTTCACATATGCTTCAGCTTTTTTCAAAAATCAATCCAAACGGGTCCTAATTTATAAAAGTTTTTTTTTAAATAAAGCAATTTTATAAAATTTATTTATTGAATTGAATGTAGCATGGGGCTCTGGCATCTTAAAAAAAAATTTCTGGTACGAGTCTTTGTGTATGCAGAATTCTGTTTTGGGAGAGACATCCTCCAATGCCCACCAGATCCTCAATAGATTCTTGGGCTCAATGTGACTTAAGGATACGCAAAAAAAAAAAAAAAGAAAAAGAAAGAAAAAATGTAGTAACATCAAAACGGTAACCAATCAAATAAGAGGGAAAGTATACAAGATGCTCAAAGGGAATATGAAATATTGTGCAAGCTAAATGAGTCAAAATGGGAAGATATGGAATATAGGAATTTATGATAGTGTAATGTAATAGTTGTTTTTTAATTATTACAATTGGCCATGTTGATTTTACCTTGTCCAAACATCATTTGTGATCAAGTTTAGTTTAATGTTTATACGTGGGAATGGTGGGATTAGTTAGGAATCAACCAATATGGCTTTATATTCACATCAAGTGCGCCAAGTGAATAAAATCCCAACAATTTGACGAAGAAATTTCCCATGATACTTTATTATTATTTTTTTTTGGGGGCATATATATAGACTATATAGGTCAAATACAAGATGTACCCTTATATCTCTTGACATTCAATTTTATTTGAGCCAAATTCCGCAGTTTCAATACATAAAAATTTCATCATAATCAAAATTTTCTTCGAAAGAAAATAAGAAAATTGAATTCAGATAACATGTAATGCCCAGATAAATCCCTACCCAATTTTGTTGTTAACTGCTGTTAACACATAAACATTGTGTTAATCCAGCCCAGATACATATCTAGGCCCATAGGCTTGATACAGGAAAGATGGCCCAAGACCAGCCCATGGACCCCGAGGGACGTCGCCCGAGTAAGCCAACCTATCTAAATAAACGGCGCAACCTGGAGAAAGTTATGCCCCAGCACGATAATTGCCCGAGTAACACGAGTTAGAGGAAGCGGTTCCAGAACGTTACGAGGTGACGTCACCCCGAGTAAAGGCTCTCCTCAACCTCACGGAAGCCTTATCCGCGCCAGTACCAGAATAAAGGCGGGAAAGACCTTTTTTTCATTTCATCCTTGTCCCTTTCCCCCAACTGGTGCCTCCTAACGAACAGACACCAGACATTATATAAATATTAGAACTTAAGCTGTAATCCGGGGTCCTCAACCACCAAAATTTCAATACAATGTCTTTATTTTTCGAGTACTTTACTTTTATTTATGGCTTTCCTTAATGTTTTCTTTACTGCTTTCCTTTACTGCTTTCTTTTATTTCCTTTCGTGATGCTCTAGTTCCTAGCAACGTTACCACTATAGCATCGCCCGTAATAATGCCCAATCAAGGGCAACATTATTACCAAGGGCCAAACTATCTCTGGTATCTGCCAAGGGGAACGTGGGGTATGCAAACGGCAGGCCAAGGTTCTCTTCAGAATCAGCTCTTTTGCCTGACCGCACCCCCATTAACCCTTGGACTACCGATGGCTTTTACGGCTACCCCGGCCACACAACCAATAGGGATAGAAACTATGCATAAAGACCACAAACCTGCAACGAGGAATGACCAAGCAGGTGGAAGCGGATTGAACGCACTTCAGAACCACAGACAAAATAATGTCCAGATCAGAATGCCCAAATTTATGGCTCCAGGGGGTTTTCATGACGCTAACCGAGTTAATATAACTCAGCGGGCAACGCCACCACCACCGGCAATTTATAGCGAAAATTTCCCTCAGGGAACTAATGGCGGGCAGGAAGGATTTCAAAATCCACCTATCGCCAGCAAAACTAGGAAGTCCGCGGACCAAACCCAGTTCCACCGAGGAACCTTCCTCCACCGCCACCGTTGATACCAGGCCAACCGGAGCCGAAATGGGTGCACATGGGAGAAGAGCACTGATGTCTTGCACAAAGTGCGACATTTAGTTTTGTTTAAATAATGAGTTAAAGGTTGAATTGGTGGAAATTAAGCCATTATTTGCTAGAAACTATGATTTTAAGTATAAATGGTGAATTATGATTTGATGCATTTTAATGTATTTTATGTTGAGATTGCATATGTTTAGGTGTTTTTAGCAAGCCAAAAGCCAATGGCACCAAGAAGAAGTCAATTGGAGCTCAGAAACTCGGAAAACCGAAGAAAACGACGAAATCCGTGCACGACCACCAGGACCCGCGCGCTACGGAGGGATAGCGCGCGGGAGCCACATGCCATGACGTATGGTGCGCGCATTTCACACGTTACGCGCCTTATAGCGCGCGCAATGCGCGCCTAGCCCGTCTGTTCGGCCCAATTTTCTGTTCTCGAGGGTTTTCGCGTCCCGTAGCATAAATAGCACGTTTTCAGACCTAATCAGGTTCTTTATCCATAATTCTATCAGCCACCATTTTTCATCCATCATCCAAGCAAGACAGAAGATGAGAAGATTGCAATCCATTGCAAATCTGACAAGATTTCTACATTGGCATTCTTTCACGAGATTATGTTTTCTATCTTTATTACTTTGTCTTTCTGTGAACATGTCAGGCTAAACCCATCGTTTGGGGAAACCTAGATTTTGATTTTGTTGACATTGCTTTTGTTGTATGAATTTCATTAATTTAATGTTAATCTGTTCAATTCTTATGTGTGTTTGGTGAGACCGACAGGAGATCTGAAATAGAGCTTTATATTGTTTAGGTGATTGAAAAATACTTACACAAAATATAATTGGAAGATTAATTCTAATAATTCTAATAATTTAGGATAATCACTAGCCTGGGGAATTGCATGTCATTAAAACCTAGAAGTTTTTAAATTGTGGTTATTCTGAATAGGAATTAAATTGATTAAAAAATGGATTTTTATATGCAATTACAAGTTTGTCAACAATTGAAAGATCTAGAGATCCCTATTCATCATATAGCATATTAATTCAGTCTTCTCTCTTGATTCGTTGTGTTGGAATTTTTATTGCTTTATTTTAGATAAACAAACAAATCTTGGACTTTTAATTTCATTCGCTACTTAAATTTGATAAATTATTGACAATTCCCTGTTCCCTGTGGATTCGACCGGTTTCACCGGTTTATTACTTTGATCGTACACTGCAGGTTGTGTTGGAAAATATTTCATACACCAAGTTTTTGGCGCCGTTGCCGTTGCCGGGGAACGGTGATTTTTGTTATAATTTATTGAGTTTTTGTAGTTTCTCGCTTATTTTTTCTTATTTTTATTTTTATTTTTATTTTTATTATTTTAAAATTAATAGTCACTTACTCCTTGTTTTCCTATTGTTTCAGGTTCTAGTTTATGCCCAGAGGTTTTCCACCTGAATTCGAGTTTGATCCAGAAATTTCTAGGACTGAACGAAGAATTAGGGCTAGTAGAAGATTAGAAAGTACCATGAACGGGGATAACAATGAGCGTGAGTGGCAGGAACCGCCAGTAGTGGGTGTGCGGAATAATCTTCAATTTGTTGGTGCAAATCCTCCCCCACCACCAGTTTTGACTTTCAGGCAGCAGATGCAACCAACTTGGCATATTATAAATGATCCAATGGTGAGGCCTAGGCCAAACATACCTTTCACCATTAATCCATCTTTCATGACCATGGTTTGGCATGACCAATTTGGAGGAGGTGCCCAAGAGAATCCAAATATCCACCTTTATCACTTTATGAATCTGTGCAGTATAGTGAACATTCCAGGAATGACACAAGAGGAACTCATGATGCAGATGTTTCCCTTTTCGTTAAGGGATAGGGCTGAAGCATGGTTTCAATCAATTTCTCCAGGTTTCATTCACACTTGGGATGACATGTTTCAGAGGTTCATGACTAAGTTCTTTCCATCCTCGATGATCATTAAGCTCAGGGGATCAGATTAAGACATTCAAGCAGAAATGTCATGAGATGGTGATAGATGCATGGGGGCGGATGAGGGAAAGCATTCAAGCATGTCCCCAACATGGATTGTCAGAGCCAGAGATTCTGTAAGCATTCTATCAGGGTCTGAATCCTAGAGATAGGCAGTGGCTTAATGGAACATCTGGTGGAACATTTATGGATAGGACTGCAGAGGATTATAGGAGAATTTTGGATGCTTTAGTGGAGGATAAGAAGTTATGGGGTAATGGAGAAAGGAATGTTCCTGGTAAAGCAACAGAGGTTGGAGAACTGAAGGAGGTTAAAGATGAGTTGGCAACGGTAGTAGACAGATTGGGGTGTACGGAGATTACCCGCAATAAGGTGATAGTTCCATATCCTGGGAAGCCTGTACAACCAGTTCAAGCAGTTCGACTGTTACATGTCAGTATTGTGCACGACCTCATTAGTCCTACACATGTCCGACTGCAACAGCCTCTGAAAATCAAGGATATGAGGGAGTGCAGGATGTTCAGTATGTGCAGAATCAAAGAGGGCCTATTAATCCACATACAAACAACCCATTTTTTCAGCAGGGACCTCCAGGCTTCTTTCGGCAGAATAGGCCATTCTATCCACGGCAGCAGCCTCTACCAGTCCCAGCTCTTAACCCATCTTCTGATCCAATTATGGGACTTCTGCAGAAGATCTTGGCAAACCAAACTCAGACGTCTAAACAGCTGGATACATTTTTGGTCCGTACTGAGGATTACATGGTGAGGAATGATGCAGAGTTGGCCAACATCAAAGCTGGGCAGAGGAATTTGGAGCAGCAAGTGGGTAATTTGGCTAAACAGTTAGCGCAAAGAGCCCAGGGTGCATTGCCTAGCAACACTGAGTTGAATCCAAGAGAGAGATGTAATGCCATCACTACTAGATCTGGATTTTCTACTACTGACCCTGTGCCTAAACTTGTGCAAATTGATCGAGCTAAGAAGGAGCCTGAGGAGACACACGAGGACCATGCAGAAAAGAAGCCTAAGAAGAAGAAAGCGGTTGTGGAAGCTCAACTTCCCAAACTACCTTTTCCACGCCGTGCACAGTTGTCTACTGAGGATGAGAGTTTCAGAAAGTTTTGCAATATTTTCCGCAAATTAGAAATTAATATTCCATTTGTTGATGCTTTATTGAATATGCCTAAATATGCAAAATTTCTTAAAGATATTGTGTCTATGAAGAGAAAACTTGATAGTGGTTTGATTTCTATTTCAGGGGAGTACAATGCTTTAATGGAGAAACCATTACCAAGGAAGTTGAAGGATCCAGAGAGGTTCACCATACCTTGCACCATTGCAGGAGAAGTTTGCAAGGATGCCATGTGTGATTCAGGAGCTAGCATCAATTTGATGCCCATGTCATTGTACAAGAAGCATGGCTTGGGGGAAGTAAAGCCAACAAGGATGATTCTACAACTGGCGGACCATTCTAAAAAATCACCTTTTGGCATTTTAGAGGATGTGTTGGTAAAGGTAGACAAATTTATTTTGCCAGTTGATTTTGTAGTATTTGACATGGATGATGATATAGAGGTACCACTGATTTTGGATAGTCCATTCTTAGCTACTTGTCATGCTTTAATGGATTATAAGGATGGAGTGGTAACTCTTAGAATTGGAGAAGATAAAGTAACATTTAATGTGAACAATATGCTTAAACAATCTTCTTATACTTTTGGAATGAATTTAATTGATTGTGTTTATGATGAAGTTGATAGTAATTCTAATGACGTTTCTTTGGAAGAGTGTAAGAGTTGGTTTCAGGAGCCGGAGAAGGAATTCAAGAGAGTCGAAATAGTGTCAGGAAAGCACCAACAGAGCCAAAATCGCGCAAAAAGCAGTCCAGAATCTAGCACACATGCGGAACGGAGTTCGACGCACAGTAGCGCTCTTTCTGCGCACCACAGAGCAATACCTCAAGCAAAGCGCGCGACATACAGGAAATGGTGCGCGTTCTTCGCGCGGTGCGAAGGAGAAGTGCGCGCGATGTTTCGAACGTGCTGTCCGATTCCGTTTTCACGATTTCGTCTGACAGGGAGTCTTCCTCTCATCTTTTAGCTACTTCTGTACCAATTCTTGGGCCTTTATTGCCATCAATTCAAACTCATCCGAGATTAAATTGAATAGAGTGTTATATCATTCTAAACACTTATTTACTGGATTGAATAACTTACTTCATGTTATCAATTTTGTAGGAATGACTTGAGGAGCTACAAAGGATGTCCGCCGGTCGACGTTAAATGCAGCGCTTCCGGGAGGCAACCCGAGTGTTTTTCAGTATTCTAGTTATTTGATTTTGTTAGTTTTGATTATTTTGAATTATCTGGTGATTTTTTATTGTAGTGATCGCATCAGTGTGGACAAATAGCTTCGGAAAGCAAGGAAATCACGCTTGGAATGGATTCATGGCCCACATTTTCCACCGTCTAATCAGTGATACCCGGTTTGAGTGTTTTTTATTTTTATTTTTATTTCTTTGAGTCTTTTATTTCTTCTTTTTAGGCCTGGATTGTGTAATCTGATATTTTAGATCTCTATGCATTGACATGTTATATAATCCTTACCTACCTTTTTGTGTCGAGTCGTGTCATGTAAGTTCAGTAGTATCACTGGAATGGTTTGTACCTTAGCTTTATTGTTTAGACATTGAAGACAATGTCAATTTTTAGTGTGAGGATGGGGGATACCCCAGTTTTATGATACATTGCTCACTACACGTCTCACTAGTAGTTGAATCTTTATCTAGGAGTTGAACTTGACTGAGAACTTGTTAGAGTAGATTGATTTATTGAGCTTAAATGAGTCCCCTCATACTGCATGACTATTAGGTTCAACCAAAAGGCCTTTGGGTGAGAATTTTTTGCCTCAATTATTTTTAATTGTGTGAACCATGCATATTTTTAGATCTATTTCTTTCTGATTTTAATGCATGAGGTTACTATCTGGAATTTTGATGAGGAATGTGATATAGACACCTAGAAACCTATGGCCTAAAAACTTCCTACCCTTCATATATTTATCTTTAGGGAAGCCCCTCTGAGCATTTTAGACTATTTTCTTTGATGAGCCACTATATTTTTCACTAGCCACATATTTTTAAGCCTTCAGAATTTGAACTAGTGGAACAAGTGATCCAATGTTTAGTGGGGAGTTGGAATATTTTTATTATGGGGAAGCCTTAGAAGATGAATTATGTGAAGATTGGGGTGGAGTGTTGGGGTGGAGTTGTGCTTTGTAAAAGTAGTATAGTGCCCAAAAAAAAGAAAAAAAAAAGTGGATATATATAGCTGGCACAATTGTTCCTCTGACAGAGAGTTTACACTATAAGTCATGAACAATTAAGAGTTGAAGTCCTGTCTGCAATGTCAGATAGTGGGATTCTTCTAAATAAAATTGTGAAACTGAGCTGTTGAAAGCCACGAGGTATTTGCGGGCACATACTATTTCATTCTTTGGTTTGGGTTGATGATTTTGATGTGATGGGGTGTGGTGTGGTTCTATATTTTTGTTCCATTTTTATTAGCCTACTTTATCCATATTTTCCTACCTAATGACCCTAGCTCCGTTACAACCTTATTTTAAGTCCTATTGATTCCTTACGATGAATTCTAAGTGTGCTGGCTTTGTGATTGTGTTACAAATTTATAGTGATAATTGTATTGCCTTGGTATTGAGTGATTTTTACCCAATTCGTATTAGAGCACTTGCAGATCAAATGACCGCCGAGCTTATCCGGGGCAAAAAAAGAGGCTGAACTTGCAGATCAAATGACCGCCGAACTTATCCGGGGCAAATCCTTTATTTGCACATAGTTGAAACAAAAGGCCGTGAGGCCTATGTAGAATGAGTATGCCAAACCTATGAGAGAAGAGGATTTTTGCTTCGACGTATCAAAGATTGAGAAGATCTTTGATGCATTGTATGAGAAGCATTAGATCCGACTTCCTCCAGGCCAGAAATTGGCCACGGAAGAAGAAAGCAACTGATGGATGTACTGTAAGTGGCACAACACTTTTTCACACAGTACGAAAGATTGCATACAGTTCCGGAGAACCATCCAGGAGGCAATCCAATCCGGAAGATTGAAAACGGGAACTATGGGGATCGATGCACAACCTTTCCCCAAAGCAACCATGGCGGTGTCATCCGTCAAATTCCCGAAGTCCTTCAAACTATCCGCCAAAACAACGGACCTTGGGGGGCATGAAGGCAAACAATACCTTTGGATCAATAGAACCATACCCGGACGAAGTCAGGCAGCCAAAAGCGATCATGGCATGCGTGGAATCTGGGACTCCTCGAAGTTCTGAGGAGGAAATGGGGAGCAGTTGGGCAGAACTCATCTACGATACCGAGTCAGAGAAGGACCCAACATGGGCATTTCTCGTCGGGTATGAGGATGCAGTTCCCCCGAATGTTGAATCAGAAGAATCCCGAATCACGCTGCCAATCGTATTCCCACAACTAAAGGGAATACCTTCCCATATGAAGCCACTCTATGTCGAGGCATATATGGAGGGTAAAAAGATTAGGAGGGTCTTCGTGGATAATGGAGCAGTATTTAGTTGCATCCCACTATCCACTTTGAAGAAGATTCGGAAGGTCTCCGATCTGGAGAAGACCGGCATGAACATGGCAGGATTCTCAGGCGAATCTACATCACCCCTTGGGATGATAGTGGTCCAATTTGAAGTCAGACTGATAACTATGCCAACCGTCTTTTCTGTTAGATTGAGATACTTCGTATGGTGCATTGCTCGGAAGGGACTAAATTTATGCGGCGAGATGCATACCATCAACCTTGCATCAGCAGTTGATGTTCTGGGATGGGGACCAGGTGGTCACCGTCAATGCATCTCCAAGTCCATTCCAAGGGGGTGCAGGGATACGGGATGAATCGGTACACTACATAAAGTTGTTTCCACCTTTATCCCTAACTATCCCCTATGATAGGCCAATCTCGGATGATCCGATTTGCGGCCTCGGAAGCTATGCTTCCAGTTCCTAGGCACGATTAGGCCAGGAAGGTGTAGTGGCTTGTCATTCAACCAACAATCAATGTATAAATATTTGTGAATATGCCGAGTAAAATAGACACCCATATTTAAAATTATTTAGTAGGGTCGGATTCTCTACCAACAAATGGCTCGAATAACGACTTATCAAAGAATGACAACAAGTTGAGGCCTTTTCAATGGAATAACGGGCGTCATCATTAACTGACATCCCGAGCTAAGGAGATCTTAGACTTTTTCAGCCGAAGACATAGCCAAATATCCCACTGAAAAATGGGGGGCAATTTGTTAACACACAAAATTGTGTTAATCCAGCCCACACACATATCCAGACCCAGTTTACATAAGGGCCCAATTCATAGGCTTGATACGGGAAATATGGCTCAAGATCAGCCCATGGACCCCGAGGGATGTCGCCCGAGCAAGCCACCCTATCTAAATAGACAGCGCAACCTAGAGAAAGCTATGCCCGAGCACGATAACTGCCCGAGTACCACGAGTTAGAGGAAGCGGTTCCAGAACGTCACGAGGTGACATCACCCCGAGCAAAGACTCTCCTCATCTTTGCGAAAGCCTTATCTGTGCCAGTACCAGAATAAAGGCTGGGAAGACCTTTTTTAAATTTCATCCTTATCCCTTTCCCCCAACCGGTGCCTCCTAACGAACAGGCACCAGGCATTGTATAAATATGAACTGAAGATGTAATCTGGGTTCCTCAACCACAAAAATTTCAATACAATGTTTTTATTTTTCCAGTACTTTACTTTTATTTATCGTTTTCCTTAATGCTTTCTTTACTGTTTTTTTACTGCTTTCCTTTACTGTTTTATTTTATTTCCTTAGTTTTTTCGCGATGCTCTAGTTCCTAGCATCACTTGGGACTGCCCTCGTCCCGCCTTCCGTCTTGAAGGCTCCATCGAGAGGACTAAGTGTTGCCCCAAAACGGGAGCAAAAATTGTTGAATTATTGTGTATTAAAATATAACGATGAGAGGGGCGAATATATGTTGAGGTGAATAGAGCATAAGATGACACTTAAATTGATGAATTTAGATTTAAATTTTTAAATTTAGATATTTTTTATCCTTCTATTTAATTTTGTTGCATTCACTTAAGTTTTATGATAATACTACTCAACTGGCTATAACCGACCCACGATACAGTGGGGCAGTAACATTCTAACACACATGTTCCAAAGTTTTTGTGGTGCTTTTTTAGCGACAAACATTGAAGTTTTTATGTATTTTTTAAATTAAATATAATGTCTAATTTTTTTAATAGAAAAATGTATTTGTCCAAAATTCTTGCATATGCTGAACGTTATTCCAAAAACTAGATGGAATCTAGTTTAATTTTACCAAATACAACAATATCCCGATTCCAAAATTTAAAATCACAAAATCTTGCGCAACAAATTTGGTCACTCCAACCGACTAGCTGAAAGAAAATGGCCATATACTCACTCAAAACATAATCAAATCCATCGAAATTCAAATCCATAATCAAATTCAAGTGTCTGAATTCATCTACACGACGAGAGGTACAACTTCTTTAGAAGTCAAAGGCTAATTAAGATTTTAAAAGCTCCAAAATCGCACTTGAAGTTGTTGGCATGGAACAAGGCTGCCCACATTTACAACAGTTTGGCTTTTAAATGGGAATCACATCCTACTCTACACAAAACCGGTAACATTTACACATTGGTGGGAAGCATTCCTATTCGTAATACCTCCCGAACCAAGTGACAGAATGTCATATTCCTACTCGAGATCACTATTTAAAAATTTACACAAATCACGCAATATGATGAATCTTCAAATCTCTGTCTCTCAATGGTGTCCATCAAAGAAATGGTCTTATTTCTTTTCTTTTCTTCCTCTTTTTTTTTTTTTTTTAACTTTTCGTCCACTCACAAAAAAACATATAAGGAAGCATCTAAAATCAGAGTTTCTACTTTAAAGCCAAATTTCAAGCACATTTCAACATATTTATCAGTTACATACATTGAATGTACCTGGAGACGTGGCCGGAGTTATTATTTGACAACTTTTGTTGAAGTTTTGAACATTCAATAATCTTATATTTAACTTATATATTGATCAAGATAGGATTGGTGTGGCTCAGTGACAGCTTGTCGTATAGCTGCAAAAGATAATTTAATTTCTATGTCACCAAACACAAAATAAATATAGTATAGCAGTAACAAGGGTCGAGTCCTCAGGGATTGGAATACCACATTCTCATAATATATACAATATTTAAAGGGGGGGTTTTGTATTTTGAGAACAAGAAAAAGATAACAAAAACTAAAAAGCTAAATAATTCTACAAACTATGAAAATGATAAGTGAGATCAAGAACATAAATTTAAAACAAAGTATTGGAATTAAAAACCTCTAGTTCACAGATTGATTTTGAATGGCATTTGGGTAAGATCATCGATGCATAAACATTGTACTAATTGATAAACCAGTTATAGTTGTCAGGTCCGCTTAGACAACCAACTTTTCCTTACAGTTTAGACAATTAAGGTACGCCCGTTAATTGCCCCTAATCAAACTAACACTTCTAGGTACGCCCGTAGAAGATGTTGTCCAATTGCATTATAATCTAGAAAAGCCTGATTCAAACCAATTACTACCTACGCGGAGTAATTCCCAATTTGATTATACAACTCCCCAGGAAGGAACTAATCAACCCGGTTACCACCTATTCAATTCAAGTACAATTACGGATACCCAAATTGAATTGGCAATCAATAATCAAACTACAAATATTTGGGCCCTAAATATTCATCCAATTCAACAATCATAAACCCTATGTATAGAAATTGCATAAATACCAAAAGCACAATAGTTTTATAGCAAAAAATACATCATCTCACAAAATTCCATAGCCATTCTTCCTCAAATCCCTAAACTAGAGAAAAGTAAAAGTTTACTCTAAATCCATGAAAGAGAAAAATAAGATGGAGATATACAACCAAAAACAAAGAAGAGAAGAAGATGAGAAAGCTTTTGATCGGTTCTGCCCTTCTCCTCCTGCTCCTGGACGTCCTCTTGCCTTCTCTTTTTCTCTTCCAAAAGTGAGTCTCCAAAAAGTAAAATTATGTCTCCCTCCATCTCAGCCGTTCCCCAGCCTTTCCTTTTGTATAAAATGGGTTTCCTCCTCAAGAAGAAAGGTATTGTTGGGCTTGTAAGAGAGAAAAGCTTGGGTTTGCATATGGGCTTGACATAGGCCCATTGATTTCTTTCACATCTTCCTTCATATTTGCTAGTCATGGCCATGACTAATGAGGTAATGGCTACCTGTCCACTTCTTCTCTTTTATTCTTTTTCCAATTCTAATGCCATCCTCCTACAATCAACAAATCAAGCACAACAAGAGTAAAAAGCTACCAAAACCATCACAAAAACATCTCAATTGTATAACATTGACAAGCACAAAATTCACACCATCAAATTCCCCCACACCTAAATCATGCTTGCCCTCAAGCATAGGTCTAAAGATAACCAAATCAAGCCATAGCAGTTTCTACCAACAAGTCAATCCAAGCACAACCGAATCAATCCATTATCAAACACATTAAGCCAACAACCTCCCAGGGGTAAAGTGTATACACTCCTCTCAATATCAAGTGTGGTTAAACAAATAAGCACTTAAGTGGTCAAGCAAAGTGACAATCCCATAGGCTTGAATGAAAATCACATCTTCCCTACCAAGATTTTATCCAACATAAAGAATCAAAGGGTCTTCCAAAAGGGTTATAACGTGGCCATGGTTGGGGTAGGAAGAAAAGGATATAGAAAGGGTTAAAGTGAATGAAAATACTTCCAAAGAATCATCATAGACAAATCATATCACATCATGGTTGCAATACCAAAACAAAAAAATCATAAGAGGTTCAAAAGACCAAAAACTACTTCTATTCTATCCTCCCAAGGTTTTCCAAAATAAACAAACCAAAAGATCATCCTATATACAACTTTCAAACTATCCCAAAATTTCACAAGCAAATGAACCCATCAAAACCAAAAATTGCCAACAATTTCTAGCAACTTTCATATATCCCCTTTTGATTTTCTTCTCTCTTTTTTTTTCTCTTTTTTTTTATATGGGCTTCAATAGCTTGGTCACGTTTATTAGAGGAATTCAACAATCTGAAAAGTGCAGACGGAACTTCAACTCTGCGTTCATAACACTAAGGTCAGAGGAACACGTTTCAAGCTATATCCATCCACTGCCCTTATCTATATTTTTTTATAGGGCTTTTTGTTTTCTTTTCTTTTTTTTTCTTTAATTTTTTTTATAGGGGAATATATATATACAAATATTCCACTGCATGAGAATCAACCATCCAGACAGTACTTCAAAAATTCAACAAAACATCTTGAAAATCCCAATAAAAAACAATTTCTAAGCTCTTTTTCTTTCTTCTTGCAACCAACACAAAAATTCAACCATGATGACTTATGAAAGTACTTTAATCACTATGGTTCAAAAGCAATGAGTATGACAAAAAAGAAAAGGCTTAATAGGCTAAGGGTTATATATAAACAAAGAAAATGGATATAAGGCTCAAAGTGGCTAACTAGGGGATAAAAGTATGAGTTAAGGCCAAAAAGAAGGCTAAAAGGGTTATCCTAATGCCCTTATCATGTTCAAAATATTGGATTCAATCAATGCAAGTTCAACATGTATAATCAGTCAAGTTCTAGGATGTCAAAATAGTTACCACATAATTCACACAAGAAAGAAATTTCCAAAAGCTTGTGATAAGTGTATATATTTTTTTTTTAATAAAACAACAAGCTTTGGAAAGAGGCTCAAATTCTCACATGGGTTTACAAATAGTTGGCTCAACATGTTCAAAAATTAGATATCATCAATCATGCTAGACAACTTATCAATAAAAACCATCATAAACTCAATTTAACTTAAATAATCACACAAAATAGCCTTGATTTTTCAAAAAAAATCACAGAAAATGGCAAACAATACTATTCCCTCCCCCACACCTAAAGTCTACATTGTCCTCAATGTATTGAAAAGGGAATAGAATAGGACTTCCGTGGAACTCATGAGGGGTTTGATGGCATGGCGGGGTGGAATGTTGAAATGCTTGAACAGGGACTACTTGACATTTTTGAATTCTGCACACAGAAAACTTCCCAAGCAGTATCATCTCTCGACATCACCAAATTGCAGACTTTTTTTTTTTAGCAGAACAATGGATGCTTAATTTTCTAAACCCCAAAACTAGTGATAAACGACAAGAACATGCATTTCCACAAATTCCACAATAGTTACACTATCATAAGCAAATTCCTTTCCAATGATAGAAAAGTTCCACATCCTGCAAAACTCAGTAAGCCTACAAATATGCACTTTTCTCAATATTCAATTCATAAGAAATCAAACTTCTCAATGTCAGCAATCAACCAAGGGCATGCTCTTTTCACAGTTATCAACTCACACAAATCAATAGATTATCCAGTCAATTTCCACTATTCAATTGATATCGAGATACCACTGAAATAGCAATCACCATCCAGGTTTAGTGTTTTGAAAAGAGATTACCAATGGGATGAAGACCAAACCAGGGCAGCGGACTGAGGATGGAGGTGATGGATACCACAGCAAACGGAGCAACGGCGGAAGCAGCAGCGTTGAACTGAGGGGCGGCGGTGCTTCTAGGATTGAGGACGACGGAGGCGACGCCGGACAGAGAGACCACGGTGACCAAAGGGAAGGCCGGATCTCATGCAATGGACTGAAGTGGGGTGGACGGTGCTTGAAAAGAAGCGGCGGTCGGAGGACAGAGACGGAGAGCGCTCGCGAAGCGGCGGCGGACGGCGCTCGCGAAAACAGTGGCGGCGGAGGTGGTGCGACTCGCGAAAGGGAGAAAGACCGGCGGCGCAGACAGGGCTTGAACGCGGAAGGAAAGGGGCGGCGACTTGCTGTGGCTCGGTGGTGCGCAGGGAAGACGATGATGGTGGTGCTATGGTGCGATTGGAGGGGATGATGTGGGAGATGATTTGAACGGGAATTAGGTTCTTAGGATAAAATGATTTGGTTGAAGTAAATTAGGGTTTTGTGGGGAAATTGATGTGTTGGAATTAAATTCCAGGGAAGTATCTAATGGTTAGTCATGGGCATGAGTAAGAGTAGTGAGTTGCCCAGGAAAATATATCTCAATCCATTTTTGACACAGGTAAGTATATGATACTTAATCATGGCCATGAGTAAATGTAGGGAGGCTGCCTGGAAAATAAAGCTCAAAAAGGGACCAAACACAGGTAGGCAAATGGAGTTTATCCATGGCCATGACTAAGGGTACAGAGGGTCCCTGAATTTTTGGTTTCCAACACAGACTTCTATTAAGATTTAAACATGGGCATGATTAACAAGTACATTCCTCCCTGAATTCAACTTGAAATTTTCTTCAAAGTTCAGCAAGTTATATATAAGTTAATCATGCTCATGATTACCACTAACCTTCTTCACTGAAAATTCCCCCTTCAAACACCACCACTTGTTTCTTCATCAAAAAGTCCCAAAATTCCATCTTCATATCTACAAAATCATAGACAAAATGCCATCTGGATATCAAAATTATACCAAAATATATTCATCAAAATAGCAAAATATATATAATCAAAATAATTAGATTGCTTGGGTTGCCTCCCAAGAAGCGCTTTTGTTTATAGTCTTTGGCTAGGCTCTTCCCCGTTCTTCAACCATTCTCAAAAGCATCATACTGAAATCCATCAAACTTTTGCAATCCAACATCATTCAAATTCATTCCAAGCCACATATCCGATGTATCTTTTCCATTCAACTTAATTCTTTTGTTAGTCCCAAAATTTGCAATATCCACCCATTCAATCTCTACAGGGTCTTTACCATGAAGCTCACGAACTCCCTGCACATAAGTTTGAATAACATCAATAGCATATAAAGCTTTAGAATCACCAGGATGTTCAATAGTATTAGAAAGATTAAAAGAAATTTCTTCTCCATCAAATTCCAAAGTAACAGTGCCTTTCTTCACATCAATCTTCACCCCTGCAGTATACATAAAAGGTCTTCCCAACAAAAGAGGGGGTGGATTAAAGCAATGAGCATCATTCATATCCACAACATAGAAATCTACAGGAAATATTGCATCATTAACTTGAACTAACACATCTTCTAACATACCATCCGGATAAGCATTTGATCTATCAGCAAGTTGAATAATAATTCCTGTTTCTTTCAATGGACCTAGATTTAGGGAATTATATATTGATCTTGGCATGACATTTATCGCAGCACCTAAATCTAGCATAGCTTTGCTCACCTCTTTCGTTCCAATTTTGCAAGGAATTGAAAACATACCTGGATCACCTGTTTTGGGTGGAATTTTCCTTTTTATGACTGCAGAGACACTCACCTGCTATTATATACTCATCTCCCCGTAGCTTCTTTTTGTTGGTGCATAGATCCTTCAAGAACTTAGCATACTTAGGGATTTGATTGATAGCTTCAAGGAGTGGGATGTTCAATTGAACTTTCTTGAATATCTCGAGCATTTCCTTTCTCTTGTCCACCTTTGGAGGCTTCTTCAACCTGTCAGGAAAAGGAGGTATTTTAGTTTGATATGAAGGAATAGAATTTGGTTTTACCTTGTTTGAAGTTTCTGCCTCCTTTTCAATTTCATTCTCGATTTGCTCTTCATTTTGCTCCTTTGAAATTGGAGATGGACCTTCAACTTCTTTTCCACTCCTCAAAATCATGGCACTCACATTCTTTGGATTTGGCTCGGGTTGAGCTGGCCATTTTCCTCTCTCACGGATTTGCCTAACTTCCTCGGTCACTTGATTCATTTAACTTTGCAACTTTTCAATGATTGCCTTTGTATCCTTTTGAAATTGCAAAGTTGAAGTAGCCATGGACTTCACCAAATCTTCCAAAGACGGGCTTGAAGATTGTTGATTTTGTTGTTGTGGATTTCCATAACGAAGGTTTGGATGATCTCTCCAACCTGGATTGTAGGTATTGGAATATGGATTGTACTGTGGACACCTATTTGCATACTCAAGTATTTCACATCCACCATTGTATCTTCTTGAAGTGTTGGACAAGCATCAGTTGGATGTTCAATACTTGTGCAAATGCCACATGCCTTCGCCTGGATAGTTGGCTTTATACTTCCTGTGACCATCTTGCGAACAAAGCTTGTTAGCTCAGAAATCTGTTGCTGCATTGTTTGCATTGCAGAATCACCACTTGGCATGTTGATTGGCATTGCATCCCTTGTGCCAAACTGTTGAGTGTTTTCAGCCATCCGATCAATTAACTCCAAGGCTTGAGTTGGGGTCTTGTTCACCAGGGCTCCTCCACTTGCAGCATCAATAATGTTCCTGTCCATCAACAACAACCATCATAGAAGTATTGAATCAATAATTAGGGTGGGATTTGATGTTGAGGACATTTAATTATAAGCCTGTTAAACTGCTCCCAATATTCATGGAGCGTTTCACCTGATTTCTGTTTTATGCCACATATTTCCTTCCTCAAATTTGCAGCTCTTGAGGCTGGGAAATACTTCTCCAACAACTTTCTTTTCATGTCTGTCCATGTTGTAATGCTACCTGCTGGAAGATAATAGAGCCAATCTTTTGCACTCCCCTTCAATGAAAATGGAAATGCTCTCAACTTGATTTGCTCATCAGTAACTCCAGGGGGTTTCATGCTTGAACATACTACATCAAATTCCTGAAGATGCTTGTGGGGCTCTTCACCTGCATGACTATTAAATTCAGGCAACAAATGAATCAATCCTGATTTTAATTCAAAGGGAGTTTCATCATCAATTGTAGGAAATGTAATGCATAAGGGCTGCTGTGTCAAGTCAGGAGCAGCCAACTCCCTCAATGTGCGGTTTTCTTCAGCCATGATTTCTCTTCTAAAGATTCTGTATCACTTCTTTCACCGCTGGAACTAGAAGTGTCCAACTCTGTAGCCAACGACAAACCAGAAGTTGATGTAGAAACTTTAGATTCTTTTCTTAACTTGGCCTCCCTTGTTAATCTACGAGCTGTCTTCTCAATCTCTGGATCAAATATCAATTTACCTGTACAAGAAGAACGAGGCATAAACAAGGAAAATACTAATTACAACTAAAAAGATAGAAAATATCACAAAATGTAGTAGTTAAACGCCAATCCCCGGCAACGGCGCCAAAATTTGACAGCTTGTCGTATAGCTGCAAAAGAAAATTTAATTCCTGTGTCACCAAGCACAAAATAAATATAGTATAGCAGTGACAAGGGTCGAGTCCTCAGGGATTGGAATACCACATTCTCATAATATATACAATATTTAAAGGGGGGGTTTTGTATTTTGAGAACAAGAAAAAGATAACAAGAACAAAAAAGCTAATTAATTCTACAAACTATGAAAATGATAAGTGAGATCAAGAACATAAATTTAAAACAAAGTATTGGAATTAAAAACCTCTAGTTCACAGATTGATTTGGAATGGCATTTGGGTAAGATCATCGATGCATAAACATTGTGCTAATTGATAAACCAGTTATAGTTGTCAGGTCCGCTTAGACAACCAACTTTTCCTTACAGTTTAGACAATTAAGGTACGCCCGTTAATTGCCCCTAATCAAACTAACACTTCTAGGTACGCCCGTAGAAGATGTTGTCCAATTGCATTATAATCTAGAAAAGCCTGATTCAAACCAATTACTACCTACGCGGAGTAATTCCCAATTTGATTATACAACTCCCCAGGAAGGAACTAATCAACCCGGTTACCACCTATTCAATTCAAGTACAATTACGGATACCCAAATTGAATTGGCAATCAATTATCAAACTAAACAAATACTTGGGCCCTAAATATTCATCCAATTCAACAATCATAAACCCTATGTATAGAAATTGCATAAATACCAAAAGCACAATAGTTTTATAGCAAAAATACATCATCTCACAAAATCCCATAGCCATTCTTCCTCAAATCCCTAAACTAGAGAAAAGTAAAAGTTTACTCTAAATCCATGAAAGAGAAAAGTAAGATGGAGATATACAACCAAAAACAAAGAAGAGAAGAAGATGAGAAAGCTTTTGATCGGTTCTGCCCTTCTCCTCCTGCTCCTGGACGTCCTCTTGCCTTCTCTTTTTCTCTTCCAAAAGTGAGTCTCCAAAAAGTAAAATTATGTCTCCCTCCATCTCAGCCGTTCCCCAGCCTTTCCTTTTGTATAAAATGGGTTTCCTCCTCAAGAAGAAAGGTATTGTTGGGCTTGTAAGTGAGAAAAACTTGAGTTTGCATATGGGCTTGACATAGGCCCATTGATTGCTTTCACATCTTCCTTCATATTTGCTAGTCATGGCCATGACTAATGAGGTCATGGCTACCTATCCACTTCTTCTCTTTTATTCTTTTTCCAATTCTAATGCCATCCTCCTACAATCAACAAATCAAGCACAACAAGAGTAAAAAGCTACCAAAACCACCACAAAAACATCTCAATTGTATAACATTGACAAGCACAAAATTCACACCATCACTTGGACTCTCATACATCTTTGCCGACACATAGTGTCAATGTTTACCTAAAAAACATCTCTATGATGGGATGAGGACTTGCCAATTGATCAAGTCACTTGACTTTGAACCTCCAGGTTGGAGGTTCGATTTTCCACCCGGCCCTATATCCTTCCCTTTTATCCATTTATAAATTTGTGTTGCGTGTACTCCCATTACTTATTTCCTAGTCTGTATACAGTATTCGGAAAAATAAACAAAAAAAAAATCTCTATGATCATGTTAAATAAATGTATCAAACTTATAAAATAATTCATGCACTCTTCAAATTAAATTAAATAAATCTTTTTTAATCAAATTAATTTCTTAAATGGGGATGAGGACTAATTCCCCAAGCGGCCAAGTTCATGACTTCCAACTTTAATTACGTTGGGGTTCGATTACCGTACCCACCGGCCCCCTATCATTTCCCTTTATCATTTGTAATTTGTATGGCATGGACTCTACTCATATGTGAAACAAATTAGTTAAATGCGTAAAATAATGTTTTGTTTTAGTGGTTTTTGTTTTTTGTTTTTTTTTTCTTATTTTTTTGTTTTTTTTTTTAGTATTTTTTTCGTTTTCCAAATCTGATCCAAATGTGGTTTATACGGTGTTTACAAAAATGGGATTAGAAGCACGGTGGCTGTTACATTTTTTGAATTTATTTTTCTTTTATCAAGAAAACAATCCCTATCTATATCATATTTTTAATAAATTGAACACGCAAATACCCTGATTACCACGTATCCCCTATCATAATTTTACATAATCACATATCATTCTGCATTTTAAACACTAATAATTAAAGAAAACGATAACAAATTAAAATATTCGCTTTATTTATAAAATATTGAAAATTATTAACTCCATAATAAATACTAGGGTACGAAACAAATATGCCCATAAACAACATCCAATGAAAACCAAGGGATTCTATTTGGTCCATGATTGGAATATAAAACCTTCAATCGGTTTCTCTACAGGCATATAAATGATCTGTACTTATAGAATAATGGGTAAGCATTCATAAACGATGTTACTAATAGTCATGCCCAATATTCAGTTAAAAATAATAAATTGTATTGTTTGGAGTGATGTCCGAGCATTAAAAAGTGATGTCTATATGCCGTTGAAGTGATGTTTATGATAGCATATGTGATGTGATATTATCCATCATTTTTTCTTGCGCGCTCATCATTTCTTATTTTAACACATCATTTTTGGGGCTTCTAGCATCACCACAGCAGTTGTTGTTACCTGTAGGGGTGGGCATCGGGTTCGGGTTTGTCGGGTACCCACCCGAACCCGAAAAAAATCGTGTTCGGGGTCGGATTTTTTTAAAATGGGAAAGGTCGGGTTCGGGTCTGGTATCGGGTCTTAAGTTTGGACCCGAATAACCCCGAAGTTTTCTTTTTTACGTTCCACAATTTCTATAATTTTTTTAAAGTGCTTAAAACACCTAATAATTCCGAAAGTCATTATCATTTAGTCCAAACTATCACAATTATCATCTACTATAGATATATACACAATCAAGTTTTATAATTAATTAATTTATAAATATGAGAATTATTCATTATTTCTTCAAATATTTATTCAAATTCTTCACTTTTCATTATGTCTTTCTAAAATAGAAGAATTATTAATTACTCTATTTGTCTAGATTTAGTAGTATTTGCTAAAAACTTATTTGTACGTGTTCGTAATTTTTTTAATGTGTAGTTAATCCATATATACTATTTGTTATGGATGAATTAAATATTTAAGTCTAGATTTCTTTGTTATTGTTAACTTTGTGTAGACCGTAGATATAATGCCCTTTGATGTTATTTATTTAATTCAAATTTTTTAATATATACTTATTTTTTATTTTATTTTATTTTTTAAAAAAAGAAGAATAAGTGGGGTAATTGGGTATCCGAAGTGGGTACCCGACCCGATCGGGTATCCGACACGTCGGGTACCCACCAATGTCGGGTTTTGGTCGGGTATTTTAATTTCGTACCCGAACCCAACTAACCCAAACCCGAAAAACCCAACCCGATGCCCACCCAGCTAGTTACCTGCACCCAAACCATTCCCCAAAGCCATATCTGGTCCAATTAACTTATTTCAACCGTTCAAATAATTTTCATCAAAATTAATATTAGCTTGACTTTCTACATTAAGTCAATGTCCCTACAACATTCTCAGCCACAAACCTCCACAATCCGTACAGTCATTGTTGTCTCTTATCCTAGCTCACAGACATGACCAAACGAAAGAGACATCGACGTCAATGTAGCATGCCTTATTCATCCATACATTTTCTTTAGTATAATTTCAATAAAGTTTAAAAACAAAATAAGAACATGTCCGTTCCTTGAAATAATTAAGATTGATAAACAATAGTTTATCAAACTTGGGGAGTCTACTAGCGACATTTTGTTTCTTGGGCTAGACATGACAGTCACCATCCTATTACATAGGCATTGAATTTATACATCTTGGTTTCAAGAATAATTACTTGGAACAATTACATTGATGATTTGATAATGATTATTGAATATGCAGAAAATGCCCTTGGAATTATTAATGGAATAGATGAATTTCAATCCCTACTCTTCCCATGGTGCTCATAGTTGTTGTAATCGAGAAGGTCCTCGAGAAGCTTGTTATCGTAGTACTCGAACTCAAACACCTGTCTCTCGTGGCGGTCATCCCTCCCCTGCAGTGAGTGCGAGCTAGAGCCAGAGCCAGAACCAGAATCTGACGAGTAAGCAAAATGTGACGAGCTACTAGGCAAGTTGTATTCCTCGGGGAAGTTAAGGATGGCTAAACGTCCTCTCATGGAGTAAGCCGCACTGTCATAGGCTCTAGCAGCCTCCTCGGCGGTGTTGAATGTCCCCAGCCAAACTCGAGCTCCCTGCTTGCTCGGGTCACGTATCTCTGCCGCGTACTTCCCCCACGGCCGCTTCCGAACGCCGCGGTACTTGATTTCGCCGCCACCTTCCTTGTCCATGATTTTTGAGAGGCTGGCGATTCTTTGGATGGGTAGTGAGGTGGCAGTTATATATATATATGAGGAAAGTTCAAAAGGGTGAGGATTAGGCCAAAACAAGGGTCTAAGGACTTTCCAACGTGGATGATCCAAAGATGGGCAATAAAAGATGACACGTGGAATAGAAGTTTCTTCTTCCATGTAGACCAACAAATAGTTTCATTTATGCAATGAATCCAGTCTGGTCATTGGTCAATGTGGTGGCTTTGAAATCCCTTTTTATGACACTTCGCAATAATGATCTTTAGCTTTTTTCATGTGACATAAAACCCATAGGAAAAGCAAAGAGTGTAATAACAAACATGTTTAAATTTTTAAGAATATGACAAATTACCTAAATGTAATAAGGGGGGCCCCTTCCTCTTGTCCCTCCTATTTTGAAAAATGCCAATTTTACATTTTGTAGCTTTGCCAGGCGTCTTTATATAGTCTTTGGTAATGCTTGCTTTTTTGTTTTTAGTTAAATGAATTTCTTGATCCTGTTTGAACTAAAAATAATAACTATTTTGAGAAACAAAAAGAAAACAATATTTTGAGAAATACAAATGGGGAGTAGGATATTAATTAATGCTTGCTTTTATAATTTAGAAAGAAAAAAAATTATGAAATGCAACTGGCTTCAAAATGGGTCTAATTTGGTGTGATGTGTGTATATATATAATTATATATAATATACCACTAGAATAATTTTCTATTCTAGCGATCAAAATTTTTTGATAAAATTTGTTCATTAAATAAATTAGCTATTTAAATTTGTTAACTACCAAATCTCCAATCTTTTTTTAAGTAGTATACGACCTCTCGATCCCATATTTTCAATAAATATGACGTCCCATGTGACGATATATCCAGAACAAAATTAGTACCCGCCTTGTGATAAGTTTTGGAAGAATATAATAAATAAAAAGTTAAAAATTAATCTAAAATAGATTCTTGGGGGCAATACATTTTGATTTTAGGACATTATATGATTGAAAAATATGTCAGTAAAAATTCATTACGCTGTAATTTCTTGTCAAATGACTAAGGTCCCATTTGGATTGGCTTCTCAATATGTCCTTTTGGCTTTTGCTTCTGTGAAAAAAATTACTTCTGGTAGAAAAATGTGTTTGGGCTTTTGAAAAAAGCAAAAGCAAATCGAAAAACTAAAAAATTGCTTCTAGGAGAAGTAGTTCAGGTGTGCTACTCAGAAGCTTTGAGCGAAAAATCTCTCACCACTCCACCCCATGTATTAATATGATGGTAAAGAGGAAAGGGTGGTGTTTTAAGAACGTCGTGTACCGAAAGCGCACGGTGTCAAGCTTGCAGTATTTATTTAATTTGTCGGGATCGTTCTCTAGAGGGTTATGCGATAGAATCATTTAATAGCGCAATGATATTAAAACATGAGTGCTCCTGGCTACTCAGTGATTGGCAAGTTTCATCTGAATCCTAATGTTGTAAATTGAAATGTAAAAACATCTATAATGAAAGCTGTAAAAGAATTTTAAAAGTAAGTGAAAGAGAACAATGAGTTGATGTGGTGAAGATTTACGAATTGATGAATAATGCGGACAGAATGACATAGAAGAAGATAACACAATTGAGCTATAATTAAATTGTCCTTTGCGATGAATTGATTAGTGCGTGGGTTTAAAGAATTGGGATAATTCATTTATCAAAGTTTGCTGATAAACTCTTTATGTTTTAAATCACTTTCCCAAGACGAGTACTTGTGATTCAGTGTCATAACAATTGTTAGCTCAGAAATCATTGGATACTTAATACTATAAGATGATCGTTTAGACTCATCTTATAATATGAGCTTTAGCGAATACCACTAAATCTTTTCTTACGGATCCAGATTTAGCCAGTAAAAATCCAAGGTCACACCCAACCATTATAGAACTAGTCTGAACTTATTGCTGGCCTTATATTATTTTGTTTAAAATGAATCTCATACTCCTACCTTCACTGCCCTCTACAAAGATTAAAAGCTGGTATTTAAATCTATCACTTAAGGGGTTTTATGAGATTCATATCTCTTAAAATAACTCCAATAAGTATTTGTAAGAAATAATAGCCATGTCAGTATATCAAGATAAATTTGCAAATCAAATTCCTTGACTCATCTAGACTACTCAGATTTGTAAAGATGTGGTTGGCAGGAGAATTCTCTGTAAATAATCGCCATATCTCATAACTTGACTTAGAATTAATGAATTTTTATATTGTATAACCTCCTACTCATAGCATGTGATTTTGCGTCTCACGACTGTCTATAACCCCTGGAAGTTATTCATTATAAACTTTCATTAATTTTAAGTACAAAAGATGATTTTGAAACACCTTTTCCTCTTAAACAATAGGTACTTGATGTCCAACTATAAAGCAAGTTTGTTTAGCATTATTCCTAAGTAAATGATGATTTAGCAAACTCATATCTTAATCTCAATTTTATTGTTCTCATGTTTGAATTGATATTCATGAGAATTCATGTGCAGTGGATTTATGATTTACATGAAGCTGGTGTACTCTGCTCAATCGGGGGAAAATCCCAAAATAATATGAATATAGATAGGTAGTATATATATAGAGAAACCGTGAGGGGTCTGAATCCTCTAAGTAAAATGCTAGGGTGCTCCAAAATATAAGGCAGGGGTTAGACAGAGCGAAGGGGGATTATTCTCTTTAAAAGGATTTTAAAATTAAATCTTCAAAATAAGTGTCCAAGATAACTAGCAGTAATTATCTTGGGGTTTAAAACTATGAACACTCTAATTTTCCGCGCGCTATGTTTGAACAGCGTGGAGGGAGTTATTCTTCATAGAGTGTTCCTCAGGTTTAAAGTAATACAAGAAGATGAAAACTTCACGCTATGAGATTCTTAAGAATATGGCGTGCTTGTTCAATCTCCTTTTATAAACTAGGTGGTATACGTATATAGCGAGAAATTTTATTTGGTTTCTTTTCGGAGAGAAACCTATTCTGGTGTTGTTTTAGGGTTCTCTCGCTCTGTTTACATGAATCACAGCGTGAGTGTGGAGTAACTTATAAGGAAATGTAGTGTTCGGAGGTAAGATCCCATGCCTTGTTCTGAAAAGAACAAGGCGGGGGAATATATGCATGAAGGTGAGTGAAATTTGAATAGAGTCAGTGTTACTCCCGCAATATTTGTTGAAGAATATGGCGAGATTTATCCTAAAATCAGCTTGATCAAGCTTGTGAAGTTAAGTTTTTGTTCTGAAAGATTGTCGACCTATGATTAACACAGCGTGGGTCTTTCAAGAACATGGCGAGGGTCATTTCATTTAATTAATTGGAAAATGTAAAAGTAATCAAAATTCAATTAAAGTAGGAGCTTACTTAGACTAATCTCTTAAACACAATACTGAGAACAATAGTATGCTTAGAATGCAGATCTTGAATTTTTAAGAAAAATGGACTGAATACGATTATATTCAGAAAAATAACATGATTGAAGTAATAATGCGATCTGCTAATTTCCAGAAAGTTCAAGAGCAAGCATTTTACCAGTCGTTCTATCATCTCTCAGCAAAATTAAGATTTTTGAAAAAAGATTGAGAACCAGATTTCTTAAATCACTCAAGTTTATGGTTTTAATAAAGGCAAACGAGAAATTTCATTCCTGAATGTAGGACTCATCAATCTAATTCAGTAGAACAAAAATCTATGATCAGCCTTAGGTTTTTCAAGAGTTTAATATTCTTAATGATGAAATCTAACTCAATTTCAATTGTTTAAAACGTCATTCAGCTGCTACGATAGAAAAATTAAGATTCAGAATGAGAACGGATGATCTGAAGCATGATTCACTTTCAAACATAAGAAAATGAAAACAGTAAGAGAATTGAATAAACCTGGAAATCTGAATTTCATCAGAAAATGCGAGATTGAATCGATGAACACGAAGTATGCAAGATGATGAATCGATCGGCATTTGGATTGAATCGAAATACTTTCTGATTGAAGAATTCTCTCCAGGAGATTCATAATCTACTTCTACTAATGCGATATTAAATCTAAACTATGAATTACAAGGACCGAATTTGAAAAACAATTACAGAATAGTAAAGACTGGAATCTGAAAATATGAAACTGGAATGAAACTAATCTAACCTACCTACTGAAAGCTGTAATTTGATCGGGAGAATTATTAAATGTGTATCTGATGCCCTAGAGCTAAGCTCTGGGCTCCTATTTTTAGATATTTGCAGCTAACCGCCTTCCGTCCTCTTGAAAATAACTGTCACTCCCACTGCTTCTTCAGTTGGACTTGTTTCCTCGCCTCACGCTTTGTTAAAATTCTTCGTTCTGACTGATCTTCTTTTCCTTCAACATATTCACTTTGTTTTCCAGTTCCGATTTTTCTCTCATATTTTGTGGAATGATCATTGCGTAGAGTTTTCAGTCTTCAACATTCTTCTCAGGTTTTTCCCAGTTACTTCCTACGCTCCTCGCGATATTTCCTTTTTCTTCACTCGCGGCGTAGGTGATCTTTTCAGCCTTTATTCTTCTTTCCAGCTTCATTCCCCGCGATGTTATTTCCGCCTTTCACACTGCATTTTCCTGCTTGATAACATAGCGTAGGTCAGTTTCTGAAAAGAATTATAGCATAGGATATTTCTTTCTCATTTCTCACCATTTCAATGCTATTTTCTCTTATTTTATACTCTTCCTCTGATCTTAATCTTTTTCTAATTTCAGGCAATCTTTTTCATATTTTGTTCTTTTCTTTAGGAAAACTGATCTGATTTTTGTCACTTTGGACACAAATTTTGATGAGTGTGACAGTCACAAATGACTGCTCAAAAGCAGAAGCCAAAAAATCTAATAATCTGTGCAAAGTCTTAAATGTCCCTACTACTTAATATAAATTACACTATAAATTTATACTATTCAAATATAAAAAGCATGTCCTTTTTGATAATTACCGCATTCCAAAAGTACTTTTCATTTTTACTCATCGAAACATATTTTTTTAATAAAAAACTATTTTTAAAGAATTCTATTCAAATAGAAAAGTTGCATGCTTTTGTTTTTTACTTCTGCTTCTACTTCTACTTTCGACTTCTGATTTTTTTTAAATCCCATCCAAACAGGCCCCAAATTTGTCACAATTTTCAAGCCATCCGTTATTGGATGGGGTTCGGGGGCGTTTAAAATGATTTTTTTTACGTGCTTTTGGCTTTTGCTTCTGCCAAAAGCACTTTTGATGAAAAATAATGTTTATTTTGGCTTTTTAAAAAAAAGCAAAAGCACCTCGAAAAACTGCAAAAGTGCTTCTGGGAGAAGCAACCCAGGGGGTATTTCTCTGAAAAGCATAAGCCAAAAGCACCTAGTAATGTGTGCATAGTCATAAATGTCCCTACTAATTTATTTAGATTACACTATAAATATATACTATCTTATATAAGAGCATATACTTTTTAGTAATTTACACATTTCAAAAGTATTTTTCACTTTTACACATCCAAACACACTTTTGAAAAAAAACTACTTTTCAAATATTCCATCCAAAAACAAAAGTTATCTGCTTCTGCTTTTGACTTTTACATCTGTTGTTGCTTTTGGCTTTTACTTTTTTCAAAAGCCAATCCAAACGGGCATACTATAAAATATGTATATTTACTTTTGCAATTGTTTGTTTTTAAATGAAGTAATAAATATTGATAAATATGTGGGGTTGGGGACTTACCCTAGTGGTCAAGTCCCCGCTCCCAACCAATAGATTGGGGTTTCGATCCCTATCCGGCCCCCCTATCCCTCCCTTTGTCCCCATTTATAATTTGTGTGAATTAGGCTCCCACACACCTTTGCCGACACATGAGTGTCAATGTTTACCAAAAAAAAATATTGATAAATATGTACTTCTTCCTATAACTCCCCCAGCACCAACTCACATGTTGTGGCCGTTGTTGCCAACCATTTCCTTAATTCCTCCGTCATTACTCCCTTATTATATTTATAAATTTTAAAGAATATTTAAATATGATGTTATTTCGAGTAAGTTTGGCTACTTTATAGTAAGTAATTAAATTGTCTCCTATTTAGTATTCAAAGGGGCCACTCTGAATCTAGATGGCAACGAGAGAGTAAATACTCCATTTTGAATCCGGGTAGTTTTATAATATATTAATATATATACAATATTTATATAATTTTTATTTATAATATTTTAAAATATAAATTAGTAAACAAATGTGTTAGATTACATCACCAAAAATTTTGATATAAAAATAATGGAATAACTAGAGCATGTTTTATGAGTCCCATTTTCCTAATATTATTATATGCTATATATATATATAAAAATATATAGTAGTTCGGCATTGTTATTTATAAATATATTAAAATATTAATTATTAAATAAATATATTAAAATACCTCACAAAATTTTGGTATAAAAATAATGGAACAACTTGAGTATGTTTTATGGGTCCCACCAACAAAAGTCTGGAATTTCTAGAAAGAAAAAATGCTTAAAAAGCTCATTATCTTTTAAAAAAGTCAAATCCAGCATTTTTTAATTTTATTACTAAATTAGTCCTCTACAAATGCTAATTATGTCCAGATCAGTCCATTGTTCACTAATTATGCCCTAATTGCTGACGTGGTAAGGGTTTAAATTTAAATCAGACACGTGGGCATAATATTAGTCATTTTTCTTTTATCTTTTACCAATTCAGTCCTAAAATTTTGTTTTGTTCTATTTAGGGGGTGTATTCGATTGAGAGTTTATAAGATTTTTATGGACTTTAAAAAGTTGATGTATTTAAAAAGTCCATAGACTCCACATAGAGTTGACTGATTTATATAGAATCCATGAAGAGTCTTGAAGAGTCTGGCTGATTTTAGAAAGATTTTGTTTAGTTATATTTTTTAAGAGAATCCACTAAAATCTATAAAGAATTAAAATCCATAGACTGTTGAATACCTCTAGATTTTTAAAGACTTTTTAAAATCTGTATTGAACACCTCTCGATTTTTAAAGACTTTTTAAAATCTGTATTGAATACCTCTATTTTTAAATACTTTTTAAAATCTGGATTGAATACACCCCAACTTTAGAAATCCAAAAAACTCCAACAGAGTCTTGATTGAATACACCCTACTTAATCCTCTACCCAAATCAGTCATTTTTATATTAATCGGACTCCAACCTTTCAAATTATTTCATTTCAGCCCCAAATCCTTAAATTTTTATTATTATTAGTCTCTTTTTTAAGAGCCTGTTTGGATTGGCTTTTTTCCAAGTGCTTTTGGCTTTTGCTTCTGCCAAAAGCACTTTTGAAGGAAAAATAGTGTTTGTTTTGGTTTTTTAGAAAAAACAAAAACACCTCAAAAAGCTGCAAAAGTGCTTTTGGGAGAAGCAGCCCAGGTGGTGCTTCTCCGAAAAGCAGAAGCCAAAAGCACCTAGTAATGTGTGCAGAGTCATAAATGCCCCTATTAATTTATTTAAATTACAGTATAAATATATACTACTTCCTCCGTTTTTTAAAGATAGCTACAGACCCACTCAGCACGCAGTCCAATGCACATTTTAAACCATTAATAATTCAAATTCGGTACATGTAAAAATTCTAAAAGTTCAATATTTAAAATCTACAAGACGAAACGAATCTAACAAGATCACACTTGGCTATATTTTAACTTGTATAAAAATGAGAAAACTTTAAGTCAAAGTATATAAGTGAACAGTACTCATTAGTCAACAGTGGCTAACAAAAAAAAAACGGAGGGAGTATCATATATAAATAGCATATCCTTTTTGGTAATTTACACATTTCAAAAGCACTTTTCACTTTTATACATCCAAACACACTATTGAAAAAAAGCTGTTTTTTAAACATTCCATCCAAACACAAAAGTTAGCTGCTTCTGCTTTTGGCTTTCACTTCTGCTTCTGCTTTTTTTAAAAGCCAATCCAAACGGTCCCTAAATAAATGCCCAACATGCTTCTGTAAATAAAATCAAACACCAAATCTCATTCATCGATTTGACAGCCTTGTGACCGGGTCTTTCCTACCTTATGACATAGCAAGGTTTGGGTAAATGATTTTATTTTAATATTTTTTCAATAAAGTCAAGGCTTCCGGTATCCATATCCTTCCAAAAATTAAAATTAAATCATTTACCCAAACCTTGCTACGTCTTAAGCTAGGAAATAAAATAGTATTGTGATGATTGTTGCTAAAGAAAACCAGAATCGATGAACAATCGGTTGTGGTCGGGTGGTTGGAGAGAGTCCGTATAATCCTGGAGCTCCCGGTAACAAGGCATTCAAACCGATGTATGAGGTAGGTTTAGTATTTGATTTTATTTACGGAAGCATGTTAGGCCTTTATTTGAAAAATGGACTAATAATAATAAAAATTTAAAGATTTGGGGCTGAAAGAAAATAATTTGAAAGGTTGTCCGATTAATATAAAAATGACTGATTTGGGTAGAGAATTAAATGGAACAAAACAAAATTTTAGGACTGAATTAGCAGTAGATAAAAGAAAATGACTAATATTAGCCCACGTCTCTAATTTAAATTTAAACCCTTGCCATATCAGCATTTAAGGCATAATATCCGGACATAATTAGCATTTGTAGAGGACTAATTTGGTAATAAAATTAAAAAAAAAAGATGGATTTGACTTTTTTAAAAAGATAATGGACATTTTAAGTCTTTTTCCATGTCTAGAAAGTGCATGCATCAAATCCATCCGTTCGGCTCGATTTTAAAGACCAATATGCATGGGTTCCTAATAAACAATTTTTTGGGCATGTGCATGTACTTGTAGTGGCGTTAAGCCGCTAAATCACCAAATGTGATTGTAAATGTTCAATTTTGCGATGACAAAGTTATTACGTAATGTCTCAATTGATTTTTGTATATTTATGAAGGTGGAATATAGTTTTTGATTATATTTTTAAATCATCATAAAATTCGACTCTCGCTATGTGCTGTAACTATATTTTCAAGTTATGGGCCTAAAAATATATCTCAATAACTTATGGTTGTATTATTTTGGCCTAATTCGACAATTCAATAACTTTTTACAAACTAAACCTAATTAATTTTTCAAATGGTATATATACTTGATGGCTTTACAATACAAGGGAATACTCCCTCTGTCTCAGCTAACGTGTACTGTTTGACTTTTGACACTGCTTATTGTTCTACTTTGACTTGATTTTATTGCATGTATATATTTGGAAAAAAATAGTCGAGTTCGGTCTTGTTAGAATCGTATAATCATGTAGTTTTAGAATATATATTTTACATAATTTTTTGTTGTACACATTTTGAAATATTAGCGTTTGAAAAAGTGCATTGGATTGTGTGTAAAAGTGAAACAAAACAAGTTAAGTGGGACGGAGGGTGTACTTTTTTCAGTGACCTACTGACCTATTATAATTAATCAATATTTCACAATACATATCTCTTTATAATTAGCATCCTGGTAACTGAGGTGGTTGGGTTGGAAAGGTTTGGAACGATTTTGTGGTAGGATTGCATGATGTAAATGAGGTTTGGTGTATTTTGTGTTTCCGGAAATAAACGCCATACTTTCTCCAAAAAAAAAACAAAAAAAAAATGGAAAAAAAAAAGAAATAAATCTCTTTGTAATTAACTCACGAATGAATCACCTCAACAAATCTATTCTAAATAGCATGTCGGTACGGTGTGGGGGTACTTGACCCTATAATCTGTTTTTTTTTTTTTTTTTTTTTTTTTTTTTTTTTTTTTTAATGGTGATTAGGAATTAGGATAATGAATGGACTATTAATTGATATAATTCTTACACACCATGTACATTGGGAGAACATATGAGATCATGTATTGGAGCTGTATATAATGATTGGCACCTTTTTGGCCTTAATTAACTTTGAGGCTTCTAGAACCTTGGAAATTCAAATTCTGAGTCCCAATAATTGAGATCTCCCAAGTAATTCAAAATATTAGTCCAAGTAATTGAGATATATCTAATACGATTTGGTTTGGTAGCTGAATCAACACCTACTGAAGAAGTATTTTATATGTGTTGAGTGGTCTTATATACCCCACACATCATTAAATATCTATCACACACCTCATTAACATCTAGCACACATATCTCATCGGGTCAGCAAATCGGTACCTTCTGAATGTCACACATTCAACACCCTATCCAAACCGTATCCAGTACTACCGGAATAAATATCCAAATAGTCCTATAAGTTTCACTATTATTCAATTTGGTGTATAAAGCATTTGATTATCTAAAATGACCCTATAACTTCCATATTATAGGCTTGTAGAAAAAAATAGTCCGAAATGCATTTAATATTCAATTTGAGACCCCCAAACTTTTAAATTATTCACTTTTACCCCCAAAAGTTTTTACTTTTTGCAATTTAGTTCTTATTATATATTTACAATTTTAATAATGAGGAATAAATTGCAAAATTTAGAAACTTTTTATGTGTAGAAATGAATAATATAAAAGTTTATGGACATAAAATTGAATATTAAATGTATTTGAGACTATTTCGGCTAAAATATAAAAATTATAGGACCATTTGAGATAATCAAATACTTTATGGACCAAATTAAATAATAAAGAAACATACATGGGTATTTATTTCCCGGTACTACCTGTTTCTTTCATTATTTCGATCCATATAATTCATTTGTTTTGAACCCACATAATTGTATCCGTTTGAGTTGATTTATTTTTGTTTTTTAAAAAACCAAATGTGAATTGATGAAATTCTTTTAGATAAGATTAAATAATACAAAAACTTCGCGGAAAGGACGATTCATCGCCCAGCACACAAGACGACAAATATGGCAATGAAATCCTTCAAGCGACGAAATTTTAGGAGACGACATTCATCTTCTTTTTCGTCGCATTTCCGCAAATTTCTTGTAGTGAAAGTTTTTATGTAGAAAATAAAAGATTGAGAAAAATGAAAGAAAGAAAACATAATTAAAATTTCCCCATCCCCAGCCCATATAAAATGTGTAATTTTCAATTCATTAATAATTAGTTTTTAACAAAAAAAAATAATAATAAAAAAATAGGAAAGGTGTACCAGGTATCCCAATAGGAGGAAAAAAAGGTTAAATACATCCATTTTCTTTTTTAAAAATCCAAATCAGTCATTTTTTATATTATTACCAAAATAATCCGCTACAAATGCTAATTATATCCAAATCAGTCCATTCTTCACTAATTATACCCTAATTGCTGATGTGGCAAAGGGTTTAAATTTAAACCTGACACGTGGGCATAATATTAGTCAATTTTCTTTTATCTTTTGCCAATTTAGTCCTAAACTTTTATTTTGTTTCATTTAGTCATCAACCCAAATCAGTCATTTTTATATTAATTGGCTTCCAAACTTTCAAATTATTTCATTTCAGGCCCAGAACCTTAAATTAAACACCAAACCTCATACATTGGGTTTGACTGCGTTGTTACCGGATCTTCCAAGGTCTGGTTTCCTTCAGCAACAATCAGCACAATCCTACTTTGTTTCCTACCTTATGACGTAACAAGGTTTGAGTAAATGATTTAATTTTAATTTTGGAAGGTTATGGATACAAGAAGCCTTGATTTTATTGAAAAAGTATTAAAAATATTCAAATAATATTAAAAAATAGCTTGAATTTTATTGTATGTCCAGGCTTCCTGCATCCATAACTTCCAAAAAGTAAAATTAAACCATTTACCCAAAAATTAAAATTAAATCATTTACTCAAACCTTACTACGTTATAAGGTATGAAACAAAGTAGAATTATGCTGATTGTTGCTGAAGAAACCAGAACCAATGAACATCGGTTGCGGTCGGGTGGTTAGAGGGAGTCCATACCCGGAGCTTGAAAGACCCAGTAACAAGGCAGTCAAACCCAATGTATATATGAGGTTTGGTGTTTAATTTTATTTACGCAAGTATGTTGGACATTTATTAGATAAATGGACTAATAATAATAAAAATTTAAGGTTCTGGGCATGAAATAAAATAATTTAAAAGGTTGGTGGCCAATTAATATAAAAATGACTGATTTGGGTAGAGGACTAAATGGAATAAAACAAAAGTTCAGGACTGAATTGGCAAAAGATAAAAGAAAAAGGAATAATATTATGTCCACGTGTCAGGTTTAAATTTAAACTCTTGCCACATAAGCAATTAGGGCATAATTAGTGAAAAATTGACTGATTTGGACATAATTAGCATTTGTAGCGGACTATTTTGTAATAAAATAAAAAAAATAATTGATTTGGATTTTTGGAGAAGATAATGCACGTATTTAACTTTTTTTTCCGAATAGGAAGGGGAATTGAAATTTGATCCCTAAATCTTTCCGTTAACCTTATGCGTTAACCTTATGGTGCATTTGAATTGATGGGTTTGAGTTGGAGCTTGGACAGATTCTAAATCCATGGCTGAAATCCTCTAGCGCGTTGTTTGAATGCATATGGATTTTGAATTTACGAATCCATTTTTATGCCTCAAGTTAAGTGGATTCCGAATCCCTTGTCGTTTGAAATGAATTCATTATTTTTTTTATATATATTGGGTATTCTTATGCCACATTAGATCGAAAACTAATCATTATTTGCTTAAATGGTCACATTAGAGTTTTGCTTAATAAGCTGACAGAACTGCATACCCCTCAAGTCAACTGGAATTGGTGAACTCCATTCAACTTAATCCACCTTTATCATGCATATTATTTCAAATCTTTAATGATAAATTATCTTAAGCCAAATTAAAAAATTTAAATCCACAATATTTAAATCCTCTCTTAAATCAAATCCATCCACACAACTTTTTCAAAACCTGTCACACTTTCATTTTATCTCTTTTATATATTAATCGTCTAGTTCGAATATAATAACATCAAGTATTTTATATACTTCATCCATTTTTTAGAGATAGTTACATTTGTGAATTGAACACTATTTATACAAACATTTTAACTTGAAGTTTTATCATAGTTATTTTAACTTAGCCTAGTGAGATCTTTTTAGATTCATATAGTCTAGTAGTTTTTAAATATCAAACGTTTTAGAATTTTTACTTACACCGAATTTGAGTTATTCATTATTTAAAATTTGCATTGTACTGCGTACGGGCAAATCCGTAGCATACAAATTTTTTTTTTTTAAAAAATCAAATTGCACTTTACCAACTTTACCAATATCAGTTGGTTTGAGGGCCCGTTTAGATTGACTTTTAAAAAAAATAGAAGCCAAAAGTAGAAGCAGAAGCAGAAGTTAAAAGCAAAAGCATGTAACTTTTGTGTTTGGAATGGAATGTTTGAAAAGTGGCTTTTTCTAAAAAAAATATGTTTGGATGAATAAAAATGAAAAGTGCTATTGAAATGTAGTGACTACCAAAAAGGACGTGCTACTTAATACTCCTGGGCTTTATATTTATACTGTAATTTATATTAAGTAGTGGGTATTTAAGTCTTTGCACATTTTACGAGGTGCTTTTGGATTGTGCTTTTGGGAGAAGCACCTCCTGAGCTTATTCTCCCAGAAGTACTTTTTTGGTTTTTCGAGATGCTTTTATTTTTTCTTAAAAACCAAAACAAACACCTAATTTTTACTAGAAGTGCTTTTGGCAGAAGCAAAAGCCAAAAGTACATTCCTAGAAGCCATTCCAAACGGGCTTTGAGTGGATTAATGCTCTAATAGCTTAAATAGGGTCTTGGATTCGAGACATGTGCATGCAAAAAGGTAGGGTCCATTATGTATATTTTTTTTGGATGAGCCATTGAAGGCCTGGGAAAGGGGTGGTGGGAGCCCATGCCACACAATTACAAAGGGGAATAAAGGGGAGGGATAGGGGGCCGGTGGGAATCGAACCTCCAACCTTCCGTTGGAAGTCAGGGGACTTAACCACTTGGGCTAAGTCTTCATCCACCATTATGTATATGGAATACCCATAATATCAAAAAAAAGAAAGAAAAAACAAATCTTTCAAAAAAAGGGAAAATAGTAGATAAATAATAAGTTGTCACTATTATAATGGACCAGGCTACCCGCATGGCCGCATCTCATCCAGCTCTTGTCCTTTGACCAAGTTAACGTTTGGCTCGTCTTGGCAAAAACAACTAAATCGAATCAACATGTGAGATAAACTTACTTTTTTAAAAAAAAGAAAAGAAGATAACTTAAAACATTGTTCAATCAGCTCTTTTTTAAATCTCTGCAAATAGCAGTATTTTGGATTTTAGCATATTATAGTATGCAAAAAATTGGCTTAAAAATTGCCAAACTAATTTTGACTTATTTATTACTCACATAATCAGTTAACAGCTAATAATTGTCAAACAGACCCTATATATTAAAAAAAATGATTGAGCAAATCCAACCTAATTAAGTATACGTGATATTTTTGTGGTTTGAACTTCCACACACCTTTACCGACACATGATAGTCAATATTTTTTTTTTGAAAATAGTATACGTGATACTCCCTCCGTCCCACCCCAAGTGTCCTGTTACTGTTGGGCACGGGAATTAAGGTAGAGTTGGTTTGTGAGTATATAGTGGGGTCCACATAGTTGTTGGAGGGGAAAATTATTTCTATTTATAGAAAGAAGACATTTGTAATGGGACATCCAAAAATAGTAAGTAAGACATTTGGAGTGGGACGGAGGGAGTATTTTTTTTTTCATTTGGGCTTAGTTATTTAAGGTGAAATTTCAGTTTAAATATTTTTTTTATTATAAATAAATATGTTTGTGTATAGTTTTGTGTGGGCATTGAAGGGATACCTCTCCCAAAGCAAAATTCTGCATGCACAAAAACTCAAACTTGAGACATTTGCTTAAACTTCCAAAGCACCTTATCACTCAGGCCAACTACGGTCGGCATATGTTTGTGTATATTTAGTAAGGGCCCGTTTGGATTGGCTTTTGAAAAAAGCAGAAGCCAAAAACAGAAGTAGAAGTGAAAGCGAAAGCAGAAGCGAGTAACTTTTGTGTTTGGATAATATGTTTGAAAAACAGTTTTTTTTTTCAATTATGGGTCTGTTCTGCACGCAGCTTTTGGGAGCTTTTGTGAGCTTTTGGTAGCTTTAGCTTTTATTTCAAAACAAAAGCCCCGTTCTGCACACTAGCTTTTGGGAGCTTTTTGGAGCTTTTAGAAGCTTCTTTTTAGAAGCTACCTGTAGTAGCGTTAAAAAATAAGCTAGGAGCTTATTTTTGAGCAATCACAATTTTAACCTAATAACCAACCCACTACCCAATAGTCTACATAAATATTTGTCCTTTTATGTCATTTCATACATTTTTTCACAGCTACAACTAGTTGTACAAAACACTTAAATAGAACTGACAGCTACAGCTCCCACAGCTCCTTACAGCTCCAGCTCCCTACAGCTCCAGCTTGCAGCTACAGCTCACAGCTTCAGCTCTGCGTGCAGAACAGACCCTATGTGTTTGGATGTGTAAAAGTGAAAAGTGCTTTTAAAATGTGTAAATTACCGAAAAGGATATGCTATTTATATAGGATAGTAGTATTTATAGTGTAATTTAAATAAATTAGTAGGGACATTTATGACCCTTCACACATTAGTAGGTGCTTTTGGCTTCTACTTTTCGGAGAAGCAGCCCAGACACCCCTGGGCTGCTTCTCCCAGAAGCACTTTTGCAGTTTTTCGAGGTGTATCTACTTTTTTCAAAAAACCAAACCAAACGTTTCTCTTTCCTCAAAAGTGCTTTTGGCAGAAGCAAAAGCCAAAAGCACCTTGGTAGAAGCTGTTGGGGCCATATGGAATAATGGGCCGCGAAAGAGCTATTGGGCCATAAGACATGGGCCGGAAGAAAGAGGAAGTCCAAAAAGAAGATGGGCTCAAGATTGGTAAGGCCGAAAGCACATAGTAAACCGAAGGAAGGAAATCGGAGCTAATGAAGATTTCGGCCGAAATGGGAAGAAACAGCCGAGACCTAAACAATCGAAGGGAAGAAAGAAAGAATTCGGCTCAGAGGAGTTAGCCGGAGAGCGGTTATTCCAGCTCCGGCTATAAATAGGGGTCGACACACTCAAAATCAGAGAGATCAATCCAACCCCCAAATTACTTTTATCAATTTTAATTCCTTGTTATCTTTACTGCTTTCTTTACAGCTTTCCTTAGAATCTAGCTTAGTTTGTAGCGGTTACCATTTCCAAATCCACCGTTGCTCCTTAGCAGCTGGTAGTTTGGTTCTCTGTTTTTGGTGAATTCCGCCGTTGTTTCTTAACAACAGGCAGATTCTCCGTTGTATCGTGTTATTGTTGATCAATTCAAGGAAGATTCATTCAATTGTGGGCGCATTATTGTTAATCCGAACCCGTAATCGGTTTGATCCTTTTCCGATAGCCTCCCTTGAGGAGAAAAAGGTCCTTGGCTACACCCGAGCCAAACAGTGGCACGCCCAGTGGGACGCAAAATGGCGTTTGAACAAGCAACTCCAGCAGCAAACACGGCGGCGAGGACTGATTTGCCGCCGATTCAGGAAGAGCGCGCACCAGAAGCCGGAGAATTTCCCCCAGGGTTCCCCGGACCATCACATTTCCATAATCAGGAGTTTTCGAACGATGATTTAACCCCGCGATTCCGAGATCAGGTTCAATTTATGGTGGAGGCGGCGGTTACCAACTCGGTTCGCCAAATCGAAGGAAATATCCTGGCAGCAATGCCAGCCATGTTTAGAGCCGAAATCGCGAGGAGTATGTATCCGATGGGAGCGCAGCAAGCTCCAGTGGCGCAAAATCCACCGCAAAATCCTCACAATTTTCAGCAGCAGGCCTTTAGGCCGCCAGGAGGGCATGGAGCTCGGCCTTTTGTTCCTCCGCAGCAGAGGTACGATCAGCAACAGAATCAACCGCCTCAACCAGCTGCTCAACCGCCTGCTCCAGTGGTTCAACAACAATACGCACCACTTCAGCAGAATCCACCACAACTGGTTGACAGAGAGCTGATTGCTGAGATTATTCGCACACAGTTTGGGAATCTCATCGGCCAGGAGAATAGGCCGATGTATCGGAAACCTTATCCAGATTACATCGAGGAGCAGTATCCACTGCCTAGAGGGGTGAAGGTTCCAGATTTTAACACTTTTTCTGGAGAAGTCGGCCGCTCTACCATCGAGCATATCGGCCGATTTACAGCTCAATGTACCAGAATCGCGCAAAATGATTTTCACAAGCTGATATTATTCAGTTTGTCATTAACTGGCCCAGCATTCGAGTGGTACATTAATCTGCCAGCGGGATCGGTCAATACTTGGGCCGAAATGGAGCGGTTATTCCATGACCGATTCTATAATACTAGTCCGGAAGTCTCGGTAGTTGATCTGACGTCAACCAAACAGAAGGCGTCTGAATCGGTTACTGAATTCATTGAGAGATTTTATGCAGTGAAGGCTCAGGTGAAGACAATGCTGCCTGAGCATGAATATATTCAAATCTTAAAGCAGAATTTGAAGTTTGCCATCAAGGACAGATTGATGGTAACAAGACCGAGGACAGTAGCCGAATTGACGGCTGAAGCGATAAGGATGGAGACATATCTGGCGGAACAAGCGGCTTTCAAATCAAGCCGAAGTCAGAGTGGAAGGTTACAACCTATCCAGTCAGCTGCCTCATTTGCTGAATCTCTGGATAGATGTGAAATGCAGGAAGAATACAATGCGGAAGACGTTCCTGCATTAGCCGAAGTCGCGAGGGCAGAGTTAATCATAAAAAAGCCTATGACTTGTCCAGCACTTCGGCCAGCCAGAGGCAAGGAGAAAGAAGGAGGAGATGAATCTCAAAGGTTTTACTCTTTCGACTTGTCACAAATGGACGAAATATTTGATTATTGCCAGAAGAACGGATTGCTAGAGTTTAAAGGAAACCATCCGCAGCCTACCAAGGATCAGTTGGAGGCCGGATGGTGCAGGTTCCACGGATCAGCCACTCATTCCACGGCCATTTGTGGGCATTTTAGGAAGCTGATTCAGAAACATGTGGATGATGGGAAGCTGAAGTTCCCAGAAAGGCTTATGGCAGTCGATAAGAATCCGTTCCCAGCTGCCAACATGGTGATGGTGCAGCCCAACCAGAATAAATCGGTGCATGACCGACTGGGGGATCAAACATCATCTAGCAAGAGCTCTGTGCACGATCGGCTTGGGGATCAGCCATCGGCTCAGAAGTCAGGAGTATGGAAAAGGCTAGGATCTCCGAAGGGAAAAGAGAAAGTTACAGATGTTTTTGACCGATTGGGGAATTATGAGGTGAAAGAGTGGATCAAGCAATCGGAGAGACATCAGGAGATCGAGGTCGGAGATAAGAGTGAGAGACCAACGTTGAAAATCATAACCAACGGATGGGACTCAGAGATGAAGTTAACAGCCGATAAGCAGAATGGAAAGACTGTGATACAGATCACAGTCCCTGAAGAAGCTGTTAGCCCCGAAATGAAAAAGCTTAGAAGGCCACCAGCAAATACTCAGGTAGGCCGATGGGTCCAAAACTCTCCAGAAAGAAGGCATTTCGATCAACGCCGACATGACCATTCAGCTTGGAGGGCAGAGGAGAGGAAAGTCCCAAAAGGAAAGGGATCATATCGTACTTTCAAGCGAAGAATGCAACGGCTTAAAGCAGCTGCTGCTTCTGAGCAAGAGGAGTATGATATGATGCATATGGAAGAGGACTTCCCTGATGACTGTTCGTTTTCGGGAGGACGAATACTCAATAGGGTATTTTCGGCTCGTTTGAAATCCGAATCAAAAGAAGAGAGGAAGCCGAAAGAAGGACAGGATCGGCTGAAGAACAAAAGTGAATTTCGGCCAAAAGTAATACAACCGAAAGTTGAAAGTGAGCAGCCGAAATCGAAAGAGGAATGGAAGCCTAGACCAGTCCGAACCAGGGAATGGAAACCAAAGACAACTATCATTCCGAATAGTGATACACCCCCTGTTGGGCAATTTAAGTTTGATTTCGGATCTAACGCGAATATGGTGACGGTAACCACCGAAGAGAAAGAGGAGTACTGGTCGGATTCCGAACCAGCTGTGGTTTTCTGTCAAAAGGATGGAGAATACTATGGTGATGAAGAGCCCATAGTGGATTTTTGTTTCGATAAACTTGAGGTATTTCGGCCGGAAGCCGAAATAGAGAAATCTCTTGAGGAAGGATATAAGGCATTTGTTCCAGAAGCTCAACCAGGTACGATTTTGCCTCCAACTGCAAAGATGTCCCAGCATGTGAGGCCTTTATACGTTAAAGGTTGGGTCAATGGGAGACCACTCAGAAGAATGTTTATCGACGGTGGAGCCACAGGTAATATCATGCCACTATCCACGCTAACGAAGATAGGCCGTTCGAAGGAAGATTTACTCCCCACGAGAATGAAGGTAATGAGTTTTGTGGGGGCCCAAACTGCGGCCGAAGGATGTATATTGGTGGATGTAACGGTCGGAACAATATCAATTCCGACCATGTTCTTTGTGGTGGATGCAGAAGTTCCGTATGCGGCCCTATTAGGCCGATGCTGGATTCATACATCCCGATGTTTGCCATCAACGCTTCACCAGAAAGTATGGTTCTGGAAGAAAGATGGCACAGTAGAAGAAGTAGATGGAGTTCAACCTCCATTTCCAGTCAGCTCAGCCGGGCGAATTGATGCGGTGTTATATGAAGAACCGATTCAACCATTCCTAGCAGTGGTAGGGGATCGGTACCCGCAGGTGATCGAGTGTGATTGGACAGATTTGGGGTTTGAAATCAGATACCAGGCCGATGAACGGCCAGTCGAAGAAGAAAGTAAATGATGGAGTCACAACCGAATCAAGCGACCGAGTTCGAATCGGCCGAACTCGGAGTTTCAGACGACAAAGCAGGATGGAGCGATTTAATAGATGCAATTCCAAAGCGAACGCCGGATTTCAAAGCTCAAGACCCCTTGAAGATGGTCAATGTTGGTACAGACGAACACCCGAGGGAGATCCCATTGAGTGCGAATCTTGATCAGCAGATGACAAGCCGATTCAAGGAGGTTCTAGTCGAATTCAAGGATTGTTTCGCATGGGACTATACAGAGATGCCAGGATTGGAGCGGTCGATTGTAGAACACAGACTGCCTATTAAAGAAGGGTTCAGGCCGCATAAACAGCCGGCCAGGAGGGCAGCGCCCGAATTAGTTCCAAAAATAAAAGAAGTAATAGAGAAATTGTTAGCGGCCGGGTTTGTTAGGCCAGCTAAATATGTAGAATGGCTATCAAATATCGTTCCTGTAATAAAGAAGAATGGAAAATTGAGAGTTTGCATTGATTTCAGGAATCTTAATATAGCCACTCCAAAAGATGAGTATATGATGCCTATTGTTGACTTGTTGATTGATTCGGCCGCCAAACAGGGGATGCTATCTTTCATGGATGGATATTCAGGATACAACCAAATTTTTATGGCCGAAGAAGACATTCACAAGACTGCATTTCGATGCCCTGGTGCCATAGGGATATATGAATGGGTGGTGATGCCATTCGGACTGAAGAATGCAGGAGCTACATACCAGAGAGCCATGAACTATGTTTTCCATGACCTCATAGGGGATTGTGTTGAAGTCTATATTGATGACGTCATGGTCCGATCCAAAGATATCGAAAGCCACTTGAACGATTTGCGGAAGGTGTTCGCGAGGATGAGGCTGCATGGAGTCAAGATGAATCCAGCCAAGTGTGCTTTCGGAGTACAGGCAGGAAATTTTCTCGGGTTCCTGGTACATAACAAAGGAATAGAAGTTGATGCGAACAAAACCAGGGCTATCCAAGAAGCCAAACCTCCACATGATAAGAAGAGTCTACAAAAGTTTCTTGGAAAAATCGGTTTTCTGAGACGATTCTTGGCAAATGCGGCTGGAAAGTCGAAACCACTAACCGATTTATTGAGGTTAAAGAAGGAAGAGGAGTTCAAATGGGGAATCGACCAACAAAAGGCCTTCGAACAATTAAAGCAGGATTTGATGAATCCACCTGTGTTGGTTCCTCCAATTTTAGGGCGGCCATTGAAGTTGTATATAGCAGCGGCCGAAGAATCTATCGGAGCATTACTGGCGCAAGAAGACGATGAAGGAAGGGATCGGGCGATTTACTATCTTAGCCGAATCCTAAGGGACGCCGAAGTAAGGTACTCGCCGATTCATAAGCTATGTTTAAGCCTTTATCATGCATGCCAGAAATTAGAATATTATATTCAACCAAGGCAAATGATAGTAGTAGCTTCGGTTGACATAGTCAAGATTATGATGAATGATCCGGTCAGTAGCCGAAGAATGGCCAAATGGGCCATGAAGTTAAATGCATACGATTTGAGATATCAACCTTTAAGGGCTATGAAAGGACAGATTGTAGCCGATTTTCTGGCTGATCATGTGATGCACCCGATAACCGATGACATCGATCATCAGGATCGGCCGAAAGAAGTTGGTGAGATAGGAATTGTATACTTGCAACCATGGGTAATGACATTTGATGGTTCCAAAGCCGCTTCAGGAGTTGGAGCAGGGTTTACCCTACAAACACCGGAGGGCAAGATATACAAATATTTCATGCAACTGCCAGAGTCATATACGAACAACCAAGCCGAATATAAAGCGTTAATTTCGGGATTACAACGGTTGATAGAAGAAGGAGTCAGAGCAATCATTGTCAAAGGAGACTCGCAAGTAGTTGTTCAGCAATTATTAGGCGATTTTTTGGTTAAGAGTTCTCAGTTGATTAGGTTATATGAAGAAGCGGTTACTTTGTTAGAGGAATTTGATGAGGTGTACATTGAGTATATCCCAAGAGAAAAGAACGAAGTAGCCAATGAATTGGCTCAACATGCGGCTAAATATCGGTTGATGCCGATAGCAGGAAATGTAGAAGTGCGTTTGGCCGAAACAGAGAAGGCCGAATGGATAAAAAAGATAGCACAGATATTAGAAGATCCTTCGGAGGCTAATCCAGCCGAAAAACGGAAAGCGATGGACTACGTCATAATAGGAGGATTATTATTCAAGCGTGCTATTGATGGAATATTGCTCAGATGCGTCGGAGAAGAAGACGCTAGAAGGGTAATGGGAGAAGTTCATGAAGGAATATGTGGTGCGCATCGGGCAGGAAAGTCGATGAAGTGGAGTATTATTCGGCTGGGATATTATTGGCCGAACATGGGTCCTGATTGTGAAAAATATGCAAGAGGATGCACCGAATGTCAAAAGCATGGGCCGATTCAGAAGTTACCGGCCGAAGAATTACAGATAATGATCAAACCATGGCCATTCAGAGGGTGGGCCATGGACATCATAGGAAAAGTTCATCCCTCTTCGTCGAAAAGACATGAGTTCGTGCTAGTGGCAACAGATTACTTCACAAAATGGGCCGAAGCTCAGGCGTATGTCAGCATTTCACAAGAGGAGGTGATTGAGTTCATTAAGAGACAGTTGATCTATAGATTCGGGATCCCACAGACGATTCTAACAGATAGAGGAACTGTATTTGTGGGAGAAAAGGTCAAGGCCTTTGCAGTCGAATACGGGATAAAAATTGTGCATTCGTCACCATATTACCCGCAAGGAAATGGACAAGCAGAGGCCACAAACAAACAGCTAATAGGAATCATAAAGAAAATGATTGAAGATCAACCAAGAAAATGGCACGAAAAGTTATCTGAAGCACTGTGGGCCTATCGAAATGCTAAAACTTCAGCTACTGGGTTCACACCATTTCGGCTGACTTATGGAATGGATGCAGTATTGCCAGCCGAAATAACAGTGCCGACTTTGAGAACAAGTCAGGCGGATTCAATGTCAGCCGAACAGTATGATCGTGCGATGAAAGATGAGTTATTGGAGATAAATGCCAATCGGGTACAGGCCTTTGAGAATTTGCAGAAAAATAAAGATATTGTGGCCGATTGGTACAATAAGCGAATTCGTCTCAAGCGGTTTGAAGTCGGAGATTTAGTCTGGAAAGTTATATGGCCGCCTAAGCAGAAGGACGGCCGATTAGGTAAGTGGAGTCCCAATTGGGAGGGACCATTTATTGTTCATACAAGATTACCGAATGGAGCGTACGTGTTGGTGGACGAAAATGGTGAGCAGATGTCAAATCCAGTTAATGCAAGATACATGAAGAAATATTATCCATCAGTATGGGATCAAACATTAAGCGATACGAAAAAGTAAAGATTTTATTGCATGAACGAATAAGTACAAAGAAGGTGCTACTTCGGCCGAAAGCGGCGTCGATAGCCCGAAATTACAATATACAAGGGAAACGTCCTATACTAAGCAGGCATATACAAGGGAAAGGTCCTTGAAAGACATTCAGCCTTGTAGAAATGCCGCTAAAACTATCGGCAACACAGAAGCGGGGCACAGTTGCTTGCCCCAGAACAGTATTGCCGATTTAAGTCCTACCACCGAACTTCTACTCTAGGATACGATAGAACGAAAAGTACAACGTCCCAGAGGTAGAAGTCAAACTCGGGTACAGCCGCCGCACGACCTCAGACAGAAGAAGGAGGAGTGCAGCGAGGCAGTCACCCAAAAGCGGTGGAAGGGGGAAAGGAGGGAGGAATAACTAGGGGTAGTTATTCCCCCCATTAGAAAAGGTCCGACTGGATATGCATCCGCAAAGTCGAAAAGGGGCACATCAGCATAGCCGTCGAGACCTTCATTTGGAATAATATATAAAGATCCTCGCCCATACGAACAGGGCGAAAAGAGCATTAGTTGAACTCGTGTTGCATAGCCAAAAGATTTTCGTATCACGTCTGGAAATCCTGGTACAAGAATACTTGCCGGAGGCCATGGGGGAACTGGAGACAGGAAGTTGAACAAGGGAGAAGGGAGATCCATATTGTTATAAGAAAAAGGGAAAAAAGGGAAGTGATGGATAAGTGTCAACAATGCCGGGTATTTATAGAAGGAGATAAGTGCTCGGCGGAAGAAACGGTCAATAGTAAATGTTATTTATGGGAAAACGTTACAGCTGATTCCCGGAAAAAGCTGCTAATATTCAGAAATCAGCAATAAAGGAGACCGAAAACAATGGAATTAACGGGATACGAATCACATTACAAAAGATACAAAAGATACGAATCCAAGTACAATGTATCGGCCAACATAGTCTAAAAAAAGGCCGATTACAGCTGTCAAGAAAGGGAAGAGTGACCGAAATTTACACTTAACAAAGGACAAGTCAAAACACAGAACTGATATGCAAAGACAAATTAGTGGTCTTCCTGGGCGTCAGAAGGAACAGCATCATCCAAGCCTCGCGAGGTGGCGGTAGTAGGATTAGCCGAAGATGTCATCAGATTCGGACTTGCCGAGGGAGAAGGACCAGCAGTTTCGCCAGGAGGGAGGTGAACGGTCGATGAACCAGCACCACAGGAAGCACCAGTTTTCCCTAGAAGAAAAGAAGGAAAAGGGAATAATAAGTAAGAGAGCATAAAAGAAAAATCATGACAGGAAATGGAAGGAAGCAGGGTACCTGAAGGAATGATTGGCAAAGGTGGGTTATCGCCCGAAGGGGAGGACTCTATTTCGGAAGGGTCCAAAGGAAACAAGACATGTGGAGAAAGGACTTGAACAACACTGTGCCCACCAAGGCTCTTGATGGCCGAATCCAGTTGACCAACTAAAGACTGGGTTTCGGCCCATTTTTCTTGGAAGGTACCAATAATGTAATCGTTGAAACTGATCCGCATGGCCAAATAAGAAGCATCCTCCTGAGAATCCAAGATTTTGGCCCTAGGAGCTTCGGCCGATTGACGAAGAATTTTGATCGATTGTTTCAGATCGGCCGATTTTCGCTTAGTGTGAGCCAAAGTTAATTCCAAATCCTTCTCTTGTCTCTGGAGCTTAGCTATCTCAGCCCGAATCAAAGCAAGATCTTCGGACTGTTTAAGTTCCTGAGATTCCACTACAGACAGCTTACTCATTTGAGCCCGATACTCTGCAGAATAATTGTCAAAGATGGCTCGTGAGGAGGCTGCAGCCTCACGTTCGGCGGCAAGCTTATGTCGCATTTTTAAGTGAGCCAGAAGTTCCTGATCCATTGAGAGGACAGACTTCGTAATCATCTGAAGAGTACCATTCAGATTCAGAGATACCATCTCGTCATGAAATTGCTGCTCAAGATGGGACAAGAGAATAAGGATCGGTTTAGGGTTGACGAATTCCACGTCAGATTGTCGGCCAATTAGATTGCATAGCCTGGCCAGACAATCACCAAGGTGAGTAGAAAGATCCGACGGACGAGAGACCAGAGACGCGGGAGAAAAGAAATCGTCCAAAACATGCCGATCAGGAAATGGCGATAAAGGGACCTGATCGGCAGGGGTTTCATCAGCAGCCATACCACTAGGTAGGGGGCCAGACGGTTTCGGAACAACTAAAGATGAAGGTGTAGCAAAATCCGTAATAGGCTGAGGACGATCGACCGAAAGAGGGACAGAAGGGTCGGCCGAAGTAGAGCTTGCAATCAAACCCCGAGGGGTAACAGCAGAAGAACTAGCGGGAACAGCCAAATTACTGGAACTGGCCGATGTGCGAAATTCGGCTACCGGAGGAGCCGATACCACAGTTGGAAGTGGTTGAACATCGGGTTGTGGCAAAATAGGTGGGACCTGACAAGAATAAGAAAGAGGAATTAGTCGAAGGAAAGGAGCCTGGAAAAGGAGAAAAATAGTGTAACGAACCGCAAAAAGGGAGGCAGGGATTCTGCCAAGCGGTGAATGAGATGAACGCCTCCTGGTCTGAGTAGGAGGGAGAAAGTCGACGAGAGAGGCCGAAGGCGAAGCAGGCCTTTTTCGACCAGGTTCTGAAGTAGAGGAGCAAGGAACATCTGAAGAAATCGGATAAGTGAGACATAAAGGAAAAGGAACGAGCAACGACCGAAGAAGAGAGGAAAAGAAAAGAAACATACCTGGGCGAGAAGCGGAAGACGAACCGAGAATGCGCTGAGGAGTGGAACCCGGAGATGATGAAGGGACAGTAGAGAATGCCAGAATAGGAGAGAAACCACCCCTCCGCAGAACTGAATCAAGGTTGGCACTAAAAAAGACGCCAGCAACACCGTTCCACCAAGACTGAAAACGGGAGGTAACGGACCCTGGACGAACAGCAAACTTCCAAACCTTGAAGGAGATCAAACGTTTGTGATAGAGGGAGCATTGCTGACGACTGGTAGAAGCAGAGAGGCGTCTACCGGCTCTGAGGGCCTCCACTAAGTCTTGACCAAAGCCGAATTGGCGGCTAACCAGATGGGGATTGTAAACTTCAAAAGGAATAGCAGACTTGGCAGAAACAAATGTGGAACCATTGAAGATCGGGCGGGGTAATATACACCTGTTCCATATTTGAGCAAAAGCCAAAGGAAGAGGAGTCCCGAAAGGGGAAGTAACAATATTCCTGACCCAAGCAAAGTCAGCTTTCCGATAGTGATAATGAGAAAAGGCTTGTTCGGCAGTGCGACCCAGGAAATAGTTGATCCAGTGGGGAATCGACAAAGGAGGAAGGGGTGCTCTAAGAAGATCAGGAGCGATAAAATGGTTAGGACGAATATCATGGGGAGGAAATTGGGAAATGTCGCGAAAGTGCCAAACTAACCACAAGTAAAGGAACCATAACGGGCCACGGGCTTTATCAGACGAACCTTTTTCCCAACCCGACACAGTAGCCGAAATACCCGCATACAGATGAGCGAGGAAGAAATCGGCTGAAGGCAGGGTCACATGATTAAGAAATGCCGAAGCAAAAGAATGTGTTTCGAGGAGAACACCCTTGGAAGGAACACACCAGAAGAATTTCGTAAGGAAATACATCATAAAAGCAAGAGGTTCTGAAGGGTGTGGAGTAGGCGAAATAGGATCACTCTGATGGGAAACGATCCAATTAGCAAAGGAATCGCCAGAGGAAAAGCCAGTATTTTTCTCCTTGGGCAACGACATAATGGCGAGGTTATCCCCACGAACAGAGAGGCCAAGGAGAAGTTTCACGTCCTGAATGGTGGGAGTCATCATCCCCCAAGGGAAACAAAAACAGTTCACAGAAGGATTCCAGAAGCAAAGGAGGGCCTGAATAGGGCGAAGATCTGTGGGAAGTGGCAAGGTACTAAGGGAAATCATACGGTAGACGTATGACTTATGCCAAGAGTCACGACAGTGGGGTTCGAGGTGATGATACCACGCCACAAAATCAGGAGAGGGCGAAGACCAATTAGCGAAAGATGAAGGGAAAAGCTTGGAAGAGAAACAAGGCTCATATAGAAGAACAGAACGATTATCAAAGATCCGAGCAGTACATTCATCGATATCTTCAGGAATGCCCAACGGACCTAAGGAATAGAAGCCCTCAGGCAAGAGGCGAACTGCGGAATGAGAAGCAAAAGAGTTCCCAATTCTGAGAAGATCAGCAGAAAGAGCAGTAACAGGGGCAGAGGGATTTTCCATCGGAGAAAGTGGAAAGAGAGAGAGATAGAGGAGAAGTTGGAGAGGCAGTTCACTCCGAGTACGTGGTGGGCTACGTAAATAGGGGAATGATGGAGAGCATCCTCGAGAAGGAGAAAATAACCGCCAAAAGGAAGAAGAAAGGGAGGTTACTTGGGCTCTTTCGCGTGGAAGCAATTCGCCCAAGTAAGGAGGGCATCTGTTGGGGCCATATGGAATAATGGGCCGCGAAAGAGCTATTGGGCCATAAGACATGGGCCGGAAGAAAGAGGAAGTCCAAAAAGAAGATGGGCTCAAGATTGGTAAGGCCGAAAGCACATAGTAAACCGAAGGAAGGAAATCGGAGCTAATGAAGATTTTGGCCGAAATGGGAAGAAACAACCGAAACCTAAACAATCGAAGGGAAGAAAGAAAGAATTCGGCTCAGAGGAGTTAGCCGGAGAGCGGTTATTCCAGCTCCGGCTATAAATAGGGGTCGACACACTCAAAATCAGAGAGATCAATCCAACCCCCAAATTACTTTTATCAATTTTAATTCCTTGTTATCTTTACTGCTTTCTTTACAGCTTTCCTTAGAATCTAGCTTAGTTTGTAGCGGTTACCATTTCCAAATCCACCGTTGCTCCTTAGCAGCTGGTAGTTTGGTTCTCTGTTTTTGGTGAATTCCGCCGTTGTTTCTTAACAACAGGCAGATTCTCCGTTGTATCGTGTTATTGTTGATCAATTCAAGGAAGATTCATTCAATTGTGGGCGCATTATTGTTAATCCGAACCCGTAATCGGTTTGATCCTTTTCCGATAGCCTCCCTTGAGGAGAAAAAGGTCCTTGGCTACACCCGAGCCAAACAGAAGCCAATCCAAACACCCTCTAAATAGGATGAATTAACAACCCGGTGGATCAACTAACTGATCCTCTTAATATTAAGCTACTTACATATCTCATTATTATCAACTTCGTCCAACATTTCTTTTTTTTTTTTTTTTTTTTTTCCTGTTGTTGTAGGAGATTGAACAATGATATTAAATGGGTAGTCCACCACTGTGGGCACAAAGATTCAATTAACAAACTTTATATTTAATTAACAAACATTCACAATAATTTTAACTTAACTTGCTGTGGGCACAAAGATCCAATTAGTCACATAACTTACATTTAATTCCAAAATCATCTATAATCTATTTCAATTTCTCAATCGTATAACTATAATATTGACAACACAATCAATCCTTCATACTATTAATGATGATTAGTGCGAAATAAGATACTCATTTGGTCACATAACTTATTTTTATTTGGACAAACCTTAAAATCACCAACTACAAGAAAAGGTTTTTGCAACGGAATTTATGATGGAGAAAAAAAAATTATTGCAATTTGTGCCATTAATTTATTTCATTGCTATTTGATACAGATTTTGTGACGGAAATATACTTTATGGTAAATAGAGGCTGAATTTGCGACGTAATAAATTATGTCGCACTTAAAGACAAAATTTGAGATGATTTTTTATTTTTTTTACGTTACTATTTTAGGCAGTTTTCATGATAAAATATGTTTATATTGCAATTTGAGACAATTTTATAGTCCAAGCCAACAATGAACACGCGACAGGCGGGAATACTTACGTACCACTATACTACGACGACTTTGCAAGAGTTATTGTTTGTCTGGTTGTAATATGCAATAGTATGATGGTCTGTCTTTTGTTGAGTTATTGTTTTGGCCTGTGATCATTTCTGGTGCGTTTTTTGTTGTGGGATGTTTGCTTCTGGGGTCTGCTATGCCTCTATTTATTTTGTTTGGCCTCTCTATATATGCTTAGGGGGCAGTTTGTTGTGACTAGTGTTGGTAGGTAATGCAGGCGAGGACAACATTTTGTATGGGTTAATCCCATGCTTTTGTCTAATAATAAAATAAGTCCCTTCCTCAAAAAAAAAAGCCAACAATGAACACCATTAATGGACTCAATGTTTGAATGTTTCATCAATAATATAATTAATTGCCTATTCGAGAAATTCAAAAAGTATATGAACCAAATTGACATTACAAATAACTTATGAGACCAAACCGGTGTTACGTCTCACAATAATTGTCATCAATCAACAGGAGAACTGAATGGGCCGTCATTAGTGTAGTTTTAAACACAATTGAGAAATTCAAATGGTATCTAGACAATTCTGGAATTAAATGTTAGTTATGGGACTATTTTGAACAATATCCTACTTATTTTTTTAGGTGAATACCAGGGTATCCTCAGGTCTCATAGGGCCAAATACTAATCCCTTGAGGATCTGCTGGGCATTGAAGAGTTTTCTTTCCCAAAGCAGAATTTTGCATACACAAAGGCTCGAATCCGATATCTTTGCTTAAACTGTCAAAGCCCCATACCACTCAGGCCAACTACGTTTGGTATCTTTAACCCACTTATAATGTCTACAAATACACATAAATATAAAGCAGAAATTATGTATTTTTTTTGTAAACAATGACACTCATGTGTCGGTAAAGGTATGTGGGAGCCCAACCACACAAATTACAAAGGGGGATAAGGGGAGGGATAGAGGGCCGGGTGGAGAATCGAACCCCCAACCTATAAGATGGGAGTCGGGGAACTTGACCACTATTGTGTCCCTATCCCAAAAAAGCAGAAATTACGTAAGAAAATATCATTTCCCTATATTTTTGTTGCCCATTCTCACTACAAGAAAAATCGGATTTACCGACCAACATTTGCGGTCGCAAACAACAAATTCCGGGTTGTCTCAGACCCTTACTGACCGCACTTCCGATCGGAGGGTGACGGTCGGTATAAAGATTGTCGCTATGTGGTCGTCGACCGCAAAAGCTTTCGTCGGAAGCATAAGCGACCGAATTACCGACCACAAATGCGGTCGGTAAGTGTCGCCGACCGAAAATTTTAATTTTTTATTTTTCACAAATTTGAGGTTACCGACCGAATTACCCACCGAAATGTGCGGTCGCTAAAACCACACCATATAAAAGAAAAATTATGCTCAGGAGGGCTCGAACCAATCATCTTAGCACCACCAAGTCTTAGCCTTAACCAACTTGGCTAATTATCTAGCCCACCAATTATGTCCCGCTGTGCGTCGTATATATATTAAAGCATTCCCACATATATTTTGCAACATGATGAAGAGAGGGTCGAACCCGGATGAGGAACATACATCCTCGCGCAGGTGCCAACCGGACATCCTACCTTTCGTGTCATTATATGTAAAGCATTATATATAGTATATATATTTACATCTATAAATATTAGAAAATAAAAAATCTAGTAATATATTTGTTAGGGATATTTCTAGTATTGTGAAGATGTTCGTAATATTTGTGGTTGTTGCAACATCTGGCCAACAACGTCTATTATTCTTCTCTGGAAAAGCACAAGATAGTACAGTGACGTGACTTTTCCCCTAGCAGGCCTTAGAGAGTTTTAGATGGGCCTTAAACCCCATATAAATACATGTCTTCATCCTAGGGAGGTTAAGTATCTTAGAGCTGTTGATCAGAATCCCCTGCATTTCGTTGTTGCCAGAAGACTCCAACAACCATCCTACTACTGGTATAGCTTTAGTTGTTGTATCTTCTTGATTTCGATGGGATTTTGGGATTGTGTTTAGGAATTTATGGGTTATCATTTGTAAACACAATCTGGGTATTTTGTAGGTGTTTTAGCACCATTGAGCTTATCTTGTTTTGAGTAGCTAGATTCCACAAACACCATCTTAGCACCTGCAGGTGAATTGAGTGCATTTGGGTAGATAATTGAAGCTCCCATGTGTTCTTCTTGTCTATTTGGGTAGATAGGAGAGTTCACTAGAACGTAAGGGTGTGTAGGGTGTGATTGACTCTTGTTCAATTTGTTTGATGGAGATTTAGTGAAATCCTGGCTTGCAGCCCCCCGATTGTAGATCGGTTGATCGAACCGGGTAACCAAACTCTTTGTGTTCTTGTTTATTTCCGCACTCTGTTTGTGTCTGCCTCTGGTTGTGGTTTGCAGGTTGTTGAGACATCACTCAAACAACGCTCACAGGGTTTTATATATTAGATTGGGCCTGTCAATTGGTATCAGAGCAGGGCTCTAACGTTTAACTGAGTCCGGTCCAAAATGAATAGGAAAGGTGGCTATGTCTCGCGACCTCCTCTGTTTGATGGTTCGAATTATCCAATCTGGAAGAATCGGATGAGGATATTTCTTAAGCATACTGGTGTAGATGTCTGGAATGCTGTTCTAACACCATGGGAACAACCTATGAAAGAGGTCCGCACGCCTGCTACTGAAACATCTGCTGCGATTACCACTTTTGTTCCTGCTTCTCAAGAAGAAATGTCTGCTGCTCAGAAGAGCAAGGAACAAGGGAACAACACTGCCTTAAACTGTTTGTTCAATTCTGTGGATGAGTCACAATATCATATTATCTCAAACTGTGAGACAGCTCATGAAGCCTGGACTGCTTTGGAAGCAGCTTGTGAAGGATCTTCTGATGTGCAAGCCCTGAAACTTCAGAGAATTGAGTCTGCCTTTGATAGCATTCGGATGCAAGAGGATGAAAATATTGCTGCTTATCATGCTCGGTTCAAGAAATTGGTCAATGAGGCTCAGTCTTTTGGTTTGAAGTATGAAAATGCAAAGCTGGTTCGAAAGATGCCGAGAACGGTCACTCGGAAGTATCAATCGAAGGTGTCTACCCTAGAAGAACTTGAGAAGACCAAGTCCTTTACTCTTGAAGCGTTGGCTGGTTCACTTCAGACATTTGAGATGAACTACTTGGAAGAAGAGCCTACTCGCAATCTGGCCTTTAAAGTTGAGAACGAGATTCAATGTGTTGACAATGAAGAAAAGGCTTATTTGACAAAGAAGTTGGCAAGGATGTTACAGGATAAGAGAGCCAAGAAGCTGAACTACAAGAGAGATGACAAAGGTCGTTATCAGCGCGGTGTTTCATCATCCCGTGAACAACCTTCCAAGAATAAATCAGGTGGTTCCTATGATAAGAGGAAGAATTATAAGAAGCTGGATCTACCCGATACTTTCAAGAACTTGAAGTGTTATGATTGTGAAGGCGTTGGCCATAAGGCATCTGAGTGTCCCACTGCGAAGAGAAGAGTTGGAAAAGCTCTTCAGGCTACCTTAAGTGATGATGAGAACAGTTCAACTTCCAAGGAGGAGGAAGATGATAGTGAAGGAGAGGAGATGATAGCTTATACTGTGAAAGATGTTGTTCAAACAACCAAAGACACTCTGTCCAAACATCTGTCTGATACAGAGTCTCATGAATCCGACAGTGAGACTAGCCAATATGATCCTGATGAAGTTCTTTCTGCTTATGAGATGGTGAAAGAGGATCATGCTTGTGCTGTTGCAGAGAATAAGAAGCTGCTCGATCAGAAGGGTGATTTATTGATCCTTATTGATGAGAAGGATGCTGAAATCTTAGGACTCAAGCAATCCTTGGCTACTGTGTCCACTGAAAGGGTACCCTATTGGAGGAGAACGCTGCACTACTTGCTAAATCCCAAAGGCTAGATAACATGGTTAAAGGCAAAAACAAGCTGGATGAGATTATCACTCAAGGGAAATCACTATCCAATAGAGAAGGTATTGGCTACAGACGCAATCATCAATCTAACAAGAAGTCTGCACCTATTTTTGTGCGTGCAGGTACCCTTGACTCCAGTACTTCCAAAGAACATGAGAAAGTTGATCGTACAGAGTCCCTTAAGAAGAACAAAGACTGCACTTATTGTAAACTCCAAGGTCATCCTGTCCAACTCTATCAAAAACTCACCAAAGATCTTCTTGGTGGTCGACCAGTTGTCTGGCCATCACTGGAACTACAGAAACAGGTCAAACTCACCATGATGTGGATTCCCAAATCAAAGATTGTACCCAAAGTATGCTTGGTTGTACTCTCTGCTCAGAAAGGACCTAATGATGGTAAGTGGTATTTTGACAGTGGTTGCTCTCGTCATATGACTGGTAAGAAAGATTTTCTCATTGATTATGTGGAATCTGACTGTGGAGAAGTACTATATGGAAATGGAGCTCGTAGGAAGATTTGTGGTTATGGGAAAGCAAAAGGTGCAAACATGGGTTTTTTAACTACTGTCTACTATGTTGCTGACTTATCTACAAATCTTATTTCCATAAGTCAACTTTGTGGTGAAAAGTTCTTTGTTGGTTTCACTGATGAAGATTGTATGGTCATTGATCCTGCCTATAATTGTATTATTAAAGGAGTACGTTCCTCTAACAACTGCTATGTCTTAAAGCCTGCCGTGGAATCAACTCTTTTGTCACAGGTTGAAACTGCCAGGCTATGGCATCAAAGATGTGGGCACATGAACTACAAATCCCTTATTCAACTCAGTAAGTCTGGCGTTGTTCGTGGGTTGCCCAAACTACGGAGCAAAGACAAGACAGTTTGTGGTGCTTGTGCTAAGGGTAAACAAATCCACTCCTCTCACAAAGTAGTGGATACTATTCAGACTACAAGGTGCCTTGAGTTGTTGCACATGGATTTGATGGGACCAACTGAAGTCCCAAGCCTTGGTGGTAAGAGGTATATATTTGTTTGCGTTGATGATTTTTCACGATATACTTGGGTTGACTTTTTGAAGTCCAAAGACGAAGCTGTTTCAGTTTTCTCTAAGCCATCCTTAAGGATCATGGCGGAGAAGGATCTCAAGATAGGACGTATTCGATCCGATCATGGGAAAGAGTTTGAGAATCAGTTGTTTGCACAACTCTGCAACAACCTTGGTATTGCTCATGAGTATTCAGCTCCTCATACCCCACAACAGAATGGTGTGGTTGAGAGAAAGAATCGTACTCTACAAGAGATGGCTCGTTCTCTGCTCCATGATAGCAATTTAGGAAAGCGTTTTTGGGCTGAAGCTGTTAATATCTCATGCTACATCATTAACCGTGTGTACGTACGCCCTCAGACTACTACTACTCCTTATGAAATCTGGAGAGGAAAGACTCCAAATATTTCTCATCTTCATGTCTTTGGGAGTGTATGCTATGCCTTGAAGGATTGAACTAATATCAGAAAGTTTGATTCGAAATCCGATGAAGCTATTTTCTTGGGATATTCGGTGGATTCAAGAGCCTACCGTGTCTATTTGAAGAGGACTTCAAAGGTTATTGAAACAATCAATGTTGTTTTCGATGATGCTAATCTCTCTGCTCCTCGTAATGATGATGATGATCCTATTCGGATTATTCCTCCTGTCTCTTCTAGTACTACTCCTGAAGTGGTTCCTCCCTCGGATCCTATTGAAGTGTCTGATTCTGAAGAAGTTGATCCGGTTGTCGACACAACAGCTGAACAACCATCTGCTCCTGATTCTCCTAAAAGAAGAGGTCCAAAGCGTGGTCCATGAGCACTTAAGTATCATTCTAAAGATGATATTTATTGGTGATCCCTCTGGGCCTAGACACACTCGAGGTCATCAGCTCAACATTTCTGAATTGGCAAATATGTGCTTTCATGTTATGAGTTGTTTTGTTTCATCTATTGAGCCTAAGAATGCTAATGAAGCTTTACAAGATGAATTCTGGATAGCTGCAATGCAGGATGAGTTGCTTCAATTCAAACGCAATGATGTTTGGGAGTTGATGGAACAACCAACAAGAGTCAATGTCATTGGCACTAAATGGGTTTTTCGGAACAAGACTGATGAGCATGGAACGATCATTCGCAACAAAGCTCGCCTAGTTGCCCAAGGATTTACACAGATTGAAGGTCTGGACTATGATGAGATTCGCCCCTGTTGCTCGTATCGAGGCTGTCAGGTTACTTCTTGCTATCTCTTGCTCTCTTGGCTTTAAATTGTATCAAATGGACATCAAAACTGCCTTTTTGAATGGGTATATCAAGGAAGACATCTATGTATCTCAGCCTATTGGATTTGAATGTCCTGATCATCCTGATCATGTGTATAAGGTCAAGCGTGCTCTTTATGGTCTTAAGCAGGCTCCTCGCGCCTGGTATGAACGGTTGTCCACATATCTTCTGGACAAAGGCTATGTTCGTGGGAATGTTGATAAGACGTTGTTTGTACAACGTACTGATAACCATTTATTAGTTGCACAAATTTATGTTGATGATATTGTTTTTGGCTCGACTTCAGATGCCCTTCGAGATGCTTTTGTCCACTCCATGCAGACTAAATTCGAGATGAGCATGATGGGAGAGCTCACCTTTTTCTTAGGATTGCAGATTAAGCAAACATCTGATGGGATTTTCCTTAATCAGGAGAAGTATGTTGGCACCATGCTTCAGAAATTCAAAATGGAGGATTGCAAAATTGCTCGATCTCCACTTGGCCAACATGACAAGATTTCTAAAGATGAAGCTGGGGTTTCTGTTAATCAGAAAATATATCGCAGCATTATTGGAAGTCTCTTATATCTCACTGCTAGTCGTCCAGATATATCTTTCAGTGTTGGTGTTTGTGCTAGGTATCAATCTGATCCTAAAGAATCTCATCTTCGTGCTGTAAAGAGGATTCTTCGGTACATTAAGGGAACTTCTGGGCTTTGTCTTTGGTATTCTAAACGATCTTCACTTGAGTTGAGTGGCTACACAGGCTCTGACTAGGCTGGTTGTTCCGATGACCGAAAATCAACCACTGGAGGGTGCTTCTATCTTGGACAAAACTTGGTTAGCTGGTATTCTCGTAAACAAAATGTTGTTGCTTTATCTACTGCTGAGGCCGAATATATTGCTGCTGCTCATTGCTGTACTCAGTTGATTTGGATGCGCCAAATGCTCCTTGATTATGGTATTTCCTTGGAAGATTTCCTTATTCAATGTGATAATACCAGTGTCATTAATATCTCCAAGAACCCCGTGCAGCATAATCGGAGTAAACGCATTGACATCAGATTTCATTTCATCCGAGATTTGGTAGAGGATGGTCTATGTAAAATTCAGCATCTCTCGTCGTTGGAACAACTCGCAGACATCCTCACTAAGAACTTGGACACTTCTGGGTTTGAATTATTGAGGCGCAGTCTGGGCCTCTGCTTTTCTCACTGATGGGCTATAACTCGGGCGGGCCACTGTTTTTCTTGGATATTATTATTTTTTTTTTGCCCAGGCCCAGGCCCAGGGGGAGTACTCTTAACCGATTGAGACGGTTTCCAGTGCACGTCTTTCTTACGCACGTCTCACACTATCTCTCCCCATTCGACTCTGCAAGTTCCTCTTTACCGTTTCTCCTTTCGACAATTTTTGAAATTTCTCTTGCAATGGCGTCTCCCTCCAGCTCCAATATTAACCTTGATGAAGTCGTAGATGCTCAGCCCCTTGCAGTTGATGATTCACTCTATCGGGCTCGTCTTGTTGCTGAACAATCTCCTGGAGAAGATCAATTTGAGGATGTGCGCGACGATATCGATGCCGTTGTAGATGATTACTTCGTCGCTGACCCTGACGATGCGAATATGGAGTCCAATGTTGATGTTGAGAAGGGTTCTTACCCTCAGCCAACTCCGGACAATGTCGAGACATCATCGGCCGGCGCAGATCCAACAGCGGGTGTTCCGACAACAGCAAACCCTAAAACGGGTTCTGAATGTCCGACACCTCCTTCGATCCCTGCCCCCGATGCGTCTTCGTCCGTCCCTGTGCCTCCCGGCTCCAGTTCCCCTCTTTCGCCGACGGCCGTTGCTACTGGTGAAGGTTTTTTGTTAATTCTAGACCCCGAGACCAATCCTCCACTTCATTCTGGGACTGCTCAGCAGGTTCCTTTTGGTGGGTCTCCTCCTACTGATGTTCCGACGTCCCAAGAACAACCTTCCCAGGATGATCCTGATGACACTCCTCTTGATGAGCTACTACGACAGACTCGTGCAAAAGGGAAGCGCAAGGCTGTTCCTACTGTGTCCACACAACCTTCGAAGAAGAAGTCTAAGAAAGCGGCTCCTAAGAAGAAATTTGTTCCTGGTCTCAAGGAGTCTGATGCTCATTCGCCTCTGTATTTCTCTGCTGATGGAGAAAGGTATGCCTTGGAAACCCTTCCATCTCGTGGTTTCATTTCTGAAGAGTGCTATGTGCATCCTTATTATGATCAGATTGGTTTTTCTGAGTATTTGGAGAAGAAACATCTTTCTGTCTGGGCTACTTCTCTTAAGCGATATTCCCTTAATATTGTTCGTGAATTTTATGCTAATTTACATCTTGATGTTCTTGATCTTTTTTTCCCCTGGTATTGCAAAATTTACCTTCGTGGAGAGTTGCTTGATCTTACTCCCTCTGTTTTTAATGAGTTGTTGGAACTTCCTACCAACACTGATATGACCAATCCCTTTGATTTGCTTAATGCTGAGCTAGCTACCATAGCCTCTACTATCTCTGCTTCTAAGAAATATGCTTTTGGTAGACGTGCTATGAGTCCCTCTGATCTGTCTATGAAGTATAATTGCCTGTTTAGGATTGGTGCTTCGAACTTTCTACCTACATCTAATGCTAGTCAGCTCAGTTCTCTTATGGGCAAGTTCTTGTACTCTATTGATGAATGTCCAGAGATTCTTAACTATGGTTACCTGATCATTAAAAATATGTTAAGATTCTCTCGTGGAAAAATTGAGAAGAACACTCAATTGCCTTATCCTGCCCTTATTACACTGTTTGACCATTCCTGCCACTTGCTTGCTCCAAATGAGGCCTTTATTAAGGTTAAAAATCACCTGCCCTCTGACAAGCTTAAAGGACTGCACAATGATTTCAAGCTTGGTCCTCAAAAGCTTGGATCTGCATTGGTTGATCATGTTCGAGGTGAGCCGCAGCAAGTTGAGAAGGAATTAGGAGCTCTCAATGACAGGCAGATGGGGCTCAAGAGACAAGTTCGTAAGCTGATTGCACTTCTTCCCCACTCCTTTGATGCTCCAGCTAAGGGGGAGGATGACTCTGAGGATACTCCTTGATCTGCCAAGTAAGGGGGAGTGCCAGTGGAAAGGGATTGCAGGGTTGGCTATCTTTCTGATGTTGGAACAACAACTTTTGTAGTTTTTATTGGTTCAGACTTGTATATGTTCAGACACTACTTTACTTTGGTATTCTGGATTTCTGGTCTGTATATGATGGATTTGATTCTGGATGCTATGTCTTTTGGATATGGTATTATCTTTTATGGATGGATGTTTTTGACTATGCCTGTTCTTCTTCAGCTCCTATCTTTTATGGCATGATTGGTTGATTGAATTCTTTATGCTCATTTGATCTGATTATGTCTATCTGTGCTTCTTCCATTGATTTGCTACTTGGCCCGATCATCTCCACAAAGGGGGAGATTGTTAGGGATATTTCTAGTATTGTGAAGATGTTCGTAATATTTGTGGTTGTTGCAACATCTTGCCAACAACGTCTATTATTCTTCTCTGGAAAAGCACAAGATAGTACAGTGACGTGGCTTTTCCCCTAGCAGGCCTTAGAGGATTTTAGATGGGCCTTAAACCCCATATAAATACCTGTCTTCATCCTAGGGAGGTTAAGTATCTTAGAGCCGCAATCACAGAGTGTTTTACAGAGCATTTCTACTGAATTCCAAAAGCTGTGATTATGGCATTCTGGAGCTGTTAATCAGAATCCCCTGCATTTCGTTGTTGCCAGAAGACTCCAACAACCATCCTACTACTGGTATAGCTTTAGTTGTTGTATCTTCTTGATTTCGATGGGATTTTGGGATTGTGTTTAGGAATTTATGGGTTTATCATTTGCAAACACAATCTGGGTATTTTGTAGGTGTTTTAGCACCATTGAGCTTATCTTGTTTTGAGTAGCTAGATTCCACAAACACCATCTCAGCACCTGCTGGTGAATTGAGTGCATTTAGGTAGATAATTGAAGCTCCCATGTGTTCTTCTAGTCTATTTGGGTAGATAGGAGAGTTCACTAGAACGTAAGGGTGTGTAGGGTGTGATTGACTCTTGTTCAATTTGTTTGATGGAGATTTAGTGAAATCCTGGCTTGAAGCCCCCGTATGTACATCGGTTGATCGAACCGGGTAACCAAACTCTTTGTGTTCTTGTTTATTTCCGCACTGTGTTTGTGTCTGCCCCTGGTTGTGGTTTGTAGGTTGTTGAGACATCGCTCAAACAACGCTCACAGGGATTTTTATATATTAGACGGGCCAGTCAATATTAAAAAATAAAATACAATAAAATATTGAATATAAAATTAATTAATTAATTAAATAAAAAATTCAATTTAATAATTAAATTTAAACATAAAATAAAAACTAAAATTATATTAATTAAAAAATAAGAATTCATTAATCAAATCAAACAAATGTAATAAATAATAAAAATCCAAAATAAAATAAAAATGAAATAAATATAATATTGAATATGAATTAATTAATTACATTAAAATACATTCAATAATTAAATTATAACATAAAATAAAAATGAAATAATATAATTAAAAGAATATTTAATTAAAACTTAAAATAAATAATCATAAAATAAAATTTTTCATAAAAATAAAATTACTTATATTGATAAAAAAATTCAAAAATTAAATTATATTAAAGATATTCAATAAAAATAAACAATAAAGAAAATTAAAAAATAAAAAATGGGGAAAAATTTAGCGACCGCAAATTTCGGTAGGTAAATAGGTCGCTAACTTTAGCGACGACATTTTCGGTCGGTAAGTCGGTCACTAAATTATACCCCTCTGTCCCATTTAAGATGCCTTGTTTGATTTCTTCACAAAATCCAATACACATTTTCAGGCGTTAATATCTAAAAATATATACAACGAAATATTATATAAAATATAGATTCTAAAACTACAAGATTATACGATTCTAACAAGACCAAACTTGACAATTTTTTTTCAAATATATATTTTGTAATACCCGAGAATTTTGCAACATAAAACAATTAAATAAATAAACAATAAATAAAATAAATACAATAAATAAATAAATCTAGCAAATAAATAAATAAGGATAAGGGAATGAGAAATGAGATTTAACTTAAAAATGAATTAAAAGGGAGTTAATTAAATAAAAAGAATTATTAAAGATAAATAAATTGTACACCGAAACCCGACACCAATGAACTCGAGAATTCGAGTCCAAACATAAATTATACGGGGTTCCTATTTCCGTAAACTCGAAGATACCCCGGAAATCGGAATCCGGGAGCATAGAGGGATAGAAGTCCGAAAGAGAGGAGGAAATGCACGACGGATCGCACGACCCGCCCTAACCGAAGTCCAGGTGAGTGCCGCGCGGTCAAGAGGGAACGAGCGTGCCACGACTGCGCCGTTGGACAGATTCGCCCGTGCGAGATTTTCTCGCCCGAATCCGGATTTTCCGACTTCGGTTGAACACCATTCGGCTCAAGACTCTTAGAGGCAGACCTTGGACGCCCCTAGGTCTTGTTTAACTATAAATAAGCCATCTTAAAAGCTCCGAATACTTTTCCAAAACCCTACAACTCTCTATACGTCGAAAACCCTAATTCCGGAGTCGTCGGAGGCACGAACCCAAGCGAGGGACTGATTTGGACGAAATCAGAGTCTCCTAAACGTCGTGGTAAGTTCCGATCCATTCGTCTCTTATGTTTTGATTCGAAAATGAATCCTAACCTTCTTCTTTTTCTTTCTACACCCCGAATCGGATCTAGAACGTAGAACCCGACGAACGGAGAGGATAGACGGAGGACTGGAAGCCACGCCTTCGAAATAGACGATCCTGAATATCTACAAATCTGTAAGTTAATACTTACATGGTTTTGGGAGTAACTAAAACATTCAAACCTAAAAGTTTAAACAAATCTTTCGTAAATCTGTCAACGTATGTTTTCTACCGGCGCAACAGTTTTGATGAATTTTTCCGAACCTTAAAACGACTTCAAACGGAAAAACTTAAAACATGAAAAACGTTTCTAAGGCTTAGATCTATTTACTGTAAAATTTTCATAATTTTTAGAGACGATTTGATGTGTGAAAACCAACCGAAACCGAACTGCTTGAAATTGGATCTTGAAATTCTTGACAGAACTTAGGTCCGATCTTGATCACGTTTTTGACATTAGTTCTAGACCGATTTAGATCTTTGGCCGAACATGAAAGTAGTATATAAATGTCTTAAGAAGGTCTCTGTAAAATTTCATTAAATTTGGAGTTGATTTTCTATGTTAGATCTTGATAATCTTGAACTGCTGTATACGAAACTCGGACAGGTTAATGTTATGGCGAAAATTGATGTAATTGACCTATTTTGGTAAATCGGATTGAAAAACTTAAAACACGAAAGTTGTTCATCTCGATGTTTCTGAGTAAGTGGTGAATTTCAGAATTTTTGGAATTAAACTCGATTTTTACTGAATTTTAGAGTAAACTGTGGTTGACCGAGTCAAATCTTGAAATCTTGTTGAAACGGTGAAACTAGCCTTTAAGGTTTAAACGAGTAGAAGACTCTTTGAAATAATTATATGAAATCTGGAAATTAGGAAATCCCCTTTACAAACTTGATCTTTAAAATTAGGGGGTGAGTGCTCTGCAGGGTGCCCTACTAACGATTCACTTCGTGCCTATATGGACGATGGTGACCCGCGCGAAATATTTGAGATATGTTGCCAAAACGGCATGAGATATATGACCTACACTCTCGTGAATATCCTTATGGGTTTCTCGAGGCTCCGGAGTGGTACTGGGTATGGCAGATACGGCTGCGGCCGCCGGTTTCCGGCTAAATTTGACGAGATTGCGATGCAATCGTGAAATACTTGAAATACTATCTTGGGAGTAATGGGGATAGGTTAAATATTTTAATTGTTGTTCTTTAAATTATTAAATGCTTTATTTAAATTAATTATGGCTTCATTTAAATTATTTATGAATATTATCATGCTTTTATGTAAATATTAAATTAATGGCTTTTAAACCCTACGATCATGCATGTGTTAACTTACTCAGCAAGTTGTGCTGACCAAACCATTTTATTTTCCTTTTTCCTTACAGAGTATGTGGAATGATCATGAGCACATTCATGCATGGGGGAACTATATTTTTGCAAACTTTATTATTTAAATTCATGCATTAGACATTAGAATAAACGGGCCTGTTTAACCCGTGTTTTGACCATGTTGGTCGTATTTACATTTCCGCTGCAATATTATACTTAAATACTATTTCCGCTGCATTATGTTATTATTATTTTCGAGATTATATTGTATGGGTTGTTTGCAAATGTTTTCAAAGCTTTTAAATACTGAAATACCTAGCCTTGCATCTCTTTAGTAAGCCGGAGAAACCGTGTCTTACTAGGGAGGTGTGGCGGTGACATCCCGACCTGGGTGACCAAAAACCGGGGTGTTACAAGTTGGTATCAGAGCCCGGCTATTTTTAAACAATTATTTTTAAACCATTATTATTTTTAAACTACTATTAGTATTTTGACTATTATTTTAAATTTTAAAGTATTATTTCCATGGAGAAATTTTTATTTTAAAACCCATAGAAAAAAATATATATATAGTGCATTAAATTATTTTTTGGGGGATCATCATTTGCATTTGCATATTGCATCTCTCTTATGTAGAGAACTTAGAATCTTGGCAAATTTTAACTTAGAATCTTGGCGAATTTTAACTTAGAATCTTTGCGAATTTCAACTTAGAATCTTGGCGAAGTTTAACTTAGAATCTTGGCGAATATTAACTTAGATCTCTTGCTTGCGCTAGATGGCTAGTCAAGATATGATGCAGTTGATGATCAAAATGATGAACGTTCACCTTGATTCCCAACAAACCATAGAACAAATAAAATACTGTATGGCTCAATTGGAGGCCAATTTGCACCACATGGGCAACTTGAGAGAGGCGGATCACCAATTTGCATAAACCAACTCGAACGCCAAGTCCAAACCCTCACTACACAAGACCTAATACTGAAGGAACACATCGATGCCCATGGGCAAGACTTGAACACTATCTTTGACGATCTACTGCCGCCAAGTTCGGAGGAGGAAGACCCGGAAGAGGATCCCGCTACCCCACCGGAGGATGTCTTGAGACGCTAGGAATTCTATTTATAGTAGATACTATTTTGCTAGGAAAATATTTCTACTTTTGTACTAAAACTTCGTTTAAAGAAATAAAATGCCCGATTTATTTATAATAAAAAAAAACAATTCCGGACAGACCTGTTCGTACGAAAAAAAAATCGAAATAAAATAAAACAAATTAAAATAAAACCCAGAAGCGTACGCCGATTCTTAGTTTGATCGAGCACCACGTGCGGAATTACAAAACACATGCATACTTATAGAAATTGCTTAGACCATATGTTAAATTCACAAGTCCTAATCCATCCTATCTGTACCAGAATGGCACCCAGAGGAAGAGGAAGAGGAAGAACTCAACCCGCTCCCCCAAACCACTACTGAAACACCTACTGAAACACCTCCTAATGTCACGGAACCAGCCCCACCTGTAGAGGAACAACCCTAAGGTGCGCAGGACGCCCCCACACCGAACAATGTGGGCGATCGTCTTCGGATGATAGAGGAGGTTTTGATTGCGCTAGGAAACGCGCAAGTCAACCAGGGCCAAGCTGCGGCGGTACCTCCGCCCCAAGCTCGCCCCAACTACCTGGCTATGGTGAATCCCTACCAGCCACCCCACTATGCTGGTGAGGAGGATCCAGCCAAACTAGAGGAATGGATCCGAACCTTCGACAAACTGCTGGGAGCAGTCAAATGTCCGGAAGGAGAAAGAGTGCACGTCGCTTCGTACTACTTGGGAGGCGAAGCGGACGACTGGTGGCAGGCAACTCAAGCCAAGCTGACTGAAGATGACGAGCCCTACTCGTGGACGGAGATGATGGAACTGCTCAGGGATCGATTCTATCCCTTGAGTACTAAAGCTGCCATGTACGAAGAATTCCTGTCACTGAAGCAAGGAGGTCAAACCATACAAGAGTACTACACACGATTCAAGGAGCTAGTGAGGTTTGCACCAAGACTCGTGCCCACGGATGCAGAGAAAGCACAGAAGTTCGAGATGGGACTGAACCTGTCTGTTCGCGAGGTGATCGCGGGGGTACACTACCCCGATTTGCAAGCTGTGTATGACCGCGCTGTGGCAGTAGCGCGTGTGCAGCAACTGAAGAGAAGGGTGAGTGGGGAGTCCAGCAGGGGTCCCCAAGACAAGAGAAACCGAGACTCGAGAAGTGAGAACAACACTGGAAGGAACGAACTGCGGAGAGGGTCGAATAGGCCTCAACAAACCCACAATGGGAGAAGGTTTAACCAAGAAGAACCCGTACCACCCTGCCCAAGGTGTGGACGACCCCATCTGACGAGGGGATGCCCTCAACAGGGCGCATGCTTCCGATGTGGTCGAATGGGTCACATGCGTCGGGAGTGCCGAACTAGGCTTGAAAACATAACGAAAAGGGAAGACTTGGTCACGGAGCAGGAACAGCCTCAGAACCAAAATGGGCGGAACGGAAATAACCAGGGGTATAGACCCCCTCAAAACCAATTTAGGCCGCCGAATCAGAACCAGAACCAACGACCTACGCCACCGCAGAATCAAAACCAACAGCAAAATCAGCAGCAAAATGCGAACCAGCAGGGCAATTAAGGACGCCCTGTGGGGAGGCTCAACGTGGTTAACCAAGCGGACGTGCCTCCACAAGGAGAAGTGATGGCAGGTACATTTCACATTTTGAATACACCCCTTAGAGTTCTATTTGATTCTGAATCTAGTTGTTCGATCATAGCATCAAGGATAGTGCCTGAGTTAGATCTACCTAAGTGCGAGAGAATTAGCTTAGGAATTCAATTGCCTTATAGAGAAGTAGTATCTTGCTCTAAACGATATAACGGAATTCCTATAGTGATAAAGAACGTAGAATTCTTCGCGAACTTAGTAGAATTTAACTTAAGAGACTTTGACATCATACTGGGGATGGATTGGTTATCCCAGTATAAAGCGGTGATCGAATGTCAAAAACAAAAGATCACGTTGTCAGAAAGTAGGGGAAAGAGAGTTATCTTTTACTCTCAGCCCCCTAAGAAGAGTAACAAAATCGTTAGTGCACTTAAACTAACTTGATGCGAAAGGGGTATGAGCTATATGCGTGCTACGTGCACAACCTTGAGGCGGAAGAGAACAAGGTTGATAGCATACCAGTGGTAAGAGAGTACCCGGATGTGTTTCCCGAAGACATCCCGGGAATGCTACCTGAGAGAGATCTTGAGTTCACTATAGATCTCATTCCGGGCACAGAGCCTGTCTCAAAAGCTCCGTACCGGATGGCACCACTGGAAATGAAGGAGTTAAAAGACCAACTCGAGGAGCTGTTAGGAAAGGGGTATATAAGGCCGAGTACTTCCCCCTGGGGAGCACCGATTTTATTTGTTAAGAAGAAAGACGGAGGCTTACGTCTTTGCATAGATTACCGAGGATTAAACCAAGTGACCATCAAGAATAAATACCCTTTGCCGAGAATTGAGGATCTATTTGATCAACTGAAGGGAGCTTCAGTATTCTCGAAGATCGACTTACGATCTGGGTATCACCAGTTGAGAATTGCCGAGAAAGACATTCCGAAGACGGCTTTTCGAACTCGATATGGTCACTACGAGTTCATAGTGTTATCCTTTGGGTTAACAAATGCTCCGGCAATGTTCATGAACCTCATGAACAATGTATTTCGAGAGCTGTTAGATCAGTGCGTAGTGGTGTTCATTGATGACATCCTGATCTACTCGAAAAACGAGGAGGAGCATGCCCACCACTTGCACCAAGTGTTAGGGACCTTGCGAAAAAATCAGCTATACGGAAAACTGTCCAAAAGCGATTTTTGGTTGAAGGAGGTAGCATTTCTAGGACATATAGTATCCGCTGATGGAGTTTCAGTATATCCGGCAAAAGTCTCTGCCGTAACTGAATGGGCAACTCCAAAGAGCCAAACCGATATAAGGAGTTTCCTTGGGTTAGCCGGGTATTATAGACGGTTCGTGAAGGATTTTTCAAAAATCGCACGACCTTTGACCCAGCTACTTAAGAAGGGAGTAAAATACGTGTGGATAGAGGCTTGTGAGACAGCGTTTCAAGAGCTGAAGAAACGACTCACAACCACACCCGTATTAACACTACCATCAGAGAATGGTGACTTCGAAGTTTATAGCGATGCTTCGAAGGAAGGTTTAGGTTGTGTCTTGATGCAAGACTCGAGAGTCGTAGTATGCATCACGCCAACTGAAACCTCACGAGGAGAAGTATCCGACACATGACCTGGAGTTGGCAGCGGTCGTTTTCGCTCTAAAGATATGGAGACATTATCTTTATGGGCGGAAGTGTCGAATGTTCACCGACCACAAGAGCTTAAAGTATATATTCACTCAGAAGGAGTTGAATTTGAGACAGCGAAGGTGGTTGGAACTTATTAAAGACTACGATTTAGAGATAGCCTACCACGAGGGGAAGGCGAATGTGGTAGCCGATGCCCTAAGTCGGAAAACCCAACACGTGACAAACTCGTTGGTAATTCCGCCGGCATTGTACATGGAGTTAGCAAGATTGGAGTTAGAACTTGTGCATCCTGGCACAGTGGGTTAAACGATCAACGCCATGGTCGTAGAAACTCCAATATTGGACGAGATTAAGCTCGCCCAACCGGGCGATGTGAAACTCGAGAAGATAAGGGGCTAAATTGCCGAAGGAAAGGCAATAGGATTTGTTGTCCATGAGGATGGAAGCATTCGTTTCAAAGGGAGATGGTGCGCGCCCCTTAAATGTGCCGAGTTGAAGCGAAGGTTGATGGAGGAAGGGCACAACACGCCATATTAAGTGCATCCCGGAGGCGACAAACCTTACAGAGATCTGAAGAAGATCTATTGGTGGCCGGGAATGAAGAATGAAGTGGCAGACTTCGTGGCGAAATGTCTCACCTGCCAAAAGATTAAGGCAGTGCGACATAAACTGTAATACCCCGTAAAATAGACATTTTTTTTTTGATGATATGTATTCCGAATGAATAAATAAACATATTCAAATTGTTTTGAACTACGTTATGGCTTGATCCCTTTACCGGGTACGTAGGCAGCTTAAAAGTTTTAATTCTAAGTTCAGTCACAACATAATAAACCAAACACAAGACCTTAGCACGAGACGAGAAAAGCCGAAACACAACTTCGAGGACGAAGTTGATTCTTAAGGAGGGTAGACTGTAATACCCGAGAATTTTCCAACATAAAATAAAACAATAATTAAATAAATAAATAATAAATAAAATAAATACTATAAATAAATAAACAAATCCAGCAAATAAAAGAAATAAATAAAGAAAAGGAAATGAGAAACGAGATTTTTACTTAAAAAGGAATTAAAGGAATTTAATGAAATAAAAGGATGGATAAATGGTACACCAAAACCCGACACTAATGAACTCGAGTATTCGAGTCCAAAACATCCAATTAGACTAAGAATAAATTTAGAGAGAAAGTAGAAACCCGAAGATACCCCGGGAATCGGAATTCGGGAGCATAGAGGGATAGAAACCCGAAAGAGAGGCGGAAAAGCACGACGGATCGCACGACCCGCCCGGACCGAAGTCCAGGCGAAGTCGGCGCGGTGGCCGCGCGGTGAAGGGGCTTTAGCGCGCCACGACCGCGCCACTTGACAGATTTGGTTGTTGCGTGAATCTCTCGCCCGAATGCGGATTTTTCGACTTTCGGTTGAACATCTCTCGACTCAAGACCTTTAGGTCGGTTGTGGACGCCCTAGGGATTGAGAATTCTATAAATAAGCCCCTTGGGAGCCCCAAACAAGTTTACAAAACCCTACAACCTTCTATACGTTCGAAACCCTAAATTCGGAGTCGACGGAAAGCACCAAACGGAGGCAGCAGCTTTGGACGAAAATCCAAGGTCTCCAAACGTTGTGGTAAGCTCTAGTCCGATAAATCTTTTCACGTTTCAATCCGAAAACGGATTCTAACTTCGGTTCTTTTCTTTCTACACCCCCGTAACGAATCTAGATCGTAGAACCCGACGAACGGAGAGGAGAAACGGTGATCTGGAAGCCACGCCTCCGAACTAGACATCCCCGACGTTCATAGACACTGTAAGTTAACGCTTACACGGTTTTGGGAGTAGTAAATGACAGTCCCTTGTGAGTAGGGTGTTAATGAGATGTACTGACAACACACACAATTGCAGAAATATAAGAACACAATTGTTTGTTGACCCGGTTCGGACCTCCTGTCCTACATCCGGGGGATTCCAATCCAGGCGAAGATTACTCAACTATGAACAAGAACAAACACAAGACTCGAGACCAATCCTGTTAACTCGATCTAGAAGCTGAATCTCTCCCCCTCAACTTCTAATCTCCCTAACTAGAATTACAGAGACAATCTTTGTTGTTCCTTCACCCTGTTGACGACCCTGAATCAAGAATCCTTTAAGCTATATCAAGAAGACTCACTCTCCTTGATTTACAACTCGATCTAAATGATATACACTGAATTACAACACAATTCTATCAAGAACAAAAACTCTCAAAACATCTAAACATGAAGAACAAGTTTTTGGCTCTCTTGAAGTATATCTTCTAAAACGAACACTAAACTCTCTTGGTAGAATATTGAAGATAAAAGTTGCTTAAAGTAAAGACTGACTCAAAGACTATTTATAAACTAAGAACATCTTGGTCTTTGAGTCCAGGTGCTGGTGAAGCTTTGATCTTTAAAACCATAACCGTATTGTTGTTAGAGCGTTGCAGTGACATCCAAATGATTCTGCATGAAATGTTAGTGCCAACAATCTCCCCCTCATTTCATGAAGAGGTTGATTCATCACAAACAGGTCTCAAACCAGTATGATGAATAGCAGTTCAGAATACCAACCTAACAACAATGGTTAAAAGATCAAGTGCAACAAATGTAATTAACAGATAAGAGTAACACCAGCAGAACAATATCACAACATAAGAAGATCGATCAAATAAGTTCATGCAAATCTAGTTCATCAGCAAAATAAACAAGCATCAGCAAAAGTAAACAAGCATCAGCATCCAAGAGTATCAAAAATAGTAACCAACGGAAATAGCAAATTAGTTACAGACCCAAATCAAATACCAAATTCAGTTTAGAAAGTACCCCCCTCAAAACGTTGTCATCATCACCCAAAAACCACAGTCAGTTAGTCATATTGAGACCATACTTACTCCCCCATGATGAATCAGGCCTCCTCATCATCCTCCTCTCCAGTGTGTGGAGGATCAAATGAGCCAGGAAGAAGCTTCAACATGTTGTTGTTTTGCTTCCGGATGCGAAGGCCAGCATTGATGACAGTAGAAACCTCCTCATTCTGTCGAAGAATGATAGTCTTCAGGTGATTGACCAATGCAGTTCCGGACAGAGCAGGGCCAAGGAGGATGTCATTATGCATATTTCGTAGGTCAGTAGAGGGAGTGTTCTGTTTGATTGGAATGCGTTCTTCCTTAGGAACTTTGATCCCATTCTTTTTCAGAAAACGGGTAATCAAAGCAGGATAAGGGAGAAGATCATTCTTGCCAATGGATCCGCGAGAATAACCTAGCATCTTGGAAAGAACAGAGAGACCAAAGTTTGTCATATTTAAATACTTTTCAATGCAAAACATGAGTTTACCCATATGAGAAGACACTTGGCTGGCGTTGGTTGTTGGAAGGATGTTCGAACTACACAGACGGAAGAGACAGTTGTATTTAAGAGTGAGCTGCTGAACACGAAGCTGTCCCCTACCAAAAGCAACACTTTTGGTGTTTGAAATCTCATAAGCCACTTCGGCATTTGAGTTTGGCATGTAGCTCGTAACATCATCCAGGTTGCTGTTGAGCTGCACCTTTAACAACGCATTGATAACTTGAGGAAAAATCTCCAAGATCTTGCCTCGTATGTAGATCTTTCCTCCGAATGGGGATTCACCATCCAAGACATCAGGATGTAGGTTGGCGTAGAACTCGCGAACTAAGGCAGGAGAGTAGTCCTCTAGTTTAGTAGCCCAGTAGATGAGTTTTGTGTCTTCCAAAAACTTCAAAAATCCAAGTTCCTTGTAGATTGGATGACTAAACTGCACCTCTGGTATGAAATCACGGTTGTTGAGATCTTTGGCAAACTTCTGTCCTTCCTTGTCGTAAAATCTGTAGTTTAGGGCATCACTAACAGTCATGGGGCCAACTTTCTTTGGTCGTTTTTGTGTTGTCTCGACAGCAGGTTGTTTATCTTTCCTCTTGCGCGAACGAGTCACAGGGGTACGGGCAACTGGACGATGTTCCGGAGTAACCTCTCGATCAGGTTCGTCGTCCCTCAGTTGTTCGTCATCTCCAGTGACAACATCATCAGCAGTGTTTGAGTTGAACAGATTGTCCTCATCGTCTTGAGGATATTCAGTGGTTGTTCCATCATCCCAATCAACAGAGAAAGTTTCTTTCTGTGGTGCTGGAAGGGCAGGTACAGGCGGTGCAGGAAGTCCTCCTAGCAGGGGGTAAGGACTCAAGAGGTAAAGCGTCAGTGACATTCTCATCGGCAGGTTCATCATCGCCATTGTTGTCAACATTTTCTGCAGACGACGCTCCAGCTTGAGATGTTGAAGGAATTGATTCGCTCAGCGCTTGAAGAACAGATGTGACTATTTGAACTGGATCAATAGGTGACTCCGTATTTGGTGGTATGGACGAATCGTTAGCAGTTTCAGAAGGAGATTTGGGGTTGAAGAAGACGCCATTTGAAGGAGAAGAGGGGAAAACTGCAACACTCAAAATAAACACAGAAAAGGAAGTAGTGCAGTAATAGAAATGAGCAAGAGATTTAAAGAGAGGAAAGAGGAGTCGAAACGTTTAACCACGATCACTTCAATCGGAGAAACGGCGAAGTAATGATGGCAGTTTTTGAGCGACGTGAGCTGCAGAGGTGAAGGGACGGTTACAGTCGTCACAGTGTGATGATGACACTCTGCAGACTTCAAATCAGAGATTCTCCCAAATGAAATCTTTCTTTTGTCTTTATCCGATTTCCCTCTCTAATGTGCTTGGGCCTGAAAGGTTAGTATACAAAGAAAAACGAAATGGCCCAAAATGTAACTAAATTTAGTTTGTATAGAAACTTAGGCCCAGAATAGTTCTAAGCCTATCAAACTTATCTCCCTCCATGGCTTTGGTTAGGATGTCAGCGCGTTGCTCTGACGACCCTACATGTTGAATATCACAAATATTTTCTTCAACCAAATCTCTAATGAAATGATACCTGATATCAATATGTTTGCTCCTATTGTGAAGTACAGGATTTTTAGAGATGTTTATAGCGCTTGTGTTGTCACACAAAACTACAAATTTCTCTTGATGCACTCCATAATCTGCCAAAGTTTGCTTCATCCACATAAGTTGAGAACAACAACATGTAGCTGCTATATATTCTGCTTCAGCTGTGGATAGAGCAACTATGTTCTGTTTCCTTGAGTACCAACTAACCAAATTGTTGCCGAGATAGAAACAACCTCCTGTTGTCGAACGTCTGTCATCACAACTGCCAGCCCAGTCTGAATCTGTATATCCTATAAGATCCAATGATGACCTTTTAGAATACCAAATTCCAAGTCCAATGGTTCCCTTGATGTACCTCATAATTCTCTTAGCTGCTTTAAGATGTGTCTCTTTGGGTTGAGCTTGAAATCTGGCACATACTCCAGTGCTGTATGAGATATCTGGTCTGGTTGCTGTTAGGTAGAGAAGACTACCAATCATGCTTCTGTAAAGTTTTTGATCAACATCACAACTAGAATCTGCTTTAGAAAGCTTCTCATGAATACCCTGTGGTGTTCTTGCTACTTTGCTGTCTTCTAAGTTGAACTTCTTCAGCATATTTGTTGCATACTTCTCCTGAGATAAGAAGATTCCATCTTTTTCTTGTTTAATCTGTAATCCGAGGAAGTAATGCAATTCTCCAAGCATGCTCATCTCAAATTCAGTCTTCATATCATGTATAAATCCATCTCTAAGTTTTTCTGAGGTAGATCCAAAAATGATATCATCAACATAGACTTGAACTACAATGATATGCTTATCTGTGTGTTTGATGAAAAGTGTCTTATCCACATTTCCTCTTGTATATCCGTGGTCAACCAGGAATTTTGACAGCCTCTCATACCAAGCACGAGGTGCTTGTTTAAGACCATATAGGGCTCCCTTCACTCTATAGCTGGATGTTTGTGATCTTCAAATCCAGCTGGTTGAGCTACATAAATTTCTTCCTTGATTTTCCCATTTAGAAAAGCAGTCTTGATGTCCATTTGATATAACTTGAAATCTAGATAACAAGCAACAGATAACAAAATCCTTACAGCTTCCATTCTGGCCACTGGTGCATAAGTTTCTCCATAGTCTAAACCTTCAATCTGTGTGTAGCCTTGTGCTACCAATCTAGCTTTATTTCTGACTATGTTTCCATGCTCATCATTCTTATTTCTGAAGATCCATTTGGTACCAATGATGTTGATGTTGTCAGGGGGTGGTACTAACTCCCATACAGAGTTTCTTTCAAACTGTAATAGCTCATCCTGCATGGCAGCTATCCAATACTCATCTTTGAAGGCTTCAGATGCATTCTTTGGTTCCATCTTGGATATAAAGCAGTTCATTCCAGCGAGTTGCTTGTAATCAACCTTCTTGTTTCTGGTTTGCCTAGGTGCATCCAATTCTCCAATGATATCAGTATTAGAATGATGCTTGAAAGTTCTTGGACCTTTCCTCTTATCTACAACAGCAGTGTCAAGCGGTTGTTGCTCTTCCTCAGTATCAACCAAAGATTCTGATTCAATTTCAGTTTCTACATCAGCTACAGATGTTGGCTCATGTGTTTCCTCAGATGGTGGATCAAATACAGGAAAATAATGCAGACCATCTTCATATTCAGATAATCCTTTAGCTAGAGAATCTTCAAATAGAACATTCATAGATTCTATAACTTTCTTACTATCAGTCAGATAAACTCTGTAAGCTCTGGAGTTGTTAGCATAACCCAAAAACAACCCTTTTTCTGATCTGGCATCAAACTTCTTGAGCTGCTCCCTGTCTCTGTAAACATGACAAGGACAACCAAATGTATGAAAATATCTAACATTAGGAAGTTTATCATACCATATTTGATAAGGAGTGAAATTTGTCTTTGGCCTCAAAAGAACTCTGTTTGAAATGTGGCATGCTGTGTTGACAGCTTCTGCCCAAAAAGTCTTTGGCAGTGTGCTCCCATGAAGCATAGACCTTGCCATCTCCTGTAGGGTTCTATTCTTCCTTTCTACAATCCCATTTTGTTGAGGAGTCTTTGGGGCAGAGAACTCTTGAGAAATTCCATGTTGCTTACAAAAATCAGTAAACTGTTGATTGTCAAACTCTCTCCCATGATCAGTTCTAATCCTTTTGATTTTTCCTTGTTTTTGATTCATGATCTTCAGGCTTGTGGACTCAAAATACTCAAAGACTTCATCTTTTGATCTGAGAAAACAAACAAAGGTAAATCTAGAAAAATCATCAACTATCACAAGTACATACCTTTTGCCATTAAGGCTTTCAACTTCCATTGGACCCATCAAGTCCATGTGAATGAGTTCAAGGCAGTGATTTGTGGTAATTTCATCAACTCGTTTGTGTTGAGCTTTAGTTTGTTTTCCTTTAGAACATCCTTCACAGACAATTTGAGAGTTGTTCTGTAGTTTTGGCAACCCTTTGACAGCTCCAGAAATGCTTAATTTGTAGAGAGTTTGATAATTCAAGTGTGCCATTCTCTTGTGCCATAGGCTTGTAAGATCTTCTTTCAAAATTAAAGCCCTGTCTACTGTTTCCTTTAGAACATAACAATTGTTAGTAGACCTTTTCCCTGACATGATACATTTGTAATCTTTAAAGACATAGCAAGTATTCATATCAAATAGCACTAAAGAATTTTCATCACATAATTGGCTTATGGAAATTAAATTGGTAGTTAAACCATCAACAAAGTAAACCTTAGAGAGATTAGAAAGAACTCCCTTTTCAATTTTACCATAACCAGTGATTTTACTTTTGGCACCATCTCCATACATCATCTCTCCACAGTCTTGTTCTGTGAAATTTTGTAGTATATTTTTGGTTCCAGTCATATGCCTAGAGCATCCAGAATCAAAATACCACAAAGTGTTCTTTTGATGTGGCTGCAAAGATACAACAACAAGACCAAGTGACTGTTGATTAGAATGTTTAGGTATCCAGGCCTTACGAATTTGGATCTTCTTTTGTAGTTCTAACGTCGGCCAGACAACAGGTCTTCCATTTAAGAGATCTCGAACAATCCTTAAACAAGTGTCTGCTTGATGACCGGGTAGACCACAATATATACAATCCCTTGAGTCTTGAGGTGCAATATTGACTTGTATTGGCACATTTCTATAAGCAGCAGCATTGCTTGGCTGTTCACCAAGATATCCTCCACTAACAAAGTTTCTCTTGGTTGATTTGAAATTCTTTGCTTTACCTTTCTTCTTGTATCCAATACCTGAAAGATCACCGGGTCTTTTGCACATAGAAAGAACTGAATCCAATTTATTTTTACCTTTTACCGTTTGAGAGAGTTCATTGCATTTGGCTTGAAGTTGTAGATTTTCTGTGGCCAAACATGTCTTTGCATCAGAAAGTTTGGAGCATTCATCTTGAAGTTCCTCAACTTTGAGCTTTGCAAGCTTTAATTCCTTTTGTAATTTGATTTTTTCAGCAGATAGATTATCATAAGAAATTCCGAGGTCAGTCAGTTGTGTTAACAACTTCTTATTCTCGTTGAAGGCTGTATCATACTCGAACTTTAACTCTTCATATGCATCGGCCAGTTTTGAGTATATTTCACTGATATTATCTGCATCCATAGAATCATCTTCATCAGTAGAATAATCTATTGAATTTGTCATACGTGGTTGGGGACTACAGTCTCGAATAGTCAAAGCGATAACATCTTCAGAGTCACTTTGTTGTTCCTCTGTTGCGTCAACATCGCATTCATCATCACTGAGTGTAGCTTGATAAGCTTTTCCTTCTTTCCTTTTGGCAGTAGGACATTCCTTTTTGAGATGTCCTTTTCCACCACACTCATAACAAATAATAGAAGAGAATTTGTCAAATTTCTCAGGTTCCTTGAGTTTCTTGACATTACTGCCTTTGCCTTCGAACTTCTTAGATCCCTTGGACTGTTGTTTGTCAGAAGTTGAAACACCATGTGAACTGGATTTCTGAGGCTTGCCTTTCTGTAACTGTCTTGCTCTCTTTTCTTGAAGAAATTTGGCCATCCTTCTGGTGATCAAGGATAACTCTTCATCTAAATCATCATCTGATTCTTCAATCTTTTCAGCCTTTAGAGCAATACTCTTCGATTTTCCTTTGCTCCTTGATTCGAGATGGTTCATTTCATAATTTTGCAAATTTCCAACCAGCTCTTCCAAAGTCATGGTGTTGGTCTTCTCACTCTCTTCAAGAACTGAGATCTTTCCAGAATACTTAGGAGAAACTGTACGTAGCATCTTGCGAACCAATTTTTGTTCATCAAAATGCATTCCAAGCTCTATGCATTGATTGACTACATTTTGAAATCTCTCAAAGTATGTTGAAATATTTTCATCATCCGTCATCTCTAACCTGTCATATAGGGATTCAACACGATGTAATCGGGTTAGTTTAACATCGGCAGAACCTTCAAACCTGACTTCAAGAAATCTCCACATCTCATAGGCATTTTTGCAATTCTTGATCATTCTGTGCTGTGCCTCTTCCATGGCTCCGCTGATCGCGTTCATGGCTGCGTAATTCCCTTGTTTTGCTGCTCTTTCTGCTGCAGTTAATTCGGCCTTCCTAGCAAGTCGTGTAATCGGTGCAACAGGTGGTACAGCCGTTGTTGTGGTAGCAGTGGTAGAGGTAGTGTCTGTTGAAGCAGATGTCGTCGTCGTTGTTGTGACAACCGCAAGGAATTTCAGTCCTTGTTGGTGGTTCCCATGCTTCTTCAACTGCATCCCAGACATCTTCTCCAAGAGCTCTGAGATAACACTCCATTCTTGATTTCCAGTAGCTAAAATTGTTTCCATCGAAGATTGGTGGACGAAGATGCGAAATTTCCCTACTCATCTTGAATCTTGAATCTCCAGTAAACGATTGAAGATTGGCTCTGATACCAATTGACAGTCCCTTGTGAGTAGGGTGTTAATGAGATGTACTGACAACACACACAATTGCAGAAATATAAGAACACAATTGTTTGTTGACCCGGTTCGGACCTCCTGTCCTACATCCGGGGGATTCCAATCCAGGCGAAGATTACTCAACTATGAACAAGAACAAACACAAGACTCGAGACCAATCCTGTTAACTCGATCTAGAAGCTGAATCTCTCCCCCTCAACTTCTAATCTCCATAACTAGAATTACAGAGACAATCTTTGTTGTTCCTTCACCCTGTTGACGACCCTGAATCAAGAATCCTTTAAGCTATATCAAGAAGACTCACTCTCCTTGATTTACAACTCGATCTAAATGATATACACTGAATTACAACACAATTCTATCAAAAACAAAAACTCTCAAAACATCTAAACATGAAGAACAAGTTTTTGGCTCTCTTGAAGTATATCTTCTAAAACGAACACTAAACTCTCTTGGTAGAATATTGAAGATAAAAGTTGCTTAAAGTAAAGACTGACTCAAAGACTATTAATAAACTAAGAACATCTTGGTCTTTGAGTCCAGGTGCTGGTGAAGCTTTGATCTTTAAAACCATAACCGTATTGTTGTTAGAGCGTTGCAGTGACATCCAAATGATTCTGCATGAAATGTTAGTGCCAACAGTAAAAATATTCAAATCTAGAAACTTGAGCAAATCTTTCGTAAATCTGTCCATATGTGATTTTTAACGGCGCAACAGTTTTGTCTAATTTTTCCGAACCTTAAAACGACTTCAAACGGAAAAACTTAAAACATGAAAAACGTTCCTAAGACATAGATCTATGTACTGTAAAATATTCATAATTTTTCATCGTGTTTTGATATCCGAAAACGACCACAAACAGACCTGCCTTGAGTTTAGATCTTGAAACGGTGACAGAACTTTAGTTCGAACTTGTTGGTGATTTCTACCTTGGATCTAGACCGATCTAGGCTTAGCGTTGAACATAAGAGTTGTAGATCTATGCGTTAAGAACACCTCCGTAAATTTTCAGAATTTTTCATGATGATTTGATATATGAAATCCACCCGAAACCGAACTGCTAGGATGTGGATCTTGAAATCTTGACAGATTCTTGGCCCGAACTTGTTGGCGTTTTTGACAATAGAAATAGGATGAATTAGATCTTTTGCTGAACATGAAAGTTGTAGATATATGTCTTAAGATGATCTCTGTCAAATTTCGTTAATTTTGGAGTTGAATTGATATGGTAGAATTCGAAATCTCTAAACTGTGACCTAGGAAATTCGGACAGATTTATACTTCTGTGAAAATTAGTATTTTTGACCTATTTAGGTATCTCGGATTGAAAAAGTTAAAACACGAAAGTTGTAGATCTTGATGTTTCCGAGTCAGATATGAAATTTTGGAATTTTTGAAATTAAATCTGATTTTAGACGCATTTTAGATTAAACTGTGGTTGACCGAGTCAAATCTTGAACTCTTGATGAAACTTGTGAAATTTACGAAACTTGTTCAAACCTTGCGGGTTCGATTCCCCAAGGCGTCGAGTCCCTGCGGGTTCGATTCCCCAGGATGTCTGTGTCAAACCTTGCGGGTTCGATTCCCCAGGGTGTGTTTGAGTTCTTGCGGGTTCGATTCCCCAAGGGCGATTGTATGTTCTCCTGCGGGTTCGATTCCCCAGGATGTCCGTGTCAAACCTTGCGGGTTCGATTCCCCAGGGTGTGTCTTTCTGCGGGTTCGATTCCCCAGGAATATGTGTTGATTCCTACGGGTTCGATTCCCTAGGATGTATGTGAGTTCTTGCGGGTTCGATTCCCCAAGGGCGATTGTTTGTTTTCTTGCGGGTTCGATTCCCCAAGAATAAATTATACTAGATTATATCGAATAAAAGAGGGATAGTGAAATCCTGAAATACTTAAATAGTTTTCCTTATTTAAATTATGCCTTTAAATTATGTTCTTGCGATTATTTTATCATGTTGTTGAATTATGATCTTATGGAAACCCTTGTCTTGTAAAATACGCAATTAAATTATTATTAGTTGGATAAATTAAATCATGGATATTATGCACATGTTTTTAAATTTAATTAAAGGCTTTGAAACCTCATAATCATGTTTGTGGTAACTTACTCAGGCACGTAGTGCTGACCAAACCATTCTTATTTCCCTGTTTATTTCAGAGCTGAAGAATATGCATCATCATATGCATTCATGGGAAGTTTGGGGAAACAATTTATTTTTAAATGTTACGTTAGACTAGAAATTGCAATGAACGGGCCTGTTTAACCCGTATTCTGGCCGTGTTGGCTATATTTAAATTCCGCTGCATTGTTCTTATGTAAATATTATTTTCCGCTGCAACTTTGATGTATTAATTTTTAAATTATATACAAATGGGCTGTTTGAATGTTTTAAATTCTGAAAAAACCATAGCCTTGCATCTCCTTAGCAAGCTCGGAGAAACCGTGTCTTGCTAGGGAGGTGTGGCGGTGACATCCCGACCTGGGTGACCAAAAACCGGGGGTGTTACAAGGTGGTATCAAAGCCCGGAATATTTTTGAACTATTGTTATTATTTTATTTTTTTTTAAACTATTATTTTTAAACCATTATTATTTTTTAAACTATTATTAATATTTTGACTATTATTTTAAATTTTAAAGTATTATTTCCATGGAGAAATTTTTATTTTAAAACCCATGGGAAAAAAAAATATATAGTGCATAAATTATTTTTGGGGGGAAATCATCATTCGCATTTGCATATTGCATTTTTTTTATGTAGAGAACTTAGAATCTTTGCGAATTTTAACTTAGAATCCTTGCGAATTTGAACTTAGAATCTTTGCGAAGTTGAACCTAGAATCTTGGCGAAATTAACTTAGATCTCTTGTTACACCTATATAATCTTGAGGCATGACATCAAATTAGAAACGCTCACTAGAGACTGATGTTGCCTTAGTTCTAGATCGCGTTCATCTATGCGTTCGCCCAATCATAACAATCCTCGGCCTTGGCCATTGCTATCTTTGTACGAATTAGAAAATTTCCTCATGTGGAAAAATAAGGAAAATCAAGTTTTATTAAAACACTCTTTATTCCAAAAATCTTGTTTGGATTTCTAAAACAACAAAGCCGAAAATTCGAAATTAGAAATTTACGAAACGTCTTGTTCGAGCGATCTATCTAAACTCTACACGTTATAACAGAAAATGGCGCCTAGGAGGAAACCAAGGAAGGTGAGTCCAAACGGCACTGACGCTAAACCTTTCCAACACGCCCAACAACAGTGAAAGTCCCTCAGAACCTAGGGGAGCAAGTGCCTCAAGCGCCCAATAATATGGAAACATGTTTAAAAACGATAGAGGGATTCCCTAGTAGCATTAGGAAATGCGGAGGTGCATAGGGCACCTGCAGCAGTACCTCCGCCCGTAGCTCAAACCAACTATCTAGCCCGTTGGTGAATCCCTATCAACCACCACGTTATGATGGGCAGTGAGGATTCCCGCCAAACTAAGAGGGGTGGATCCGTACATTTTGATAAGCTCTTGGATGCTATCAAATGTCCTGATGAGGCAAAGACACGAGTAGCAACTACTACTTAGGAGGCGAAGCTGATGAGTGGTGGCAAGACCTCCAGAGGAATTTAGAGGAAGCTGAAGAAGCTTATTCGTGGACTAAACTTAAGGAGGATTTAGGGACCGATTCCTACCCCATGAGCACCAAGGCGGCAATGTACGAAGAGTTTTTTATCACTGAAGCAAGAGAGACGGACGGTGCAGGAGTAAATACACCCGGTTTTAAGGAGTTAGTACGATTTGCTATGAGGATAGTACCAACCGACTCTGACAAGGCTCAGAAATTCGAGATGGGTCTGAACCTTAGTATCCGGGAGATACTTGCAGTAGGACAATTCACGAACCTGCAGACGGTTTACGATCGAGCTGTAGCAATTGATCGAGTCCAGCAACTGAAGCGTAAGGAAAAATGGGGGAGTCGAGCAAGGACTCGCAAGGATTTGAGGAAGAAGAATCAGGGCAGCAATAACGGTGGACCATGATAGGACGAGAATAAGGATTCTATAAATGGGAGACAATGGGCATACGTCGTACAGTCGTACCCCCAACCCCCCGTTGCCCACAATGCATCAAGCCCATCCTGGTGCGCGAGTGCCCAAGGCGTGGGACTTGTTATAGATGTGGTGGGGAAGACACAAGATTAGAGAATGTTATTGTTCGTGAGGAGATGAAGTGAGAGAGGATAGAAGTTGTAAACCCTCAACCAGGAGATTAAGGAAGAGATAATAAGTAGGCAGTTATGGGGGGACAATAACTGAAGTCCTAAGGGGGGAGAGGATGTAATACCCCGTAAAATAGACATTTACTTTTTTTTTTGACGATATGTATTCCGAATGAATAAATAAACATATTCAAATTGTTTTGAACTACGTTATGGCTTGATCCCTTTACCGGGTACGTAGGCAGCTTAGAAGTTTTAATTCTAAGTTCAGTCACAACATAATAAACCAAACACAAGACCTTAGCACGAGACGAGAAAAGCCGAAACACAACTTCGAGGACGAAGTTGATTCTTAAGGAGGGTAGACTGTAATACCCGAGAATTTTCCAACATAAAATAAAACAATAATTAAATAAATAAATAATAAATAAAATAAATACTATAAATAAATAAACAAATCCAGCAAATAAAAGAAATAAATAAAGATAAGGAAATGAGAAACGAGATTTTTACTTAAAAAGGAATTAAAGGAATTTAATGAAATAAAAGGATGGATAAATGGTACACCAAAACCCGAAACTAATGAACTCGAGTATTCGAGTCCAAAACATCCAATTAGACTAAGAATAAATTTAGAGAGAAAGTAGAAACCCGAAGATACCCCGGGAATCGGAATTCGGGAGCATAGAGGGATAGAAACCCGAAAGAGAGGCGGAAAAGCACGACGGATCGCACGACCCGCCCGGACCGAAGTCCAGGCGAAGTCGGCGCGGTGGCCCGCGCGGTGAAGGGGCTTTAGCGCGCCACGAACCGCGCCACTTGACAGATTTGGTTGTTGCGTGAATCTCTCGCCCGAATGCGGATGTTTCGACTTTCGGTTTGAACATCTCTCGACTCAAGACCTTTAGGTCGGTTGTGGACGCCCTAGGGATTGAGAATTCTATAAATAAGCCCCTTGGGAGCCCCAAACAAGTTTACAAAACCCTACAACCTTCTATACGTTCGAAACCCTAAATTCGGAGTCGACGGAAAGCACCAAACGGAGGCAGCAGCTTTGGACGAAAATCCAAGGTCTCCAAACATTGTGGTAAGCTCTAGTCCGATAAATCTTTTCACGTTTCAATCCGAAAACGGATTCTAACTTCGGTTCTTTTCTTTCTACACCCCCGTAACGAATCTAGATCGTAGAACCCGACGAACGGAGAGGAGAAACGGTGATCTGGAAGCCACGCCTCCGAACTAGACATCCCCGACGTTCATAGACACTGTAATTTAACGCTTACACGGTTTTGGGAGTAGTAAAAATATTCAAATCTAGAAACTTGAGCAAATCTTTCGTAAATCTGTCCATATGTGATTTTTAACGGCGCAACAGTTTTGTCTAATTTTTCCGAACCTTAAAACGACTTCAAACGGAAAAAACTTAAAACACGAAAAAACGTTCCTAAGACATAGATCTATGTACTGTAAAATTTTCATAATTTTTCATCGTGTTTTGATATCCGAAAACGACCACAAACAGACATGCCTTGAGTTTAGATCTTGAAACGGTGACAGAACTTTAGTTCGAACTTGTTGGTGATTTTCTACCTTGGATCTAGACCGATCTAGGCTTAGCGTTGAACATAAGAGTTGTAGATCTATGCGTTAAGAACACCTCCGTAAATTTTCAGAATTTTTCGTGATGATTTGATATATGAAATCCACCCGAAACCGAACTGCTAGGATGTGGATCTTGAAATCTTGACAGATTCTTGGCCCGAACTTGTTGGCGTTTTTGACAATAGAAATAGGATGAATTAGATCTTTTGCTGAACATGAAAGTTGTAGATATATGTCTTAAGATGATCTCTGTCAAATTTCGTTAATTTTGGAGTTGAATTGATATGGTAGAATTCGAAATCTCTAAACTGTGACCTAGGAAATTCGGACAGATTTATACTTCTGTGAAAATTAGTGTTTTTGACCTATTTAGGTATCTCGGATTGAAAAAGTTAAAACACGAAAGTTGTAGATCTTGATGTTTCCGAGTCAGATATGAAATTTTGGAATTTTTGAAATTAAATCTGATTTTTAGACGCATTTTAGATTAAACTGTGGTTGACCGAGTCAAATCTTGAACTCTTGATGAAACTTGTGAAATTTACGAAACTTGTTCAAACCTTGCGGGTTCGATTCCCCAAGGCGTCCGAGGTCCCTGCGGGTTCGATTCCCCAGGATGTCTGTGTCAAACCTTGCGGGTTCGATTCCCCAGGGTGTGTTTGAGTTCTTGCGGGTTCGATTCCCCAAGGGCGATTGTATGTTCTCCTGCTGTGGGGGGGGGGGGGGGGGGGGGGGTGGGGGGGGGGGGGGTTGTTTTGTTTTTTTGGGTGGGGGGGGGTGGGGGGTTTGGGGGGGGGGGGTTCGATTCCCCAGGATGTCCGTGTCAAACCTTGCGGGTTCGATTCCCCAGGGTATGTCTTTCTGCGGGTTCGATTCCCCAGAATATGTGTTGATTCCTATGGGTTCGATTCCCTAGGATGTATGTGAGTTCTTGCGGGTTCGATTCCCCAAGGGCGATTGTTTGTTTTCTTGCGGGTTCGATTCCCCAAGAATAAATTATACTAGATTATATCGAATAAAAGAGGGATAGTGAAATCCTGAAATACTTAAATAGTTTCCTTATTTAAATTATGCCTTTAAATTATGTCTTGCGATTATTTTATCATGTTGTTGAATTATGATCTTATGGAAACCCTTGTCTTGTAAAATACGCAATTAAATTATTATTAGTTGGATAAATTAAATCATGGATATTATGCACATGTTTTTAAATTTAATTAAAGGCTTTGAAACCTCACAATTATGTTTGTGGTAACTTACTCAGCAGTAGTGTGACCAAACCATTCTTATTTCCCTGTTTATTTCAGAGCTGAAGAATATGCATCATCATATGCATTCATGGGAAGTTTGGGGAAACAATTTATTTTTAAATGTTACGTTAGACTAGAAATTGCTATTTATGAACGGGCCTGTTTAACCCGTTATTCTGGCCGTGTTG